>CM014278.1:4132691-4143268 GCA_004135705.1 Alloteropsis semialata
AAAAAAAGAGTAAATTAAACACAACCAGCTGCATGCTAAGGGAACGAATATGAAGAACAACATAAACAGTTAAATAAGAAGATTGTGCTGAGGCATAGTAGAGGTAGCTTTGTATAAGGTCTGGCTTATGGATGCGATCACAGTGATGATCTGTGCTTAAAAGCAGATGCTTACCGTCTTCGCTTGATTCATATTCGCTGGACCCGAATGATTTTGTGTATCTACCGCGGGGGATGAGGGTTTGCTCGTGCTCCTCAGTTATCTTGCTGCGCTGCTGCATAAACACAATCAGAAGCGGCGTTTAAATAGACGCAGCCCGCCAAGAGTTACATGCAAGTTGATGCTAATTTAATTCATACCGGGGCCCTTACTTTCTAAATCATATCCATTATTGCACTAGCTTTCACGATGTGTAACGCTAGCATATAAAACTAAGGAAAATATAGAACATTATACGGGGGCCTTACTTTCTAAATCATATATCCATTATTGCAAGGAAAATAGCCTCGTAGGCCCTGTTTGGAACAGCTTAAATTCTGCTTATGGCCAAAATAACCTGAAACTAGTAGCCAAACAGCGTGCATTTTTTCAGCTTTTTCTGGCCGCGCTTCTCCTCACCACCCTCATTTGTACTAAAACGCAGAAGCTGCTAGTCCAGACTTGCTTCTCAAATAAGCGTATTTTCAATAGTTGTGCAGCTTATCTGAGAAGCGCTTCTGGACCACTGTTCCAAACAGGGCTATCAAGTTTGTCAAGTAGAATTTGGTATTGAATGACAACATCTTTGTTGGTACTATCAAGTTTGTCAAGTAGATATTTGTATGTATTTTTGGCTCCAAGGATGAAATCTAAACCATGGCATCCAAATGATGAAATCCAATAATCCATGTTATTTTAACCATAGCCAAAAACCAGAGAATTATTCCTAGCATCTAAGACATATGGCAAAAACGAAACTAAATAAATAGCTAAGTTGATTGAATTGGAGAAATCCCATAGAGTTTCTACATGCCGGATGATCCGGTGATAGAATATTTAAATGGCAAAATATTGCCCAACAGCTACGCCGTGTAGGGATAGCCTTGACAGTGGAACATTCTACATGGAGGAAGGTTCTGCGTTGCATGCTGGAGTTTTGAGGAAAGATATGGCGTGCACCAACAGGATTGAATATTCACATGGAAGATGGTCTGGTGTTACCGTTTGTCTACACGGCGGACATTGAAACAAAGCTAGGGCGATCAAGCCTGCTCTGAAGTTAGGGTTTTATACACAATGGAAGTTCCGGCAACGAACGATAGAGAGTACGTTGGAGCAGTTATGCAGTAAGCATGTTGGCTTGGACCTCAAGGGTTCTATGTGACGGATGTTTCGCCACTATATGGCGGACCATTATTGTGATGCCATATGACTATTTTATGACCGTTGGGAAAGCTACACGATGGATGTTCCAGCAATTGGGTTTAGAACATGGCAGATCATCTAGCGTACACGGTTTCTATGTGCCTTTTGTGCAATGGCTTGTCCATGGCTTTGGGCTATGTATCACCCCCATTTGGCCATTTCAAGTTGCTAGAGTGCAGGAGAAGTTCATCCACATCCACCCAAGTGCATAATTGATCATCTGAAGGAAATTAGCACGCTCTTACTGAGTGACTATTGCTACGATAGCCCTAAAGATAGAGTTTGCAAGGGGTTCTGCCTTGTGTATGGATCTTTGAGTGAACCACCCTTGTAATATTGGCGTGCCGACCTCTTGGACTCTTGGTGACTCGCCGTCGCCGGCTTGGTGTGGAGCTGCATCGACAACATTTTGCGGGCGATGAGCTCTAAAGTGAAGCCAGCATCATGATCTCCCTAAGAGTACATTGATGAGAGCCTAGTCTTTGTGACTACCTCATCATCCTTCTTGAGGATCCTTTGTGGCGGGCTCAAGTCCTTGACCGGGAAGCAAGACTTGGCTGATGGGAGTGCATCCTTTGTGGAGCTCCTACACGGAGTAGGCTTGGTTTAGTGCCAACTGAATTATGTGATACAAATATTCATGCCGAGTTTGCATCCTCATAACCCACGCATTTACGCTTCCGCATTTCATTTTTGCAACTTGTGTGCCTTTATCTTTCATAGAGTTGTATTTGATAGGATTGGCTCTAGGCTGTAAAATTCTTTGTGGATGGGTGCAAACACTAGTGAAAAGCATAGTTGAACATCTAGATAAAATGGTTTAGTTTATCTTTGTTCAATTAGTTTATTAAAAATAGGGCCAAGGTTTTAGCTTGCTTAATTCACCTCCTCCCCCACTAAGGCAATCATACGAGCTCCAAGATCTTTCAAACTAACAATAACCAACACCCCCTCTGCACACAATACTAGATTTAAACTTTGTGATCCTTGATCAATAGTTAGTCTAAAAATTTATATATTATTGAATACGTTATATACCATGTTGCGTTTAGCCGAGTGATCTAGAAGCGATGGAAAACCCTCTTTTGACTACCTCTATATGACTCGATATGTTAGAATTTTGGGTGAAATTAAATAGAATTCTTACTAGAGAGGAAAATTCAGATGGCTAAAATGTGGAGAAGTTATATTAATGAACCAAAGGAGTCAGTTTCAAAGGTTACAGTGCCCCTCTATTTATAGGTGCTTGGGCTGCACAATTTTCTTTGAAGTCCATTCAACAACTATATTCCTAGGATATCCTGGGAAAAGTAGTATTTACACACCTCAGAGGAGGCAAACTAACACGATAACTCTACTCATGGCTCAGGATCTTGCTGCCTCAAAGGAGCCACATCTCACCGCCATCATGGCCATTGGCTCCATCCATTATTATGAATCTTGTTGTTCACACCTTAGCCTTCACTAGAGACCCTTCGCTCTGCATGCACGGCGGGGCCTTTGCATACGCATTCATAGCCATCCTTGTGCGCCTCTTGATTAATCTTCTCTTTGGTTCCTGCGAAGGCATCCTGTGTTATCCAAAGGATCCTTTAACCCTTCGCTTTCTCGGTGCGACCATGCAGATCTCGCAATGGAAACCAACACATGACTAATGCTAATCGAGTAAAGATTTAAACTTTCTACCCTGAGGCTAGGGTTTGTTGGGTCGATGGGCAATGTGTCCGAATTGCTTTTATTTGAGTTGCGGACGCACCAGGACACATTGATTATATAGGTGAGTTTGATTTTGAGGTTATATTTTGTTCATTTGTCTCCTATGGTTTTGGATTGCTTTTCAGATCTAAGAACTGGTTCTTGCCATTTACATTTTGTTGAAAACTAGATTTGGTCATGGTGGCCAAAGCAAAGAGCTATAGGAAAACATTGAAGTTCTGTACATATAACACTCCATCCTACTTTGTTCGTTTGTTAGATGATGTTTATTATCTTCCAATGTGGCTCGACCACGTGGATTTGAAACCATGCAGGCTCCAAAATCATATGAAGCAGTTATTTTTTGTCAATTGCTTGCATCCTGGTTTGATCTTTCTAGTTGATCCTATGGTGAAAGAGGTTTTCTGTATATTCAAAATTGGAGTTCATCACTTTACCCACAACACTATCGTCAGATGGAATACCTTCATATGGGGGCGTGAAATGATAGGGTGCTACTGCTTCTGCAAATACATTTGCTGATCAACGCGAGTTGCATTGGTAGACTAAGATAGTTGAGGGAGAATGCGGGTAAGGCAGTTAGAGATGGCAATCGTATCGGTTTCGGGTGGTATCGAATTCAGATAGCGCTTTTGCCACATATTAAGTCAAATTCAACTTTGAATCCGAATGTTCCCAAATTCGAATGGAAAATGAATATTACGAATTCAAATAACATTCGATTTTCCATTTAACTTGAGTGGTAATATTTCGCAAGTACTCTTTAGCTTTTTGATAATTTTGGAAAAATAAAATCATCATAAAACATACAAATTATGGATCAAATACAACAATATGGACACAAGGTTATCAGCTGAATATATTTTTATCAAAAATATTTTTAATAAAAAATAAATATTGATAAATAAATAAATAATATTAATATTGTTTTTAATAAAGTAACTTATTTTTATCAAAATAAATCAATCACTATGTTGATTTTCAAGTAAATAAAAATAATATAACTGTTGCATGGTTTAGAGAGATGCTTATACTATACGAATATAGATAATATCGGATATCCAACCATATCCACATTTTATTTTGAACACAAATTAGAATTTGAATAATAGAAAATGAATTCGAATGTGCCCACTTAAGTAACTACATTAAAATCTAATGTGGATACGAATATACATATATTACATTTTCGTGGATACGAATTCAGATAATTTGGATATCGGCGTACCACTTGTTATAAATGTGCTCAATATTGTTGCATTAATTTTTCTTATTGTGCGAAGACCAATGGACCAGCCTTTGCCCAAAAGAACAGATGCAAAGAGGATTGAACTCAATGGTAGTTTTGTCAGACCGTTGATGTTGTTGAGAAAGCAAACACAAGATTTCTTGTTTTGAAAATGAATACAAATTGATTATGTTAAGAGTCCCACATGAATATGAAACCATGCAATAGTTATTTTATTTTTATTTACTTGAAACTTTCTTTGTGACCAGCAGTCTACTCGTGACCTTGCTGATGAATATGATGCTCTTGAAGTGTGGCCAATAGAAGGGATTTGGGCGTTCAAGGGGTTCACCAGGACCAAAAAGGGCAATTTTAAAAGTGTTTTGTTCAAGCAAAGTTTGTTAAAGAAGGGCAAACACTTTGGTGAGTATTCACTAAATTATCAAGTGTTTAAGCTTTTCTTGCAGTTATCTGCTTCGCTCATGTTTTATTGAGTTTGCAGCTCTTTGTTTTCTGGAGCTATAGATGTAACTGAAGTGGAAGAGTGGGTTTTAAAATTAGGGCAATATACTTGGAGGGACATGCTCCTCACGAGGCTTGTTGGATAAAGCACGTTAACTGCATGTTTTATGAGTTTGGTGTGGTATATGATGAGCGCCTTGTTTCAAAAATGCCGGCCACAGAAAAGAAGAAGGTGAAGGGGGCGAAGAGGCTTCTCTTGTATTATGGCGAGGAACAAGCGGTTGAGAATCTCTCGGTTAATGTGTAAGGATAATGTCGCCACGTGCCATTATATTGTGATTTTGGTGATTGAATGACAACATAGTCATTGGGACTAACAAGTTTATTGAAAGCTATACATAGGAAATTAAGTCCCTAGGATGATTCCAATGGATAGCCAAAAACCAGAGATAACCTTATTTTAGAGCATCCTAGACATGGTATTGGCATGAGAAACTATGAAACGGGCTCGAGCTGATTGAATTGGAGTAGCCCACAGAGATTGTACATGGTGTACAATACGCCGACCATCGGCGAACAAATCATAAGTATACGACGTGTAGGGTTTGATCAATCAGAGCAGAAGATACTACACGGTGTATTATACGGCGATGCACGACGTACAAATTGAAAACAAATGGCTTATAGTCTGGTGTAACTATTTGTATACACAACAGAATATATGGCGTGTGTGACAAGAGAAAAAGCTGAAGAATTCAACACGACATATTATACGCCAACCCTCGATGTACTATCAATGTACTTGTTGTGCAGAGCCGATGTCAAATGAAGTTGAAGAGAAGGCCACGACATATTAAACACCGACCATTGGCGTACAAGTTCAGAAGCATACGGCGTGTCCAGTAGCCGTTGGAAAAGTGGTTTCGACCATTGGAAAAGCACACGGTGTATTATACGCCGATGGGGTTTGTTGTACGGTGGATTATATGGCGTTCACAGTTTCTGTGCACATTTTGAGCAATGGCTAGTCCAACCCTGTGGGCTTTAAATACCACCCCCATTCGGCCATTTCAAGATGCCGGAGTCCAGAGAAGTTCATCTACAACCACAAGACATCAAAGCCACCATTTGTGCTATATTGATCATCCATAGTGAGTGAGAGAGCTAGGATAGGCCTAGTGAGAGAGTTTGCAAGATGTTGTGACGTGTGCTTGGTTCTAGAGTGAACCACCACTTATAATCTTGGTAAGCCGGTGCCTTCGAGTCTTGGTGACTTGCTGGCAAGTCTTCGACCCTCCGACTTAGTGTGGAGCGGCGTCGACGGCTTGGTTGAGAAGCTCCATAATGAAGGTGGCGTCAAGATCTCTAGAAGAGTAGGTTGATGAGAGCAATGTCTTAGTGACTTGCTCATCATCCTTTTTGTGGAGTCTTTGTGGTGAGCTCAAGGCCTTGACCGAGAAACAAGATTTGGCGACCGGGAGAACATCTTTTGTGGAGCTCCAACATAGAGTAGGCATTAGCTGAACCATATGATAAATCTTCGTGTCAAGTTTGCATCCCTCTAACCCTGCTTTAAACTCCCGCATTTCATTTCTTGCAACTTGTGTACCCTTACCTTTCTAGAGTAGTTTATTGATAGGATTGGCTTAGGTTGCGAAACTCCTTTTGGATGGGCGCAAACACTAGAAGAACCTTAGTTGCACATCTAGATAGTATCACTACTATAGATAGCACCATCCATAGCGCCCCCTTTACCAGCAGTTCGTAAGTGGGTGGCCCCACTAGCCATTGGAACCGCTGGTGATGGGTACCCTTCACCAGCGGTTCGTATTACGAACCGATGGTGAAGGTCCCGGCCGCCTTCACCAGCGGTTCGTATCACAAACCGCTGGTGAAGGGTACCCATCACCAACGGTTCGTATTACGAACCGCTGGTGGTATAAATTAATTTTCTATATAAATATTTTAAATTTTTATATTATTTTTTGATATTTTTTCTTTATCTAGGAGCATGTAACGGACAACCACAAAAAATTACAGCCTGATCGGACTTTAGTTGTGGCCTTTAGAAATTTATAAAGATTCAGAGAAGTTAATATAAATAGATTGCATTCCCTATTCAATCACAAATGATGGTATTGTGCAGTGGTTAGGTGAGTAATGCACGAAGGCAGAGGTCATGAGTTCGAATCCCACAATTTGCAACAAATGCAAAAAATTCTGGTGTTCCAAGGGGAGGATGGTTGGTTCCTTAGGGGGCCTCTTCCATTCAAATATATTTTTTTTATCATTTGATATTTATATATATATATATATATGAACATATCAGGTGCAAACTAACCTCTTCGTGCAAACCGTGCAAACTCTAATCTGGGCCACATGATGTTGATCCAAGAGGCGCAAAGGGAAGTGGAAGGGGTGACTTGCAAAAGCGCCTCTAATCACACTTTTGCAAATCACCCCTCCCACCTCCTCTGCGCCCCCATGGATCAACATCGTGTACATAGAAAGATTACATTATCTGAATTTAGAAGTAAATACAGGAAAGACTGTTAGTACTAAAGAAAATATAAATATCAGGTGCAGAGTAAATAGTTTTGAAGAACATACTTGGCATACCTCACAAGGTCAAATAAATTTAATAGTTGACCTGATACATAATTTTTACATAGCTTGGGGAAAAAGGCAAGACGATCTAGAATTAAAATTTGAAAAATTACAAAAAGAACATAAGCATCTAGAAGAACATAGCTCTATCACAAATAAAAAATTAGAGTTAGCTCTACAATTGTTAGAAGAAAGTAAAAATTTATTAGGAAGAATTAGTCAAAATAGTGATTATATCAAAAAGGATATACCAAGTTTATATAAAAAGCTTGATAATATTAATATTTCTGAGCATAGTAAAGATATTGTGTTATCATCATCTGGAATATTTGAGCTTACCAGATCATTAAATTCAGAAAAATGGAAGTATCTCAAAGCTTGTCTAGAAGAGACAAGTCACTCCAGCTAGTAAATAAAGACACAAGACCTTTAAGTATTATGGATAAATTAAAAGGAGGATGTGATGATATTGAAACATTAGAAGAAATGATAGACGTAGAAAGAGATCTTGAAAGATATCAGAAAAATACTTTAAGAAAGATTAGACCACAACAAATATATCAAATGAGATGGTTTGAAAATAAAAGTGGTTTATATAGAATATCTAGAGAAGTAGAATTAAGTGTTTTAACAGAACCTGTTCAGCTAAGAATTGTTAGCAAACAATTTGAGAATAGTTTAAAATATTCACGATATAGATATATACATCAAGGAATGTATATCATAGGAATTAAAGGAATGCCAAGGAAGAAATTAGGAACTAGGGTTTTAATTACTCTATTAGATAAAAGATGAGATACAATAAATAAAGCAGCATTAGGTTTTTTAGAAGGAGATATGAATGAAAATATGTTAATAACATATATAGCTCCAGATTTAATAATGCCAGTAAAGGAATTTATAGAAAAAATGGCATTTGGTTTTCAAACTAAAGGCTATGAAGACTTCAAAGGAACAAATTTATTAGTAAGTATAGAATTCATAGGTAGGTTAACCAATAGAAGTGGAACCAAATATAAAATAAATGTCAACAATGTGATAGAAAGTATGCAATCTAAAGGGATAAAATTTATGAATCCTTTTAATATAAATTTTGAAGAAAGAGCAGGAGAAGAATGGAATATAGGTGCTTTAATAGAACCTAAGATTTTAAAACAACCTAAAGATTATATAAGTTATGAAAATAGTAAAGGGTTAACAAGTATAAGGTTTGTAGATTATAAAGAAAGAAGTTTAGATGACCTAGAAGCATCTAGTTCAGAATCAAATATAGAAGAAAATAGAAGGCATAGTGTATGTGAATTTATGGAAAAATTAAGTGTAGAAAATGAAATAAAGCATTATGAATACAAGTTGAGCAAAATCCATGATGAATATAATACTTCAATGTTATGTGAATGGCCTGCTATAAGAGAAAAGAACTTTACTTCAGGCGAGAAATATATAGGCTCAGTAAGATTAAGAAAAATAAAGATATAATTGATAAAAAGGACGGCATACCAGTGGAAAAGCATAAAATTGCTTTAAAATTTATAGACAACGAAAATAGTACAGATCTGAAAGAGTTAGAACAAGTTCAGACAAAAGAAGAAGAGGAAAATAATAGTATAAGTGAAGATGAACAATGGGAAATTAATAATAAAATTTTATTAGAAAGCTATGAAGAAGAGGATGAAGATATAAATATGGGTTGTAGGTTAGAATCTAATGAATATCCTTCCAGAAATGAGGATGCTATAGAAGCAATGGATTTAGATCCAAGTCCTTCAAAAAGAAGACGAGAATATGAAAGAAATGCAGGTATAAAGATTGAAGGAGATAATGAAAGACCATCTAGAAAGTCTGGGACTTGGCCTCCAGAAAAAGAAGAACCTGCATATAGCTATATACCTGGTCAATATAAGCATATGGGTTCAAAAAGAAGAGAATTTGAAAAGACAATACAATTTCAAACCCATAGAAGTGATGGTGCTATATTAAATCTAGCAGCACATGACCCTATAGATTGGCCAAATATAATTAGCATAAGGAAAGGGCTAATAGTCCAAAAATATATACAGAACCAGCATAACATTGGAGATAGAGTAGAAGATATGATCACATATTTAGAAACCTTTTTAGGAGAATCAGCTAAAGTTTTATGGGAACAATGGGTAGAAACTTATCCTCATTATTATGCAGAATTAAAAAGAGCTGGTAGTAATCCATATAATTTTGCAAATGTTATATCAAATATTATTTTGGATGAAGATCCCGAATTAGGATATACCACATTACAAAATGAGAGACTAAAAGAAATAGAGAAATTAACATTAACAAGCTGGAAAGGAATAAAAGAGTTCTCTCAACATTATTTGTATAATGCTACAACTGCCAAGCAAGTTTATAATAAAAGAATAGTTGAGAGATATTTTAACAAATTACCAGATCCTTTAGGTTCTATGATATTTGAAGAATACAATAAGGAAACTAATGGTAAAGAATATAATATTTCTCAGGCTATAACATTTTTCTTTAAGCAACTAAGAAAGGTGTGCACGAATATACAAGCACAAAGATCAATGAAGCAATCAGATTATAATTTTTGCAATAGAATAGTTCAAATACCAATGACATATGGAGAAGAGAAAACTAGAAGTAAGAAATATCCTAAACATTATAAAAAGGGAAATATGAGGACTAAGAAATGATACTTTTTAAGGAGATTAGATAATAGAGCTCCTTTCGTTCATAAAAGAAATGTAAGAAGGTATAATCCTAGAAAGAATTATGATAGTACATGCAGATGTTTTATTTGTAATTCACCAGATCACTTAAGTAAAACTTGCCCTAACAAAGATAAGAAAAGGTATTCTAATAAACAAGAAGAACAAGAGAAGGTGTTAATAATAGATAGTGTAAACGAAAATATTTTAGTATGTGATGATGATATAATGAATGATGAATCAATATATTCGATCATAGAAACAGATGAAATAGAATATGATGAAGAACAGGAATCTAGTGATGAAGAATTAAATTTAGATGACAAATTAGCTGGACTAAAGATAGAAATGATGGAGCAAATAGATTATAAAGATAATAGGGATCATAAAAGAGGTGATTTTAATATAAAATGTGTATATTGCATATATTATCCAAGACAAAGAGCAATGTGTAG
>CM014278.1:4148466-4160537 GCA_004135705.1 Alloteropsis semialata
TGAAGGCATTTGCTGATGAAGCATCATTAGCATTCTGCCTTCAGAAGCTAGCTTTCTGATGTGACACACCCACCCCGTATTCTTAGTTTTTATGAAAGTGAGCATCTAGTGTATTGTCTTGCATTGGTCTGAGTCCCTGAACATATGTACCATGTTTATTCAGTTTGCAGAACAAAGCCTATTACGGTCTTTAGCTGATTGCCTGATCCTAATCCGAGTACTAGAATTTTAAGTTACCTTCAGGTTTTAAACTTTGTGATTGTTTTGGATATGCAGGCATGCAGCTAGATATTTGATGTTGCAAAAGGGAGGTGAATGCTGATATCAATGCTCTGGTACCCAGATGCTTATCATTGGCAAGGGTTGTGCAATGTGCTGCCTAGGGTTGTCCAGGAGGGATGAGCATTCAACTATTGTACCAGTGTTGTATGTCAGATTATGTGCATTCAATGAGCGACCGTGGAAGCCATCAAGAGCTTGAAAACAAATTGATCGAGACTCTTGCGTAGCAGGATTACTTCCAGAACTGCTTAATGCAAGGAATAGATCCGTTAGATTAGATAGGGAACCTTAGTAAGTTCATTGTCGATCCACGGATTGATAACCTTGGATGTAATACTCTAAGGGAAAAGCTACGATGATCAGTGCGCTTGCAGTTCACAATTGACGCGTCTATGGACCGTCAACAAGCTTTTCTGGCGCCGTTGCCGGGGATCAGCTACTCGAACCTAGGGAGATCTATCTAATTTTTTGGACTAACCCTAATTTTTATTATTGCATATACCCTTGTTTTTTTGTTTTTGTCCTTGAAATCAGGTGAAAATCTAGACACTAAGCTTGGGCTTTAATAAGTCCAAACTCCCTCCCACAAGTTGATGGCTACGTGAAGATCTATTTTTTAGTGATAGGTGCTAACTTTTGTTAGTGGCCCATCATCCGCTATCGAGCCCACACCCAAAACAAGTGAAGATGAACAAGGTATGCCGCTATATCAATTAATTTTAAAGACTAATGTTTCTTGGAGATTTGTTCGTCCAAGCTATAGGTGATGAAACATGTCCCGAAGAAGTCGTGAGATCCGATCATTAACATCTCTGGATGGTTGCTGTTGTGACCAGTTTTGTGCCCATGATCAGAGAGGTGCCATAGAAGAAAATTAGAATATACGAATCTCCATCAATTCTTCTTTCCAACGCATCAAGAATTGTGAATTTTGGAGATCGGTGCAAGGAGTTATGGTAAAATCTTTCAACACTACGAGTTCTGAAATCTCTCTGGACAGAACGTAGTGCCAGAGCAAAACAAGCTTAACTCTTTCATCCGGAGTCCGTTTGAAGTGAATGAGCACTCGTTGGAAAGGGAATTTGATGCACATTGCAATGGGGTAGAAGTTTCATACATGTTCTGTATTGGACAAAGAGGAATTCAATGAAGAAGAGGTAGCAGCAAACAATGGAGAAGGTGATGATGATATCAAGGGATGATTGGAGGTCCTTGACCACAAAAAATGATGATTTGAAGTTGATCAAGACTGGAGACAACAAGATTAGAAGCACCACAACATTACCAATCTTCTCTAGTTGGATGCTCAAGAAACTTCTAATTGGGTGATGCTACCAACGAAGGAAACCGCTCAGATCATCGTCACAAAGCACAAGAGCCCCCATGATCCCGGCACCTTGGGTAAAGCAAGAACTATGGAGAATACACATCATTGGTATGTCACTTGCTGGTGAATCAATGGTGATGATCTTGAAGCCTAAGGATGCACAACACAATGCTCCAAAGACCACAAGATCAAGATCATCAACATCTCATGATCGATTCACAAGAAGGTACTGTTTGCATCAAAAGTCTACACAACCTCTAGAGAAAACAATAGAATATTTTTAGATATTTAAAAGCCCCATGAAGTTATGGTTCCAACAAATCAAGAACCAAGTCAATTGGATATTTCTACAAGCGGTTATGATCAAAATATCGAAGGTCGTGCATTCTGAAATTTTCTGAACAGCATGCAGCGCTAAAGTAAAACGGGCATAACTCTCATGTTTGAACTCTGTTTAAGATGAATAACTACTCGTTGGAAAGGTAATTTCACAAACTTTTCAATAGATCTATACTTTGGTATATGTTCTGTTCTGTACATAGGGGAAAATCCATGAATAAGAGATAGGAACAACATGATGAGAACAAGGTAGAGGAGATAACGATGACAACAATGAAGAAGAGCTTGGGTAATGCTTTCATCAACGTGATGAGAACAAATTAGACGAGATAACGATGACAACATTGAAGAGGAGCTTGGGCGATGATTTCATCGAGCGTACAAGATCAAATTCAGAAGCTTAGAATAAAATAAAGACCCCAAGAACATTGGCATATGAAGATACAAGCCGGTGACATTCGATTCATGAAGATGTTAGAAGCAAATCACGATGGATTACAAAAGGTGACATCAAGCTGCATGGATACTTTAGATTTTGCACAAAGACCATGACTTTGCATGAAAATAATCGAGGTGAGAAATCTAGCTTTATGACTTTAAATGAAGTGCTTTGCGGGAGGCAACCCGATCTTTTGTTTATTATCTATATAATATGACGGTCTATATTGTGCTCTTTAATCGAATCATCAAGTAACATTGTACCATTGATCTAATAAATGCCACAACTTTATGTTGTATGATCTAAATGTTATTGAGAGAGTATTTGATCTTGGAAAACTTGTAGACCCTTTTGTGTGCCAATTGCTAGTAGTATTTAGAGTCTTTTTCTTTGTGTCTTTTTAAAGAGAAATATGAGGTATGACACCACCCTTCGATTCTAAACTTGTGGCTAGTTAACTTAGGCTAACTTTTATTTTGTTTTTAGATCACCATATCATGTCATATCATTTTGTTCATTCACCTTGTATTCGTTTCATGCTATGTTGTTCTCACCCTTGCATTGCATTGCATATTTTGTTTTGACCTAACTTTTTGTTAAAACCAACTAAGCCTTCCTATCACTGTTGACACCAGCGGTGGCAAACAGAAAATCCGCAAGCGCACGGCTGTCGTAGTAGCTTTCACCCGTGAGAAAACAGGTATCGAATCCACAGGGAACATAAAAGTATATCTAATCACTAAAGCTGAGCCGGATCGATCGAGTGTATATAAAGGCTGGGTAGAGGATAACTTAGCACTAAGGCTCTGATGATAGTTAAGAGAATTCTCCTATGCTTGCTTTAGGCATCGGGGTATCCTAGGCCTCTAGGAAATTGCCGGCCAACAGCTCTACGCCGTACCCGTACGTGGAGGATTACAAAGGACGGACAGGGCTGTCACCACCTGCCACCTACCTCTACTAATCCGTGGGGCTACGAGGCAAACGAGGGCAGATATACACCTAAGTACCATGCCTAAGATAATATCAGCTATCCTAACCTTGATCAAAGATTAGAATACTTTATAAATAAAGCAACGAATCCACAAGCACAATAGAGACTTAACTTAAATATAACTCAGACTTAATTACTAGTTGAATCCCGGATACTTACTGAATAGCTCGCATCCGTCGAGGTACAGGTGGAGGGTCGCCGACAGGCCGGGACTCCTCCAGACTCTCCCTCACTCTCTCCCTATTTCTACTCTGGATATGAGGAGGGCTTCGCCTTGGATCTTCACTTCTGCTCGATGATGATTAGCCCTGCCCCGAGCTCAGCTACTTATAGCTTGGAGAGGCGGTTAAGAGTCGGTTCGCAGCAGTTGAGGCGGTCCGGAGGTGGGCCCAGGTCGGCCGACTATGGGGGATCGGCCGACCATCAGATCCACCGTCCTTGATGATGCACGGCACAGATGCACTGCTGGAGACGGTTGACAGTTGCTGGTGAAGGCGGTGCCGATTTGGGCATTTGGCCAGGTCGGCCGACTTCCCCTGTGGCCCCTCGGCCCCACTTCGTCAGTGTGTCTTGCAAGTGGGTCCTTTAGTCGGTTTCCGGTGGGTAATGGTGAAGATGTGTTGGTGAAGTTAGGAATGTGGGCCCATGAATCCATGTGCTTGCCACGTGGCCCAATCCCAACTCTCCATTTCCACCGTCTTGATTTCAACGTGCTTGATCACTCCTGAGTGTGCTTCTTGCTGTTGGGCTGAACATGGACCTCACTGGGCTTGGACCCAGGTCGGCCGACCAAGGTAGGTCGGGCGACCTGGCCCTAGGCCCACTTTAGTTCTGCTTTTGCCACTTTATTCCTGTAAGCACATATGCACCAAAACTCATGGAATTCATTAGTAATCAACCCTATGTCTATTTATTTTATCATATTTTATATCTTTGTTGGTAGTAATAAGTTGTCATTAAGAATCACCAACAAGCTCCCCCACACTTATCCTTTACTCGCCCTCGAGTAAAGTCTAAGCTTCATCATGGAGATCATTAACAAACATATAGGTTATTCCCAAACATTCAAGCTTAGTGGAAGTATATGAGTGGCTATCATGTCTTCTTGAGTTATTGCAGGAAGGAACAGCATTTTATATGACATGATACACTTCACTCTTAAGTACTTGGGGTTTTGAAATTTTGCAAAGAAAACCTATGCCTTGCTCCTCAAAGAGTTTCTCTCTGGATAATCATGGTGGTTAGACAACACTCATACTCTCCAAAATAGAACTTTTTGTGTGGAGCTCTCAAGATACATACCTTTCCTCACTTATGTTGTCATTCCAAGGATTGGATCCAAAACAGAGACAAGCCATGTAATCAAGTCAAGATGTGCAAGTGTGTGATATGAGGTAGACATTTAATGATACTCCTTTGTCTTGACCTTTCTTCCCTTTCTCTTTCTTTTGGATATGGGCTATTGCATTGCACTTTTTTTTTCACTCAATGCTCTTTTAGCATGAGTCTTTTTCTTCTCTTTATTTTTCTATGCATTTAGCCCATATCTTCTTTCTATTTTAATTCTGGGAAGAAGGGTCATTTTTTTTCAGGAGTATTTATTTTATGACCATGAGACAAAGGCATGTTTTGCTTCATCCTCAGTGTAAGGATTTAGCTTTTATGGTTGAGTGTACGTGATCTTGACTTTAAAAACAAGAAATATCTCTAATTGTGACACCCCGGTGTCACTAGAGTAATTAAACACCAAGTTATAACTTGATTATCAAATCATGGCATGCATCATTTCATACACATGCTTGTTTGTGCATATGTGTGTGTTGACCCGGTAAACTGTCATAAAATAGAAATAATAAGTTGTGCTTAAAAATTTGTTTGGAAGCACATGTACAAAATCAAATAGTGTACTCTTTTCCTTTTTAATTGAAGCTTTAATGCTTTTTTTTGTGCTCAGTTAATTTTTGTTTAACTTGTCATGTCAAGAGTAACCCAATGACATAATCCAAAATTAGTGAAATGAAAGTTTACTTGAAAGTTTTGGATCAAACTCAAAAGGTTAATCCCATAAGTTGATGAGTTAAACATTAATAACCTCTAAAAATGAGTTTATCTGGAACTAACAAGAAGATCAAATTTTTATATAAGAACTCAAAAATCTGCAAATCTAAAGGTGTAGAACTTTTCAAAACGCACAACTTTCGTATTTTGCGTTTCTTCCAAAAATGAGCGCTCACTGTCTATAAATCCAATCAAAAGCAGCCTTTTTTCTCTCTTTCTCCTTTTCTCTCTCTTTCTTCCCCAACGAGCTGTGCTCACACATGCCTGGCCACCGCCGTGCCTCGCCAACTAGTGCTTGCCGCCCTTCTTCGCCCGTGCGCCTGCACCATGTGCCCGCCGGCCTCTGCCCACCGCCGAGCTCCCTCAATCGGCGCTCGCCGCCTATGCTGTCCACCGCACGGCGTCCACGCGGCCATGTCCTGCTGCCCACCGTCGCTCGTGCCCAACCAGCCACCACTGCTCCGCTCGTCCAATCCCACTTGCCGCCCATGCTGCCCAATCCAGTGCCGCGCCTCGGCCTATAAGAAGCTGGAGCCCGGCCTCGGTCTCCCATCTCCATCGCTTCTTCTTCCCACGACCTCCATTACCGAGCAGTCACGGGCAAAATTCGTCGGACCTCCTCCATCCCCCTTCGTTTCCACACACCCACGCCTCCACAACCCTCCCTGCTCCATCCTAGAACCATCCTCATACCTCGCCTGCCGTCGGAACGCCGGGAATTTGAGTTTTCCGGTCACCACACCATCACCATTGTTGGACCTTCGAGCTGCACGTGGAGCCGCTCCTCTGCTCCGCCTCCACGCGAGCTGAGTAGCAAAATGAAATCGTGGTGAGGCCCCTATGCTCACAGACCTCTTTTCCCTCCCTCCCCGTCACCCACAGGCCCTGCTGGCCGGAGCTCCCCCTCCCTGAACCTATGCAGTGCTCGATCCCATCTGGAGGAAGAAGAAGGGTATATGTGCGAGATAAACAGAACTATAGGGGGTTATGGGAAAGTTGCAGGGGCCTATCTGTGAAATAAATTCGGAATTTGTTTAATTAATGTTTAAATGGCTGCAAACTTCATAAACACCTAGAAAATCATAGAAAATGCTAAAAATACAAACTCAGTTTTGTTAGCTTCCTTGTTTATGGATCTACACAGTGGTGGGACATAAACTCATTAAATCTAAGTTTTTGAAATAGTTTTGATTTAAGTAAGGAAAAGGCTTATGAAAATAAATAAATGCCTAGTAAATAACCTGTTCATGATAAAAATATAAACCCACCTGGTGTAATCATGTTTTGTTCAGTAGAGTTTAATAAGCTTGTTGTGCAACTTGTGTTATATAAGTTTTTATATAGTTTTTGTGCACATATGGTTTAAGCAAGATAAAACTTATTAAATGTTCCTGCTGTCCATAAAATGAGGATCTATTTACCTTGCACTTCCCTATGTCGTAGCAGTACATGGTGAAAGTCTTAGCTCCAGAAATCATGTGTAGATTTAGTTGTGCTTTAATCTTTGCTCTAGCTGTTTTAATGCAAATAAATCACCTGGAATTATGTGTATGTCAGAAAAGTCTGAAACCTTCATAGTAATACTCACTAGTGCATAGTTAACTCCAGTAAAAATTACAGCATCAGAAAATGCTTGTAGATTTATTCATGTTTTTCTATTTGCTACCACTACGTGGCTATTAAAATCAAAAGAAAACAATTAAGTAACATAATGGTAGGGTCCTAAAAATTGTGTTTTACTATATAAAGCTCACAAGTGTGCTCACTGTAATTTTGGTTCATGCAAATATAATTGTCTATGCTTTAATCACTAAAATATGCAAGAAAATGGTTGGAATAATTAAATAGTATTCTTGCTGAAAAACTTAATTCCAAATGATTAAAATTGCTGCACTCTTATGCTTCATGTTTGTATTTGTTTATGCATTTATAAATCTCATACATGTGCATTTCATATAGATACGTCTCTCGCCGATGGATTGTCCGAGCGGATTTCTGAGTCCGAGAGTGAGCAGCGTGAAGGCAATCTTAATCTAACTGAAATTGTTGAAGACCCGAACCAAGGTTCGGAAGAGCCCAAGTCTGACTTTGAGCAAGAAGGCAAGCCCCGGAGCATAACCTATCTTTTAAAATTATGCAAATATGTTTTGTCTATGTTTGTGCATTTAAGTTTAAAGGAGTTGATTGAAACCTTAGATGCATGATCCTAGTACCTATGCTCTGAATACTAGTATGATAGGACGTTAGTTGCCATGCTATAAGGACACGGTAAAAGTCGAGTGATTTCCTGTCACTCGCGAGATATAGGAATTGAATGCTTTACTTATGTTGGAATCACAAGGATTGGCGGACGGGTTTTTATGCGATGACCCGGGGTGGTTGATCGTCCCGTCTGCTTAGATGGAAATTGGCTAAAGTCGAAATGTGATCTCGTTGTTGGTCAAGTTTTTGAACGTACTAAGCACATGTCGAGACATGGGATCGGTAAGCCTAGTACCTGATTGAACCGGTGAGGGACCTTTCCCCCGCTTGTTCTGGAATGATGTTTCCCGTGCGACGGCATGTGGTGCAAGTGCAGTGCAAGCACGGCTGGGTCCGGGGTCTTGGGGCCTTGTAGCCAAGGGAAGTGGGATCTGGACCCGATCTGAGGAAAGATGGGAACCACCTGATTTGTGCGAACCCTGGGGGTACGCTCATCTCGTGTGTTTAGGTCCACTTTGCAAGGTTAAGAAATCAATTCGAATTGTCTGTTTCTCGCAGCTATTGAGACTGCTTGACCACTGTGCGACACTGAGTAATAAGAGGAACAAGGATGATAATCAATATTGATGCTTGGAAAATTGTTTGCTTCACATGCTTGCTTTAGATAAGTGCTCACCTAGAATGGTTAATCAACTAGAACTTGATGCTAAAATATTGAAAATAAGGATCCACTTTTAGATGCTTTTTGGCAAAACAACCCCAGCAGCCAAAAGCCTTGCATATCTAGGAGTCGGTGAAGTAGATATCACCCGACGGGTAAGCCTTGCTGAGTATTAGTATACTCAGCCTTGCTTGTGGCTTTGTTTTCAGGTAATGCTTTTGAAGAGTTGGTTGCTAGTTTGACTTGGCCGTGCCAACTCCCTCCGGGTTGGACGGTTGAGTGGGACATGTCCTCGGCCGGCGAGGATTGTGTTGAATGACATCATGGATGGCTTCTTCGTGATGTTATTTATCGTCGTTAGGCTATCGTCTTTTCCCGCTGCACTTAAACTCTGAATTTTACTTTACTTTATTCAAGAACAGTTTGTAATAAAATGCCTCTTGTGGGGCCTTGTGTTGTAAAAGTTGTGGATTGTTGTAATCTCTGAACTCGTCTTCATACGAGTGTGTGCACACCAGTTTCGATCCAAATATTCAGTGGTTACATCGGGCTTGACCCGACAGACTGTCAAGTTAGTCCGTTTTAAGTGTGTGGTAACTTGGGTTGCCTCAATGGTAATGGTTAGCACACTTAAACCGGGTTAATTTGGGTGGTTCTGCCACACTAATAAGGGTCACAAGACTTGAAACAACTCAAAGCTCAAAGGTAAAGCTTGATCAAATTTGTAAGTGTTTGTCTCTCAAACCCATGAGGAGCATAGCAAGGTACAGAGTTTTAAAACTTTTCATAAATTCCAAGTACTCAAATAGCAAAGGTATCTTTCATATAAAAGCCATATCTCAAAAAGCAATAACCTAGTTGACATGAGTTCCTATAAATATGAGGATTTCCACAAGCCAAAAGGTACAGGGAATAAAATATATGTAAGTTAAGAAGAACTTCCAATTGATGGTGAGAAGCAAAAGGTTGATTTTATTAAGTTTTTAAATTCCTTGATCAGGTTCTGCGAGTATTCAACTGAAACAGAGTTTAGGATGACCAAACCAGCGTGCAGGAAGAAACAGAGGTCAGGTGGGACCCAAGCCAGGTCGGCCGATCTGGAGGGGTCGGGCGACCTGGGGGTGACTCCCCTGGTTCAGATCTTTCTCGTGCTGCTCTGTTGCGTTCTGATGTTCTCTGTTTCGCGTTGGATCGCTTTGTTTCCCGTTACGTTTTTCCCCACACTTGTACCTTTCACTCAAAACAAGTGGAAACAAAAAAGAAAACACAATTCTAATATGCTAAACACTTTATTTTATTCATCAAGTCAGAGGCACATTACAAGATAATCAAAAGAAATAAATGAAATAAATGAATGGAAGGGAAACTAATGTGCCTATCCTAATCCAAGGCCTAGGGTATCTAGGGTGCATTGTAGAGATTTTCATCCCCAGCAGCCTTGGCAAAGCGCTTAAGTTTCACGGCTGTTGATTTGCGAAGCATATCAAAGTCGTCTTGAAGACTTATGCGCTCAAGTCGCTCTTCAGCGAACTTCTTCTCCAACTTTGCATGGTCACGACCGAGTTGATTAATCAACTCTAGTAACTCAGCATTGGAGGGAGCCTTGAGGGCCTTTTCTTCAGCATCACTCTCAAATTGGCCCCCAGGCCTGCGAATTGGAGGAGGCTTGATATGCCTCTTGATCTTGCCGTCGTGTGAAGATTCCACTGACTCCTCCAACTCCTTCCTCTCCTCAGGTGTGAGGGGAGGGAACAGCCCCTTACCATAGCCACCACCGGGTTTCCTTTCTCCAAAGACCCGGAAACGTGGCTCTGGGGTGCTGGCAGGAGAGTAGATGGACACATCGGACGTATAATGATACGCCACGACGTCGTCCCACTTATTCCTGACCACCTCCTTCAGCTTCTCCCCTGGTTGAAGCTTGGGGAGTCCATCCCCCTTGATTGGAGCGGCCGCCGGCGTCTTCTTTGGGGTCAATTGCCCCGTCGTCGGCCTTCTGTACGGGCTTGATGCCCGTGCATCACGCCTCTGGATTCTTCTCGGGGACTGAGATCGCGCCGCCGAGCGAGGACGTGAGGGGCCACCAGGGCCGGTCGGCCGACCAAGCACATCGGCCGACCCCCTGGTGCGGCCTCTCGCGTCCTCCTCTGGCGGGATGCTGGCCAGAGGAGTGACAACTACGGCCATGGCTTGCTCCAGGTTGGTGGGCACCAATTGGTTGGCCGGAGTGGGCTCTCCATCCAGATCAAAGGTTGATCGGGATTTGGGGTGGCTTTTCCCGTCCATTGATGGAGAATTGGGAGGTGTGGCTTGGTGATTTCAGAATGGGGACGAGGAAGAACTCAGATGAGAGGGAAGAAGAGGATGGGTGAAATTTTAAAGATGAGCTAACCCTCTTCTCGGATCAAACAGAGTTGGAATCGCTCGTCCACCGCAAAACGGCTTCAGAGACGTTAGAGTGGAGCGTTGGCAGAAGATAGGGCCGATCGGGCTTAGGATCAAGTCGGCCAACCTGGTCAGGTCGGCCGACCTGGCCTTGAGCCCGGTCGCCCTTTTCTTCTTTGTGCACTACGTGAAAGGTCCACTAAACCCCAGAATGTGTGCATTCATGTGCTAGGGGTTAAGGATTTAACATGAGGTGTAATTATAAATGGAAATCATCCATGACCAAATTGATCACGTCAAATTCCTCATCTACTATATCAGGCTCAAAGAAAACTTTTAAACGTTGACCATTTACCTTGAAGAGGTTACCTTCATCATCTTGGAGTGTCATTGCCCCATGCGATGAAGTCTCCACCACAACGAATGGTCCTTCCCATTTGCTTCGAAGTTTTTCATGTCCAAAGAGCTTCACCCTAGAATTAAAGAGTAATACCTTATCCCCGGGGTGGAACTCCTTCACCCTGATCCTCTTGTCGTGCCATCTCTTGGTTCTGTCCTTGTAGATTCTGGCACTGTGGTATGCTTTGTCTCTCCACTCTTCCAGTTCTGATAGTTGCATCCTTCTCATCTGCTGGGCTGCTGGCAAATCCATGTTCCACTTTCTTATGGCCCAGTGCGCCCAATGCTCTAGCTCCACTGGTAAATGGCAAGTCTTGCCGTAAACCATCTGGTATGGGGACATCCCGATCGGTGTTTTGTACGCCGTTCGGTAGGCCCATAGAGCATCTGGTAACTTGCTCTTCCATCCTTTGCCCATTTCTGTCACGGTCTTCTGCAGAATGTTCTTGATCTGTTTGTTCGATGTTTCTGCTTGACCGCTTGTCTGGGGGTGGTACGGTGTAGCTATGTTATGCTTTGCCCCCAGTTCTGCCAGGAATTTCAGGAAGGTCTTGTCGATGAAGTGCGACCCTCCATCACTGATCACCATCCTGGGAGTTCCAAAACGTGGAAAGATGATCTCATGGAACATCTTTCGCGCGTGTTTGGAGTCAGCGGCTCGACATGGCATCGCTTTGACCCACTTCGAGACATAGTCCACTGCCACCAGGATGTACTCACTGTCATAGGATTTGACAAAGGGTCCCATGAAATCAATGCCCCACACATCAAACAGCTCAACTTGTAAGTTGTTTGTGAGTGGCATAGCATCTCTTGCGGTGATCCCTCCGTGTTTCTGGCACTGCTGGCATCGTCAAATGAACTCTTTTGTATCCTCATACATTGTGGGCCAGTAGAATCCACTCCGCCAGATCTTTGACCTTGTCCTGAACGCCCCGTAGTGACCTCCATATGGGGCTGCATGGCACTGCTCAAGGATCTTTCT
>CM014278.1:4161537-4175600 GCA_004135705.1 Alloteropsis semialata
TGTCACAGAAACTCATTTTTTCGTCATGTTTCATAATCTGTGACACACGCGTGACGAAAATTCGTTCGTCATCTATACCCCGTAATAAAAGGTATTTAACGACGAAACATCTTTTTTCGTCATAAATTTTGTGACGACTTTTCTATCGTCACTAATTTACGACGGCAGTTTTTCGTCATTAAAGACCTATAAAACGTCACAAAACCTTGTACGCGGATGATGTGGCAACGACGTGGAGCTGACGTGGCTGCACTTTCATGACGATTTGGTTCATCACAAAATATTCTATAGCCCATAAAGGCCCATCAATGAGCAGCCTATTTGTGGGCTGAGCCCAATTATGAGCCCATTTTATTTTCAATATTTGTGGGTTAAGCCCAATTGTAAGACCCTTTTTTATCTCATTTTATGGCCCAATTTTCTTAATTTCACAGGCCTATAGATCATCAAAGCCCATATATCATCACAGTAATAAAAGCCCGACACATTCATTGGCACAGATATAAAAGATCCATGTAACAAATTCATAGTCACTTTTTTTCAAAATAACAGCCAATCAAACTGTATGCATTAGAATCTATTAACATAAGTTACAGACCTACTTAACTTCAAAAAGTTACAGACATATGAGTATACATCATATACACAAACATAAATGCTGGCCTGAGCTTTCTTTCGCAAGGACCACACATGCTGGAAATCTCATCTAGCCATCTTGAATAAGAGCCTTTTATAGCACCTGCATTGAAGGAACATTCTCGAAGTTAGACAATGCATTAAACAATGCTACCAAGAGCTAATATACTTCTTGTGGTGTCCATTAGTAGTGACACATTGCTGTTATACTGAGCTCCTGCTATTCATGGACAAACAAGGGGACTTTGTTCTCTGTGATAATGCAGGTCAAATTGCAGATTTGCAGTGATCTCTAAATGGCTAAATGAATATAATAATGGACAGCAGTTAAAACACAAAGCATAAGTTGTCCCAACTTGGAGTTGTATTCCTATTTCCAATTAGCATCCACTCTGTGTCATTACTGTTTTACTGGATAACATATTTAGATTTTAGACAGTAAATCACACCAGAACATAGGTAACTGGTGTGCAGGGAGTCCATAGAGAGAGCATAGGCTCGTGATGTTGGCTGCAAACAAATTCTCACAAGTACAATCAGCAGGCTAAAGCATGAGAGAGCTGCATATGTCCTTTCCAGTTATCCAGTTTGCAAGAAACACACCTCAAGGTATTTACAAAAATGAATCTGCTATACACAGAGCAAAGACCAGTGCTAAGTATGTAGGGCATACTGGAAAGACAACCATGCTGTGTAAGAAGCAATAACTGTAGTTGGAGCTAGGCAAGAAAACCACTAGTACTAACAATATGATGGAATCTGTTAAACACAAAAAAGGGGCAAAAGCTTATGCACTTTCTGGAAAATTCAGTAATGTTTTGCCATGTAAGCTCACCAAGTATTTCTTTATAGCTAAAGCAGAGCAGAGTATATGTCCTAGAGGCTATTTATCTGGACACAGAGTATCTGTCAAGAATTTCTACAGACAAGCCTACAACTACATGCCTAAAATCCTCTATACAAGAAGGCAATCGCTATCACTGCAACACTAAAACTTCATATATGGACAATAACTAGTTAAACTACACATATTAGAAAGAATGGTAGTCAAGTCATACACAGAAAGTATGCACAGGTATACATCAGATAGTAAAATTCATGTCTGTACTGTTCATCAAAACTAAAACAGAACAAATTCAACTATCTATCTGCAGTTCACCAAAACCAAAATAGAACAAATCAACTATATATCTATCACAAGTTCACAACAACGAGCAACTAACAATGGCACTGACCAACCAAATATTAGCATGGACATCCAACTAACATTAGCATCTAATATTACTTTGCTTGTCTCGTCAGGACTACTAAAACAACCTTCAAACTAGCCACTGACCTTCAAAAATGCACATCCAACTAACATGCAGTACAGAAGGGAAGGAAGTAGATGGGGGGAAATCAGCCATACCTTGGGGGCTGCAGCGAGATGACTGCTGAGAAGGTCCGGCACTCCGGCTTCGGCGTCCTTGGGGGGAGCAGGGCTCGGCGTCGGTCGTCGGCGTCCTTGGGGAGCAGGGCTCATCATCGGTCGTCGGCGTCCTTGGGAAGCAGGGCTCGGCGTCGGTAGGCGGCGGCTTGGGGGACCAGTGGCAGGGCTCGGCGTCGGTCGTCGGCGGCTTGGGGGAACTGGCCAGCGGGGGTGGGGTGCGGCCGCGCGGGGACGCCGGATGTGGATTGGGGACGGCGACGGGGCGACGTGCTCTGGGCCTCGCGGCCTCGCAAGACCACGCGCCCACGCCGCGGGGAGTCGATTAGTCGGGGACGGCCACCGGGCGGCATGGGATCTGGGAGGGGCGAGGGCGAGGGGAGACCGGAGGGAGGAGGGGGCGGCGGCGCAGGATTTGGGAGGGGCGAGGGCGAGGGGAGACTGCAGAGTCGGGAGGAGGTAGAGGAGAGGCGGAGGCGGAGATTGGGAGGAACGGAAGCCTAGGGTTTCGGCTGGGGGATCTTTTATACCGTAGAGGTGTGATTAGAACCATCCGATCGACGATCGATGGCTGCAAATAGTCGGGCCATTGGGCCGAAATGAGCCATGTTCATTGCATCTCTCCTTAAAGTTTTTGTTTTCTTTTTTTTCTTTTTATTGTCCATCCTAAAGTAACACATAAATATAATTACATTATATATATCAATACATTTTTTATATGTAATAGACTGCATATAAGTTGTCTTGTAGAAGTTTTACTAATTTTTGAACTTATTTAATATTTTTAAAATTTTAAATGCATTTCCGCATGCTTACCTAAAATAAATCCAAGTTGAACCATGTGTACCTCCAATAAGATTCAAAAAATTGTATAAAAATTATATTTAGGCTCATTTGTTCCATTTTAGCCCGTATCCTAGAGATAGATGAAAAAAACTATTGTCTTCTAGGGACAATTCAAACTTGTACCATCAAATTACCACATAATAATTAAAATAATATCTAAATTTGGTCAAAAAATTCTACAAATTGACGTCACAACATAATTTTGGTTTACAAGCTTGACTTAAAAAAATGAAATGACTTTAATAAACTGGGATCATATGTTGTTCACAAATGGATACATCTCTCACATAGTTTCTAATAACTCAAGTCAAACTTTGAGATTTGAATATCTCACAATATTTTTGAACTCGTATACACCTCAAATTTGGACACAATCATATATTTACCATAATATTAGGAAATAATAAGAAGTTACATCACCAATTGTTATAAAAAATATGTTTTTTCTATTCTCTACTTAGAGTGTAAGAAAATAATTTATATAAAAACATCGACAAAATGATAATTTATGTAAAAAAATGGTGCTAAAGTGAAAGAGCGTGAATTTTAAAAATAACAGGAAAAAGAATCGTCAAATTTGGAGTTTTTACGAGGAAGAAATACCAATTTCAAGTTTTAATTCTGGATTAAAAAGCAAAAATCAATCATCCGTTTGTTCTTCCGCTACTCCAGCTGGACGCAATGACGTGGCGTGACGGAATTGGCCGAACCGTTGCACGTCGGCCCCGCTGGGGTTTGCTCTAGCAGTTTGTATATGAAAATTGAATTTCGTAGTTCTGTTACAACCACACTTCTAGCGTAGTGGTACCGCATCCTTGTGCCTTTGGCGACGTCGTGGGTTTGAATCCCCTCTACGCCACATTTTTCTGAGCACTTTTGCTTCCAATATTTTTTTCCGGTTTAAGCTTCAGTGATCTAAATAGATAGTTGAATACTGCAATTTGGCACTTAGCCGCTACTAGCCCAGTGGTACGCGTTAGGGGCTGGTGTTTTGGTGGTCGCAGGATCGAGTCCCCTCCTCCGCGTCCACTATTTTTGTCCATTTTTTTTTCTCGTGGCTGATGGCTGATTGCTCTAATCGCTAGAGGCCCATAGCTGGGCTGCAGGCCAAGGGCAAGCCCATATCGAAACATGAATATGGCTGAAAGATTGGCCTGGCTGAAAAAAAGAAAAGGGCAAAAAAAAATCCATGCGGGGTTTATTTGTCCAAGTGGCGTTGGGACCCACTCTAACCCTTTTTGTTTTTAGAAAATTAGTCACGTTTAAGTGTTTTGCCTTAATGACAAAATGAAATTCGTTATGATTTTGGCATTAGACCAGTTTACGACGATTTCTAGTTAGTCTTAGTGACGAAAACCTCATTTTTGTCACTAAGTTATACTGCCTTACACAAAACGTCATAAAACCAACCATCATAACGACGAATAGACCTAATGTCATGAGGTATTTGTCACAAAAGGTGATATTTGTTGTAGTGTTTGTCGGCAGGCCAAATCCCCAACAACAGTGCATGTGCAAGTAATATCCTCGACACCGAGGAGGAGGCAGGTGGTGATGATGGCAGCCAATACCTGCATATGTCAGGTGATGGCTGGAAGAACCTGCTGAAAATATTTGGGCGGAGTAGGTATACATGTATATATATTGTCAATATCGATGAGATATATATAAGCATGCGATCTTGATACATTTCTTTCTCGTACCTGTAGCCCTCAAGCTCACAACTTCTGTGTCATTATCATCGAAGAGGACAAAATGTGGCACGACTAAAAAGTTAGAGGGCAAACTTATAATCACAAATGTGGCAGAAGATTTTCGGCCAGTTGCGCCAGAGAAAGCTGCTACTAAGATGGTAAATCAGTGTGGTGTTCTAGTTAGAGACCACGTGCCCATCAGCTTGCAGAGGTGAAAATTCAGCAATGGGCTATGGGCAAGTTTGAAAGAGCTCTTCCAAGTGCCTGAAGGTTCAGAGGAGTTAGTGAGAAATTCGGCTCTAAAGACGATGGCTATTTCATTTCAAACATGGAAGAAGAACTTGTACAGAAAATATGCTGAGAAGAACGTGACACCCAATTTCGATGATTACCCATAGGTCAAGGATCATTGGGAATCGTTCGTGCAGTATAGGCGGTCGGAGTTAGGTGAAAATAACTCACGTCAAGCAAGGATCAATGCCGTGAAGAAACGGTACTTCCACTCACTTGGACCAACTGGCTACAAGAAGAAAATTTCAATCTGGGACAATATGGAAGAAGATTTGCTTGCCAGAGGAATCACGCCGGTGACAATCAATTGGCCAGAGCGATCAAGGTATTGGTATTACACTCATGGGAAACTTTAGATCTCAATGATGGGTCGCTTATGTATAACGATGAGATAAAAGAGGCGGCCGCTGGTATCCTTGCGGTACTTAAAGAGAAAGCCGAAGGGAGATTCGTTTCCGACAAAGAAAATGACGAGCTAACTAGGGCTCCAGGGAATCTCGAACATCCCGGACGAGCTAGAGGTGTCGGCGTGGTCTCATGGAAGGTTGCATTTTTAGCGGACAATGACACCAATAAAAGTCGTAAGCACACCAAGGCCGCACAACATGTGTATATGCTGTACCATCAAGATGCCATAGACATCTCTTTGATGAGCTGCTAGGTTGTGTAAGTTTGTTTCACTTATCTATTCTCTCAATACTTGCCGCCTTAATTATAATTTGCAACAATAAGAATCTATTTTTGTCATGTAGGAAGGAGATCCATACATGCCGCGAGAAATCATACAATGATGTTGGCTTCATGGATCCATTGATGGTAAATGCCGTACTTGTATTCGGCAAGCCACTGCAGACGGTGGACAACATATTCTTGTATCTGGAGAGACAAAGAAGCAAGAATTACATTCTTCTGCCTTACAATTTCAAGTGAGTACTTCTCTATATATAACTTTAATAATTTGTTCTCAATACTTGTGCACAAATTTGTATACATCTACAGGTTCCACTGGATACTCCTTATGTTTTTCATAAACACCGGTCATATTTTTGTCTTGGACTCAATGCGGAAACCCCGGGAGGATTACTAACCAGTTATAGACCTGATTGACATGGCATGGACACGTTTCCGTGCAAATGTTTGAGAAAATTTCAAAGAAAAATTGGATGTGAAGACAAAATTTTCGGTATGTGGCTGGAGTACCCGCATATCTCGTCATATCACACTAATATATAGTTGCCATGGCTAACTTTATTCTTCTCCACTTTCAGTGTGCCAGATAGGAACAAGGGGCGAATCTATGCGGATACTACGTCTGCCAGTGGGTCCACAGCTTTATTTGTCCAAAACAACCGACTACCGAAGATCTCATCCTACGAAATCAAACCATTCATACATACATATGATTTGTTATTTAATATGTATAATCTAGTGTTATCTCATAGATAATTAGATTAAAATGTTCTCATTTGTGATTAAAGCAAATGATGTTTTACCACGAAGAGCTCCCGATGAGAGAAAAAGCAAAAGTTATCGCGGACCAACTATTTGGATTCATTATGGACCAAGTTATAAATCCAAATGGACAGTACCACCATGACGGACGTGATATTTCTCAATATCGCTCCCTATCCACCCCTTTTTCTAGTTCTACTCGTCAATTGTAAACAACTTGAGAATTAAGTAACTTTTGTAATATATATATAGCTATGATAACTTCTATAGTATATATATATAGCTGTGGTAATTTCAATTGCGTGAAAGATTGTGTAAGACATATGACGCGTACGTACTAGACCTGAGCATTTGTGGCCCGGCCCGGCCCGGCCCGACGACCTGGCCCGAGCCCAATGGGTTTTTGCCCGCCCACGACGCTTAATGGGATGGGCATGGGCAACACAAATGAAGCCCGAATAATTTTTTCTTGGCCCGAGCCCGGCCCGAACTATTTATATGAATTATTTTTTCATTAAAAAAGAGTGGGAAGCCCGAGCCCGACCAAGGCCCAGCCTGAGCCCGGCCCAAAATAGAGGCCCGTAGTCGCCCATGGGATGGGCGTGAGCAGGACTTTTAAGGCCCAAAAAAACCGGTATTTTTTTCGGCCCGGCCCGAGCCCGGCCTGGCCCGCAAAATGCTCAGGTCTAGTACGTACACACGTAGATGAATTGCATCTAATAAACAAAAACAACAAACATTTAAAAAAATAAACAAAATACCCTTTGGTACCTGTTGACGCTCCTTAGCGACACACTTTTACCCCTGTTTATCTTCAATAATGGCATGAATTTGATATCTAAACTAACAATCATACTCTATAACTGGGACGTTTTCGCATATGCATGTGTTTTTGGAGGAATTATGTTTACGCAGGTTTTTGGGCTAAAATGGAGCACATATGGACAAGGCATGGAACCAAGGATGACACGGTGAAAGATGAAGGTCAGCCCGAAGAACAGGGTAGGCCGGCTGGCCCCACATGGCTAGGCCAGCCGGCCTAGGTGGTTCCAACCTTCGTTCGTGCTCAGCTTTGGTGAACCAACCTCCAAGAGTACTTTAAAGGCAAGTGCTTCAAGATAAGGTCAAGAGACTTCGGGGTCAAGGCAACTCAATCGGAGGATTTGGAAGTTTATTACTTCCCATTCTTATCTCGAAGATATCCCGAAGAAAACGACGTCCAAAGGCCCACATGTATAGGTGGAACATCTACAGAAGCTTCCAGAAGACTTGAGGAGAAAGCAGAGGACGAGGCGGCCAGGGAAGGCCCCAGGCCGGCCGGCCTGGACCTCCTGGGCCAGCCGGCCCAGGCCCTTTCTGCGTCGGCTCACCTCCCCCTTCGACCTAGGGTTTCCTCAGGGTATTTACACCCCTGTGCCTTCGTGCCACGCATCAATCAATTCGTCATTCGCCGCCGAGGAGCAGAGAAGCTAGAGGGACACCTTTCCAAGAGCTGAGGGTCATGCTAGTTGTCTAGGGTTCATCCCTAGCTAACGTGGGAACCTTGCGAGGAAGACCACGTCGGAGTTCTGGAGCTAGGATCATCAAGATCAAGGTAGGATCCTGGTGGTGATCTTGTGATGTACTTACATTCGAGGTGAAGTTATATGTATTTCCGAATTTCTAGCGATCAAGGGCCTCTTCTATGATTTAGTTCTTGCTTGGGTTTGCTTCTTCTTCAATCTATTCTCGAGATAGATTGCTCGGGTTGTTCTTGTAGCCATGGTGGCTTGGGGTTCATGCCGGATCTACCAAGTGGTTCGACACGTTCACTTGTGAACGTGCCCTTAAATTACTCACACCGAAAGAGCGCATCGTGACAGGGTGTGATATCGTGTACGGTGGGTACTTTTGGGAGTTTGATCGGAGGTCATGATTTAAAGATGCTTTTCATTGAGATTCACATCTATCTTTCTTCACTCTATTTGGCTCGGAGCTTCAACATATGCATGATCTAGGCAATCTAGATTGGTTATCTCTAACTTTCTCTTGCTACCTCCGGCGTTTGGGTTCTAGTAGATTAGATCTATTTGGTTTTACAACCCCTCTTCAAGATAAAAGGCTTTCAATGCTAGTTAGATTGTTTCTTATGTCTTTAGTTCCACAGATTGATAAACCATAGGGGAGAACTCTAAGGGAAGAGCTACAACTGATCCGTGCGCTTGCGGTTCATGATTGACGCGTCCAAGGGCCGTCAACAAGCTTTTCTGGCGCTGTTGCCGAGGAACTATCGATTAAGATCCGATTTGACTAGCATTCGTAAATATTTCTTTTTCTTGATTTTCTTTTGATTTTCCTCTTTTTAGATCTCTTATTTCCTCTTTCATCAAAGATAGATCTAATCCACAAAAACAAAAAAAATAAATCTAATCTAGTTTTTTATTTTTATCTTTATTCTATCTATTTCTTTTAGATCTTGTATATATATTTTGTTTTTCACTAACCCTAACAGGAGATGGATGGCTACCTCTCCAACAAACCAAAAAATTTTGTGGATGATCCAGAAAAACTTTACAGGCAAAGGAGACGCGAAGCACAAGCTAAGAAGCTGGAACTAGTAGATCCGAAAGGCGAGACCGCAAGTTCATCATCTACTCCACCACCAAGTCCAAAGGAAGCGCCACCGCAACCCAAGATGGCGCTACCGAAACGCACGATCGGAGAGCTATGCATCCCAGACGTCAACGATTTGCCTATCCAAGACCTCAATGATTTTGGAGGGCCGTTCGAGATCAAGACCTCAATCATTTGTATGGTGCAAAGCTCCTCTTCACCGGAAAAGAAGACGCCAACCTTCACCTTCAAGCATTCATCCAACTATGCCGCACCTTCGACATGCAAGGAGTAACTCAAGATCAAGTGAGAGCGAGGCTCTTCCTGTTCTCTCTACTTGGGAGGGCACTTCAATGGTTTCATTCTCTACCGGTGGAGACGGTGCAAAGTTGGGATGCCTTGATAAAAGTTTTTATGACGGAGTTCTACTCGCCGGGCAAGACTCAAATTTTGCGCAACAAGATTGCTACATTCGCACAAGCCCCGACGGAGACTATTGTGGAAGCCTATGAGCGCTTCAACGACTACGTCTGAGCCGTGCCTCATCACAAGTTTTCAAGGGAGGATATAGTCCAGAAGTTCTACCAAGGCCTCATGACCGCATCAAGGGCAATCATCGACGCATCGGCCGGAGGATCCATTATTGAGCTCAGCCGACTCAAGCTCTCAAGCTATTCAAGAAGGTGGCGGATAATGATGTGTCGGCATCATCGGGATGGCTGCATTCTACACCGTCTGCAGGAATTGCTGAAAGCGTTTTGCAGGTGGAGCGTGAAGAACTACTAGAAGGGAAAATCGATTCACTAATGAGAAGGTTGGAGAAGATGGAGGTGGACAAGAAGGAAGCCCATGCTATTGATTTGAAGGCAGCCGAAGCAAGGTCCACATGTGAAGATTGTGGAGAGTACGGCCATGTCCAGAGGAATTGTCAGGAGAAAGCTAAAGTGCTCGAATACATGAGGAAAAGAGATTTGTCTCCACCGTCCTACTTCCGCTACGGGCAAGGTAGACCTCAATTTAATGCAAGCTCATCTCTTCAAAACTCGATGCCTCTTCGTATACAATTGAAGGAGTTCATGGAGGAGCAATGCAAGATCAATAAGGACACCATCGCTAAGTTCAAGTCTATGGATAAGATATTGGAGAACATTGATGGCAAGGTGACGGAGGTCGGAAGCTCTAACCACCAAGTGCTCAACATGATGAAGATGCTAGAGACACAAGTGACCCAGCTAGCCGGACGCTTACCTAGTAATGAAGGAAGACTACCGGGGCAACCTCAAAATCCGGAGATGGCAAAAGCAATTCAAACTCGCTCGGGGAAAGAGACCGAAGATCCCGAACACCCGGCCGAAGCAAGGAAGTCTAAGCCAAGTGTTGTAGCCGAGATGACATCAAAAGAGAAAGTGCCTACTCCCGCACCGGAGATAGTCACCCAAGAGCCGGAGTTTGAGATGATCGATGAAGGTACAAAATTCTTCCTCCAAGGCCACGTTACCACAAAGGTAAAATTGATGAGCATTTCAAAAAATTTGTTGAAGTGGTTCACAGGTTGAACATCAATATGCCGCTCTTAGATGCTCTACAAGTTCCAACATACTCTCGCTACTTCAAAGACATACTTTCGAACAAGCATGAGATGCCGCCGCCAGGTACCATCAAGATGACCGAAGAATGCAGCGCGGCTATCGCCGATCAAGCTCCCGAGAAGAAAAGGGATCCGGGGTGTCCAACTATCCCGTGTTCCATTGGATCATATATGTTCCAGTGAGCATTGTGTGATCTTGGTGCAAGTGTGAGCATCATGCCAAAGGCCGTGTACGAGAAGCTACGCTTACCGAAACCGGAACCCACCGCCATGTGCCTAGAGCTAGCGGACAACTCCTCCTATGGGCATCGCCGAAGACGTACCCGTGAAGATCGAAGAACATCTAGTCCACATGGACTTTGTGATTCTCGATATGGGAGATGGGACAAAGTCGCCACTCATCCTTGGGAGGTCGTTCCTCAAGACCGCAAGGGCGGACATCGACGTTGGCAAGGGAGAGATCAAGTTCGACATCAATGGCACCATGAGCGAGTTCAAGTTTCGTCCACGCTTTGAGGTATGCAATATGATTAATGTTAAATATATTCCACCTCACTGTCGTGACACCAAGGAGGAGCCGAAGAAGAAGGAAGCGAAGGAGACCAAAGAAGTTGTTGCATCCATCGAGACAAAAGCTCAACGCCCGCTTGTGAAGACCAAAAAGATGACTAAGCTGAAGAATAATCCCGCACCCAAGCCAAGGATTGTGCAAAAGTGGGTGCCCAAGACTGCAACGCCCACACCGAGCATTGGTCCGAAGTGAAGAAAAGAAGAAGTCTAGCTATAGACTATAAACGAAGCACTTTGCGGGAGGCAACCCGTTCGTCGAGTCGAGAATAAGCTACCGGGAGGACAACCCATTCGTCGAGTCAAGAATAAGCTACCGGGAGGACAACCCGCGAAGACCTTTTGAGTAAGTGAGTCATGAATTTTGCTATGCAAGACTTGATAACCATTTGTTAAATTGGTCGTTAGGTCGAACATTTAAATTAGAGTTGCTCAATCATTTTGATTTTAATTCTTATTCAAAACCAATGACTTGAGCCTTCCCATGATTTATTTGTTTAATCTTGAGAAACCCAAAACCAAATTCTCATACCCATTTTGGCGACCGTCCTTTCCATGATGGCCGGACCAAGTCGATCTTTGTAAAGACATGATTCTTTGACGCATGCTAGGCTCAAGCAACCTTAGTAATTTTCAGTTTTATTTCCCTAGGATTAGGATTTTTCTAAGCCCCTTTTGTTTTATTTTCTTTCAAAATATCTCCCTCATTTTGGCCAAAATTTAGAACATAAACCTATGACCCATGGTTGAATTTGGGAATGTTCGCTATCAATTTATGAAAGTGAGCAATACCGGTGCAACCAAAATTAATGTAGTCGGAAAATATTTCTCGACTTATAATTGTTTATGATGCCTAAATTCCCCTCTAATTATTCATTCAAACTCATTGCTTGCTTTGAGTTGGTTTTATTTGTCAAGATTAGAGGAGGATTTAAGCATGTAAACATACTTTGGAAGGGTTTACGATCATTATCATCATTAAACAACCAAGATTGAGTTCACAGGAAGAAATATTGTGCTCTCCACCTAACTCCACATGCAAGAGGAGGCAGCCATGCATGGTGGTACACTCATTTTTGCAGGATTGAAAGCAACATTTGGAGTGGAGTTGAAGCAAAAGACAAAGACATTAATCAAAGTGGAGAAAACAATAGACAAGTGGACAACTTTGCTAAAAATGAACGGTTCACAACAATTGGACGGTGCAAAGCATGTGGAGCTACTGGACATCAATCAAGAATTCACCCAGGAAGAGGTGGGAGCAAGGGCACGTGACGCAGGCTAGGGAGGACCCTAGGCCGGCTAGCCCCAAGCCCCTAGGCCGGCCGGCCTGGCCCTCATTTATGCCCCCAGGTGCTCATCTTTCATAGGTACGTCTCTCATACAATTCTAAGTCCTTGTTTTTTAGTTCTTCCACCATGAAAACCAGCACAGGCTCCGAAAAATTTCGAGAATCAAAACCACCTCCAAAAATCTCCAAAAATTCACTACAATTCCTAGTTTAGTCTCCTCTTCGATATATTGTTTTTCCACCGGTGAGAAACCCCTGGTGTGTTGGTTTTTGTGATTGTGCAGCAAGGCACCATGAGGAGGCAAATCATGAACATCATCCATGGAAAGAGGACAAGGTCGTCGGCGTCCGATGCGCCATCGGCGAGCTCTTCGCGGAGGCATTCCGTTGCGGAGTCACCGCGAAGCATGAAGGAAGACAACCGCGTGCAAAGGAGCGACATGCTGCTCCTTGGAGGAATGCAAGATCCAAGAAGTTCCTCCATGCGGTTCACCAAACCACGTGGACGTGCCGGGGCACCACAACCTCCTACACCTCGACGTTCCACAAGATCAACCGCACCACAGCCATACAAGCCAAAAATTTCAGAATATGGGTTTGTGATTTTGTCGGAGGAAGAAGAAGCGAGGCTCAAGAATTTGAAGGGAAGAGTGAAGGCAAACACTGACTTTGATGATGATGCACTACAGAAATTGGGAATCTATGGTGATATCTATGGGCTACTGGACAACCTCGGATGGAGGCAATTTTCCGATGGTGTTCCAGTGGACGTGCATGTAAAAATTGCTTTGGAGATTATGATGACCATGAGAGTTGTGACAAGAAAAATTGATGAGCAAGAAATGTCATGCCTTGTATTTAGGTTGAAAAATGAAGAAAAGTCCGTCACCTTTGAAGGAATTGGAAGCTTACTTGGTTTCAATGGTGATGCACTGGAAAGAGTCGAAGTCGAAGAAGGAGGGATAGATAAATTTTGGAAGAAAATTGCAAGGGATGACAACCGCCAAAGGAAGAACATAAGCAATGTCATACTTCAAATATTTCATTCTTGGATGAGCAGGAGAATTTTCGGACGGATGAGAGAGTCCAAAGTAACCAATATGGAGTTAAATTATTTATACTCCGCATTGGTGAAAAAGCAAGCAATTGATCCTACCTACATCATGATTGATAGGTGGGTATGTGAAGCAACATCCAGCTCTGAAGAGATCGGCTCGGGTTGTTATCCCTCCATGATAGCAATTGCATTGAATCCAAGATTGGAGACAAACTTGGCATTCTGCATGAAAGGGACCGATTTTGGAATAGAGGCTATGAGGCAAGGACACTACATCGGAGGTGATGAGAAGAATGGGTACAAAGTTGCAAATACAAGTATTTATCTTCCCGATGCAAGATTGAAGTTATTTGGAAGAGAAAGAATTGATTGGTGGGATGAAAAGATTTTGATCAAGGCCAAGAAGAATAAAAGAGGGAAGTATGTTGGAGAGTCATCGGCACCGGTTGTAGAAGAAGTGGGAGAGAATTGCCACCAGCTAGTTCCTCTTATTGGACTACGGAATTTCAAAATGCACCAAGTGGAGAAAGACCTCCGGAAGGATGGGGGCAACAATAGGGACATGCACTAGCTCAAGCATGGGGTATGGAGCGTCGGTGCCACCACCGATGTATCCACCGCCG
>CM014278.1:4176600-4201960 GCA_004135705.1 Alloteropsis semialata
AGTTCATGAACGGATCGGCGTCAGGGTCGATGACCATCATCAAAGAGATGAAGGCCGGGTTAACACTCATGGCCACAAAAATAATGAAGGCCGGGCTGATGCTCATGGCCCTGAAAAAATGGAAGAGAAGGCTCCAGTTCAGAATCGGACTGAAGAACCTCTAATGAGGCCTGGACAGTGGTGCCCGTCAGGAATTTCTAAGTCCAAAAAGAGGCGTGTGCAACGGTTGCGCTATAATGAGCAGATTCAGGAGCAAGAATTAGCAAAAGAAAAGAAGTGGCGCGTCAAGATGGCCAATGATGATGAAGCAAGTACATCGGCCGCAATAAATATGGTTTTGATGTTGCCGTCCGATTTCGCTGCTCCTGATGAACAAGACGACCATGAGGTCGATTATGAACTGGAAGAAGCCGCTGCATGCTTGGTTCTTGATTCAGAAAAGGCGGTTTTTGAGAAACCAAATGCAAATGGGTATCGGCACCTGAAGCCTCTGTACATCAAGGGATACGTTGATGGAAAGCCGATGACCAAGATGCTGGTTGATGGAGGAGCTGCTGTCAATCTCATGCCCTATTCCACATTCCGCAAGCTGGGTAAAGGGATTGATGATTTGATCAAGACAAATATGACGCTCAAGGACTTTGGTGGGAACGTTTCAGAGCCTCGGGGGGCAATTCATGTGGAATTGACCATCGGCAGCAAGACATTGCCGACTACTTTCTTTTTGATTGATGGCCAAGGTTCTTACAGCATGCTCCTCGGGCGAGATTGGATTCATGCCAATTGTTGTATCCCATCCACGGTGCACCAGTGCTTGATTCAATGGCAGGGCAATAATGTGGAAATCGTCCCGGCTGATGATTCGGTTAGCATTGCTACAGCTGAATCAACGATTTGGGAGTTTGAAGGAATTGAATGCCTGTCAGGAAAAACATGGGATGGTGACTTCCTCAAGGTGTCCGATCAAGGACTACAGCCGATCCAAGCAGTCGGCTCTGAGACTTTATTTTAAATGACTGATTTGGTCGCTGATCATTATGGACTTAATGTTGATACTGTTGAACAATGCACCATGGAGCTTGATGCAATTGGTCCGATCAATACAGAGGCCGATGTGGTTGACACAATTCCCTGGACCATGTTCTTTGATAGTTCATCTTGCAATGATGGTTGCGAAATCGGCCTTCTTATTATTTCGCCTCGGGGGGCAAGATTCGAGTTTGCTTATCCGATTGAAAAGTGCCCAAATAATCAGGCAGAATATGAAGCATTGATGAAAGATCTCCGGATTCTTAAAGAGATCGGCGTTCAATTTGTTGAGTATATTCCAAGACATCGTAACGAGGAAGCAGATCGGCTGGCGCAAAAGGCGTCTGGCTATCGGCCTATGTCCGATGTGATGGTACAGAAGATACCAGAAGGAGATTGGAGGAAAGAAATCGTTGAATATTTGAAGGATTCTTCTGTCAAGACTTCCAGGAAATTACATTACAATCAGACATGTCTTGGTTGAAGGGGAAACATTTCCTAAATCATTGAACGGGAAATATTTGAAGAAGTACTACCCTAGCATTTGGGTAAATTCGTAAAGCCGATACCGCTGCTGCTCATGTCGTCACTGCTGATGAAGGAATAGTGCTGAAATACCAAGATTCAGAAGAAAGGATTTCAACATCTATGCTAACACGACGTCGGCTCGTCAATCCGAAAGCTATGGTATGATCAAGTAAACTTTATTTCTTACTGCGAAATACTTGGGAATTTTATTTTGTGAAAATAAAATACATAGTTTAGCTCCTCAATGATATGAAATTCCTACCAGAGCCATATGTTGATATCTTCTGAAACCTTACACATATGCTGCTTGTTTTGTATTGAGCATTGTCAAATTGTTTGTGATCCTTGTGAGATTTATTTCATACTTTTAAGATCGAGATCATGTACACTCCACATATTATTCCATTGTTGAGTATGCTAGACTTTAATTTTTGGGCACATCACTGTCATTTGGTCTGGATTCACATACTCGACTATTCATATGCTGACTTCTATACTGGGAGTTACGCAAAAACATGCCTTCCGTCCATACAAAAATACTCCGTCCCTTTGACATGACTTTTCAAATTCATTATGCAAAAGGTATGGGTTATGCAAAAAAAAATATTATCCATGCTCAAAAGCATAAGGAAGAGTGATAAAAAATATGAAAGATAGCCCATATCTGAAAAGAAAAGTAAAATAAAGAGTCATGCAAAAGGGAGTTTCACCAAAAAAAAAAATTCCACACACATGCACATCTTGATCTGATTGTATGACTTATTTTCTCCACTGGATCCGGTTTTTGACTTTGCAAGATATGCAGTGCAAGTATGCTTCCTTTCTATATCCTACCCTGAGCTCCACAAAAAAGGCCTTATTTGAAGTAGGAAGAAAAAGAGACGATACAGTGCCTTGGTGAGGAATAATACACATTGAGCGATCTGAGAGAATCATTTGAGGAGCGAAGTTATGTTTTGATTTGAAAATAAAAAACCAAGTTATTTAGCAGGAAGAGTAGAGTTTTCTTGATTATTCATATTGGCTAACATGTTATGATAAAGAAGCTTGAAGAAAGGTATCGGCTATGAAAAGGACAGTGCTAGAAAAGTCAAGGTGTTGAATCTATAAAGTGAATTGCATCGGCTAGGAGATTGAGACGCTGGATTTACAGAATTTCGAAGCATGAATCCTTCATACTCCGAAACTGGGGGGCATGTGTTGACACCAGATTTTCGCACCAGATATGCTGAGTAATAAGGTGACGTGGTAAGGCTGGTGGACCCATTGACTGGTCAAAGCCGAAGATGACAGAGAAGGAAGCCAATATGCAGAAGAGATCCGATGAAGCAGAATCCGACCTGATAACGAGTACAAGAGGAAGGGCGCGTCGGCTAAGGAAGAAACGTATCAGATTCGGGGACTATTTCCTTTTCAGAAGGTGTTTAAGAGTCCCATTGTATCTTAAGTTTAGTTTACCTTATTTAGTTAGTCTGGTCCGATCAGGACTCTCCATGACCAGGGTATAAATATGAACCCTCGTCCATTGTAAAGAACAATTCTCACAATTCAATACAACCCGGCTTCACGCCAAAAACCCTAGTAGTAGTTACCGACGAAGCTCATTGGTGGACGGGCTGCATCAGTTCTGATCTCCGGCTTACCAGTAAGTTAGTCAATTTATCGAACTAGTATAGGCTTTGAATTGAGGCGCATCGCCCTTTCTCGTTTATACTGTTCAACCGATTTATCTCTGGATAATCAAGATTGATATAGATTCCCTACGTCGGAGCTAGATCAATATTGATTATTCAACAGATTATCGTTTATCGGACTATACTTTAAGCCTAGATTCCCTACGTCGGAGCTAGGTATCAAGATTAGTCTAGATTCCCTACGTCGGAGCTAGAGTAATCTTGGTTACTAAAGATAGTCTTTGCGGTTTGTTGGAGTTGCTAGATTGGTTTAGATCTACGCCATGTGAATCAATTCTACTTCTTCAACGGCTTTGAGCACAGGTCTTGGTCCGATTTAAGCAATATTTATCTTACAGCATCGTTCTATGTCCGATCTTGCCTTGTGGTGTAATCTAGTTGTTCTTTGAGTATTACACTGGTGTAGATTCCCTACGTCGGAGCTGGATCTTTGTAATACGCTTAGATTAATCTTTGACTGTCATGCTTGGTCTAGATTCCCTACGTCGGAGCTAGGTTCATCTTGATTAGTTAAAGGAAGCTTTGGTTATGCCTTATTGCTATTTGAATGTTAAGTGTGGTGTAGATTCCCTACGTCGGAGCTGGATCTTGCTTAATTGTTCAATAGCATATCTTAGAATCAGAACGTATCTGTTAATGTTTTGCTTGCTTATTTTGCTTAATCTGATCAACACCTGTGCGAGCATCTTGTCTAATTGACAGGTTGATGAATCGAGTCTGGTTATCTAGCTATCTGATCTGATCATAGTTGGAGAAATCTAGATTCCCTACGTCGGAGCTAGATTTCTCTGAAAAGGCTATAGTCCGATCAGTTGGTTAGATGGTCCGATAAGATGAGTCAAACTGGCAATTAGGCAAGATGGACAATGTATCGGCTTATACTGTGATTATTTGATATCTTGTTTCAAGACATAGCTGATCCATTATTTTACATATTGGCCTTGTTTTATGCTTTATTTCATTATTCAAAGGCTAGTCTGTTATATCAATCAAGGCCCGATCCTGATTGGTCCGATCCTGAGGTCCGATTTGGTGTCTGATTGAGGTCCGATTACTCGGTCCGATTGACGTCATCATTGAGGTCCGATTCTGAGGTCCGATCAGTATCGGCCGATGCGTGTCTGATTGGGTCTTGGCTAAAATTCGACGTTACTCCATCGTCTGAAATAGAGCCGGCACAATCATAGAGCAATTTAACTGTTTTATCCCCTTGTCAATTTCAGGTCAAATTGACTGGCACGCCGCGAACCTGAACTGGAGTGTAGACTGGCACTGGAGCGAAGCTGATCTCCCCGGTCTTCTTGTGCTGCACGCGGGGAATACGTCCGCCGATTTTCCGCGTCAACAGGGAGATGGGACAAAGTCGCCACTCATCCTTGGGAGGTCGTTCCTCAAGACCGCAAGGGCGGACATCGACGTTGGCAAGGGAGAGATCAAGCTCGACATCAATGGCACCATGAGCGAGTTCAAGTTTCGTCCACGCTTTGAGGTATGCAATATGATTAATGTTAAATATATTCCACCTCACTGTCGTGACACCTAGGAGGAGCCAAAGAAGAAGGAAGCGAAGGAGACCAAAGAAGTTGTTGCATCCATCGAGACAAAAGCTCAACGCCCGCTTGTGAAGACCAAAAAGATGACTAAGCTGAAGAATAATCCCGCACCCAAGCCAAGGATTGTGCAAAAGTGGGTGCCCAAGACTGCAACGCCCACACCGAGCATTGGTCCGAAGTGAAGAAAAGAAGAAGTCTAGCTATAGACTATAAACGAAGCACTTTGCGGGAGGCAACCCGTTCGTCGAGTCGAGAATAAGCTACCGGGAGGACAACCCATTCGTCGAGTCAAGAATAAGCTACCGGGAGGACAACCCGCGAAGACCTTTTGAGTAAGTGAGTCATGAATTTTGCTATGCAAGACTTGATAACCATTTGTTAAATTGGTCGTTAGGTCGAACATTTAAATTAGAGTTGCTCAATCATTTTGATTTTAATTCTTATTCAAAACCAATGACTTGAGCCTTCCCATGATTTATTTGTTTAATCTTGAGAAACCCAAAACCAAATTCTCATACCCATTTTGGCGACCGTCCTTTCCATGATGGCCGGACCAAGTCGATCTTTGTAAAGACATGAGTAGAGCCAAGCGTTGTTCTTAATTCTTTAAATTCTTTGACGCATGCTAGGCTCAAGCAACCTTAGTAATTTTCAGTTTTATTTCCCTAGGATTAGGATTTTTCTAAGCCCCTTTTGTTTTATTTTCTTTCAAAATATCTCCCTCATTTTGGCCAAAATTTAGAACATAAACCTATGACCCACGGTTGAATTTGGGAATGTTCGCTATCAATTTATGAAAGTGAGCAATACCGGTGCAACCAAAATTAATGTAGTCGAAAAATATTTCTCGACTTATAATTGTTTATGATGCCTAAATTCCCCTCTAATTATTCATTCAAACTCATTGCTTGCTTTGAGTTGGTTTTATTTGTCAAGATTAGAGGAGGATTTAAGCATGTAAACATACTTTGGAAGGGTTTACGATCATTATCATCATTAAACAACCAAGATTGAGTTCACAGGAAGAAATATTGTGCTCTCCACCTAACTCCACATGCAAGAGGAGGCAGCCATGCATGGTGGTACACTCATTTTTGCAGGATTGAAAGCAACATTTGGAGTGGAGTTGAAGCAAAAGACAAAGACATTAATCAAAGTGGAGAAAACAATAGACAAGTGGACAACTTTGCTAAAAATGAACGGTTCACAACAATTGGATGGTGCAAAGCATGTGGAGCTACTGGACATCAATCAAGAATTCACCCAGGAAGAGGTGGGAGCAAGGGCACGTGACGCAGGCTAGGGAGGACCCTAGGCCGGCTGGCCCCAAGCCCCTAGGCCGACCGGCCTGGCCCTCATTTATGCCCCCAGGTGCTCATCTTTCATAGGTACGTCTCTCATACAATTCTAAGTCCTTGTTTTTTAGTTCTTCCACCATGAAAACCAGCACAGGCTCCAAAAATTTCGAGAATCAAAACCACCTCCAAAAATCTCCAAAAATTCACTACAATTCCTAGTTTAGTCTCCTCTTCGATATATTGTTTTTCCACCGGTGAGAAACCCCTGGTGTGTTGGTTTTTGTGATTGTGCAGCAAGGCACCATGAGGAGGCAAATCATGAACATCATCCATGGAAAGAGGACAAGGTCGTCGGCGTCCGATGCGCCATCGGCGAGCTCTTCGCGGAGGCATTCCGTTGCGGAGTCACCGCGAAGCATGAAGGAAGACAACCGCGTGCAAAGGAGCGACATGCTGCTCCTTGGAGGAATGCAAGATCCAAGAAGTTCCTCCATGCGGTTCACCAAACCACGTGGACGTGCCGGCGCACCACAACCTCCTACACCTCGACGTTCCACAAGATCAACCGCACCACAGCCATACAAGCCAAAAATTTCAGAATATGGGTTTGTGATTTTGTCGGAGGAAGAAGAAGCGAGGCTCAAGAATTTGAAGGGAAGAGTGAAGGCAAACACTGACTTTGATGATGATGCACTACAGAAATTGGGAATCTATGGTGATATCTATGGGCTACTGGACAACCTCGGATGGAGGCAATTTTCCGATGGTGTTCCAGTGGACGTGCATGTAAAAATTGCTTTGGAGATTATGATGACCATGAGAGTTGTGACAAGAAAAATTGATGAGCAAGAAATGTCATGCCTTGTATTTAGGTTGAAGAATGAAGAAAAGTCCATCACCTTTGAAGGAATTGGAAGCTTACTTGGTTTCAATGGTGATGCACTGGAAAGAGTCGAAGTCAAAGAAGGAGGGATAGATAAATTTTGGAAGAAAATTGCAAGGGATGACAACCGCCAAAGGAAGAACATAACTAATGTCATACTTCAAATATTTCATTCTTGGATGAGCAGGAGAATTTTCGGACGGATGAGAGAGTCCAAAGTAACCAATATGGAGTTAAATTATTTATACTCCGCATTGGTGAAAAAGCAAGCAATAGATCCTACCTACATCATGATTGATAGGTGGGTATGTGAAGCAACATCCAGCTCTGAAGAGATCGGCTCGGGTTGTTATCCCTCCATGATAGCAATTGCATTGAATCCAAGATTGGAGACAAACTTGGCATTCTGCATGAAAGGGACCGATTTTGGAATAGAGGCTATGAGGCAAGGACACTACATCGGAGGTGATGAGAAGAATGGGTACAAAGTTGCAAATACAAGTATTTATCTTCCCGATGCAAGATTGAAGTTATTTGGAAGAGAAAGAATTGATTGGCGGGATGAAAAGATTTTGATCAAGGCCAAGAAGAATAAAAGAGGGAAGTATGTTGGAGAGTCATCGGCACCGGTTGTAGAAGAAGTGGGAGAGAATTGCCACCAGCTAGTTCCTCTTATTGGACTACGGAATTTCAAAATGCACCAAGTGGAGAAAGACCTCCGGAAGGATGGGGGCAACAATAGGGACATGCACCAGCTCAAGCATGGGGTATGGAGCGTCGGTGCCACCACCGATGTATCCACCGCCGCCTACATATAGCAATTATGGCTATCCACCGCCGCCACATCAAGGAGTGTTTCCGAATCCATCTTTTGGAGCTCAATTTGCACATCTCCAACAACCGGAAAGAAGCACAAGGACAATTGGAGCCTACGCCGATAGCAACTTGGAGGACATTAATGCCATCCGAAGGCATACGGACCGACTAGAAGATGGAACCACGGGGATTGCATATCAAATGGAACTTCTAGGATTCATTTTGATGGAGGAGCTTCTCAAGTGTATTATGACCAAGGGTATAACGCAAGACAGCCGCCAAGCCAAGAGGAGTGACCGACAAGGACCAAGAATAAATTGCTCGCACGTATGGTTTGAGTTTTTCCCCTTTCTTTTATTTATTTTCAGCGTGTGTGCAAGCTTATGTGCGTAGCAATTTTCTGTTTTTATTTATTTTCAACATGTGTGTTAGTGTGTGCTTTTGTTTATCATCACCATGATCACTATATTTATCACCGATGCTTTCATGATATGATTACTAGTGATGATAGAAAGTTTATGCCATGTTGAAATATGATGATCGTTGCCGCTTTGTCTATTTTTGTGCTTGGCTTATGCATGATTGAACTAATGCTCTCCCTAACACGATCTGAAATTTATCTAAATACCGGCTCAATCTTTTGTGGAGGTTATGATAATTTTAGACCCATGTTTATTATTCTTGCTCTCTCTTTTAAACTTGTCAAGAGATGTTTAATTGCTGAAATTAATTAAAGCTAGCCTTGTCATTAATACCTTTTGCAATTGCTCTACCTATCCAGAGCCTAAATGACATATCATGTCGAACCGTAGTTTAAGAATTATTTTCAAGTGAATTGATTCAGGATTTATCTTCTCTGGTACGAGACTAAGAAGCTGACCATTCCATTTTGCGTACCTTCTTTTTGCTAGCTTATCTATCCAGAAACTTCACAAACTTCACTGGATATCCACCCTGAAACCCAAATTATCTTTTTGTGAGATACCTCCTTGACCACAACCTATTTTGAGTATGGATCATTATCTCGAGAAAATTCTGAAGAATCAAGAGCTTGATACAAGGAACATCTATTTGGGAGGCATCCAAGAGCGCGTACAAGAAAAATTAGAAGAAATGGAGGACCACAAAAAGTGGGCCGGCTACTCTCATCACCATGAGCCGACTGACCTACCCCCTTCTCCTCCGATGGCTTCATTATTCGACGAGAAGATACTCCCCGAAGATTCAAATCATTTTCCAAAAGATTGAGATGGATACTTACTCTAGCTTTGGCCAACACTTCTATGCTCGAGGACGAGCAATCGTTTAAGCATGAGGGGGGAGGCTGAGTAAGTATTAATGTTGCTAGAAGTTCTAAGGAGCATAAAGAAAAAAATAAAAGAAAAGAAAAAATATGTGTTGAAAAAAGAAAATGGAAAGAAAAAAGTGTGAAAATAAATGCTCTTTAGTTCTTTTTGCCTCATTAAATTCTATAGTGCCTTAAAGATCATTCCATACTCAAATATTCCAACCATGTGCAATCCAATAACGAGGACTTCATTTGTGCCTCAGGATCACCCTTTGCCATTTGCACATGTCCACTATCTAAAAAGCATGTGTTCCATTTTCCCCCTCTCCACAAAATCGAATATTTTCCATGGTCTTTTTGACTAGTCTCGGTAAACCCATGAGAAGTACTTCTTGTTTTGATAATATCTTGATCATAATATCTTTTGTTAGGACTAACCTTTCCCATAGCTCCAGATAAAGCCTTACACATACATGAGAGAAAGGAAGGTAAAGGGAGTTCTAACAAAGTTCGAGAGACAAGATGAGCTGAGAGTTTCCATGAGCAATTGCAATGAGGTTTAAATTATTGACTTTGGTTTAGCAATAATTTTGAAACTTACTTCTTAATTCCTGAGACTTGTTTAAACTAGAGATCATGTGTTTAACTTTTTGTGGGGAACACTTAATTCATATCTACCCTCCATATTTGAAAGAGTTGCTTACAATTTGAAGAATTAATTGCAAAATATTTTGAGGGCATTATGTTTTCTCGTGTATGATCAAGTGCAGGGATTGGACACCGAAAGGCAATGCTGATTTTTATTGAAGACTTGTTCGAGTTCTTATTGAAGACTTACTCGAGGACGAGCAACGTTTAAGCATGGGGGGATTGTTGTCGCTCCTTAGCGACACACTTTTACCCCTATTTATCTTCAATAATGGCATGAATTTGATATCTAAACTAACGATCATACTCTATAATCGGGACATTTTCGCATATGCATGTGTTTTTGGAGGAATTGTGTTTACGCAGGGTTTTGGGCTAAAATGGAGCACATATGGACAAGGCATGGAACCAAGGACGACACGGTAAAAGATGAAGGCCAGCGGCCCGAAGAACAGGGCAGGCCGATCGGCCCCACATGGCTAGGCTGATCGGCCTAGGTGGTTCCAACCTTTGTTCGTGCTCAACTTTGGTGAACCAACCTCCAAAAGTATTTTAAAGGCAAGTGCTTCAAGATAAGGTCAAGAGACTTCGGGGTCAAGGCAACTCAATCGAAGGATTTGGAAGTTTATCACTTCCCATTCTTATCTCGAAGATATCCCAAAGCAAACGACGTCCAAAGGCCCACATGCATAGGCGGAACATCTACAGAAGCTTCCAAAAGACTTGAGGAGAAAGCAGAGGATGAGACGGCCAGGGAAGTCCCCAGGCCGGCCGGCCTGGACCTCCTGGGCCGGCCGGCTTAGGCCCTTTCTGTGCCGGCTCACCTCCCCTTCGACCTAGGTTTTCCTCAGGGTATTTATACCCCCTGTGCCTTCGTGCCACGCATCAATCAATTCGTCATTCGCCGCCGAGGAGCAGAGAAGGTAGAGGGACACCTTTCCAAGAGCTGAGGGTCGTGCTAGTTGTCTAGGGTTCATCCCTAGCCGACGTGGGAACCCTGCGAGGAAGACCATGTCGGAGTTCTGGAGCTAGGATCATCAAGATCAAGGTAGGATCCCGATGGTGATCTTGTGATGTACTTACATTCATGGTGAAGTTATATGTGTTTCCGAATTTCTAGCGATCAAGTGCCTCTTCTATGATTTCGTTCTTGCTTGGGTTTGCTTCTTCTTCAATCTATTCTCGAGATAGATTGCTCAGGTTGTTTTTGTAGCCATGGTGGCCAGGGGTTCATACCGGATCTACCAAGTGGTTCGACACGTTCACTTGTGAACGTGCCCTTAAATTACTCACACCGAAAGAGCGCATCGTGACAGGGTGTGATCTCGTGTACGGTGGGTACTTTCGGGAGTTTGATCAGAGGTCATGATTTAAAGATGATTTTCATTAAGATTCACATCTATCTTTCTTCACTCTATTTAGCTCGGAGCTTCAACATATGCATGATCTAGGCAACCTAGATTGGTTATCTCTAATTTTCTCTTGCTACCTCCGGTGTTTGGGTTTTAGTAGATTAGATCTATTTGGTTTTACAACCCCTCTTCAAGACAAAAGGCTTTCAATGCTAGTTAAATTGTTTCTTATATCTTTAGTTCCATGGATTGATAAACTTTGGGGGAGTACTCTAAGGGAAGAGCTACAACTGATCCGTGCGCTTGCGGTTCATGATTGACGCGTCTAAGGGCCGTCAACAGTTCCGGGTGGTAACACCAACCGGTACCAATTGGCCTCCCCTGTAGCTTATGTGGGAGGGCCCTTTGGTACTGGTTGGTGTTACTAACTGGTACCAATGGTCCTCATTGGTACCGGTTCTGGACCCGGTACCAAAAACCGAGGCCTTTAGTCTCAATTGCGCGGTACCGGTTCCATCGGTACCTATGAGGGTTACCACCCGGTACTGATAGCGAGTTTTCCAGAAGTGTTCCCATGTTGAAAGCTGTCTCGAATGCAGTTGTAGATGTTTGAACAACCAAAACATCTTGAGCTATGTGTAATAGAGTGTGGTACAAAGTAGTATTACATTTCCACAAAGAAAGTATATCAATGTTACCGTTATGAGGAATTGGACGCTTTGCCAAATATGTTTCAAGCACTGAGGGTACTTCACTTATTGAGGTTGCATTGCAGCCCATGCGATAGTCCCGATCAGTATATCGACCACTTGCATTTGTTTCGTGCTTACCTCGAGCAATTTATTGTGTCATATTACTGAGATTCACCTCGGAGTAATCCTTAAACAACTCTGGCAAAATTTCTCATGGTAGAAACCTTAGACTCAACTTCACTTTCAGTGCTTGATTCAAACAGAACTTGATGAATGGGAACTAAAGTTGTCGATCAATGATGACAGGAAATGAGATTTACATCCTTGTGAGTTTCTAATACCTTCGAAACTTCTTCTGCATAAACTGATTTGTCTCCAAGCGGTCAGCATCAGGAACTCCATCCCAAAGCAACCTTAATTTGAATATCTTATGAAAGTACAAGTTCAATGTTCGATAAACTGTTCCTGAGATGATCATGGTAGCATCATAGAAAGCTTTCAGCAATCTACACACCTTCTGTTCCTTTTCCCACTACTAAAGCGAACGTGAATAAGTATATGCAAGGACTTGCTATGCAAGTGAGTCAAAATCTCTCATTAACTCCAAAGATGTCTCTAGCATAAGATACGTGGAGTTTGAATGTGTACATGTATTGATTTTAGGGCACTTCTGATATGAGATTCCTAGTTGCCGAATGATTTCTTCAAATTTTTGCTCCTTTGATGTACGTCCTCTTCACACTTTCTCGGACCATGTACACAATTGGATTGATAAGTTCAAACCCTTCTTTACATATCAAGTTCAAAACATGGACTATACATCTATGATGAAGCAACTTTCCTTTTCCACACAACATGTGTTTCTATCATAGATTACTATCTAAAAGCTTGATCATTGCATTATTATTACCGATGTTGTCTAATATTAAAACAACTTGTCTTCAATAATCCTGTCTTGCATGGACTTCAGAACCTTATTGAACATAGGAACATCTGTGTGTGATATTTTTTATAAAAGAGAACTTGACAATCCTCTTGATCATCTTCCAATCATTGTTGAGAAAGTGACATGTGATGCATGTATCCAATGGTTTGACTGGAACTCCACATGTCCACTATCAAGGAATCTTGATTTTGTTACCTTTGAAAACATCTTGGAGTTCCTTCTTTTTCTCTTGAAATTCCAACAAATAATCAGTCGTGATTGCCCTCCTTGAATTCATTTTTAAAATAGAGTTCAGGCTGGATGTGAATCTTCGAAAGCCCTCATGGTCAACAATTGATAGTGGTAGACCATTGTTGGGGGAGGCGTAAATTTGGTTAACTTCGTAAATGACTTTTCTTATTTTTAAAAGTTTTGCTCACCCCTTGGCATGGACAAGAATATGTTTACATGACTCGCATGAGGCAGGGCTGGGCGCTCACCCCTTCACTCCCTACCCTGAGGGTCACAGCGGGGAAGAGGACGAAGGCCAAAGACCTTCGCCAGGGATCGTGCCAGGCCACAGGGAAACAAGACCCTTCATCGTCGAAGCTGGAAATGCAAGGACTACAGGAAGCCAGACCCACATGTCGGAACGGAGAAGGAGATGTGGCACAACAACGACCACGACCTGGCCGCATGGGGAGTCGAGCCCCAAATGGGCAGCTAGAAGTACCTAAGTGCCCCTTAATATGCCAGGAGTATAGCGTTTGGGAGGTCACCAGATGTAAATTGGCCCCTCCATGACCCTATAAATAGCGGTGAATAGTGCCTGATTGGGACACCCCCCTTGCAATGGTTCCACCCACTATAAAGTTACTTCTTCTATGTATTGTCTCTACTCACTCAACTCGAGCACGTTGGATCCGATCGAGAATGCAACAACCATGTAGTGAGATAATTGAACTTAGCTCTTTCCTAGACACATCTTGACTGAACCTCCAATTGTCAAGTGCTACTCCTTCAAGTGACATTGCAACAGACCTGAACCGACGAGAAACATTTGTCACACTTTGTCTAACCTTGCATCTCTTCTAATGAGTGATCATAGCACTAGTTCATGCTCCTCGCTTGGCGCTAATTTCAGTTTTGCAATAAATAAATTGTCCTTTTGTAACGATACCACCCATGTTGCTTTTACTGAATTCGCCCCAAACTTTGGATCCGAATTTCCAATTCACTTCATCATGAAGGAAGCCCTGGATCATGTCTGGATTAATTTTCCCTCAACACAGTCAGCTCAACAAACTTCATCCATATCCTCAGCTTCCCAACCCCCCTCACAAATGTCGTCATCCCCCCAAGGCCCCAACCACCACCAATGTCCTCGTCCTCCCAGTCATTAGCAAAATCCTCATCATGCTCATCCTCAGCATAATCCTCACCTTCTAGAGTCATTCCTCACCAAAGGTTAAATGGTTTTCAATCTATTTTTAATATCCACAATAAAATCAATCACTTTATGAAAGATTTTAGAATAACAACTCAAAAATCACCAAATCTTATGTCCAAACCACCCATGTGTTTGTGATGATTCCCCATGAACTTTGCATCAAATTTTGAGTGGGACTTGAATTTGGTTTGAATTCTTAAGAGTTTGAGACAACTCACAAAAGTTTTTTTCCTAAATAAGTGAATGAATATTATAAGTATAGGGACCTGGACAAAAATATGAGACAGATTTATGTACACTAATATGTATATTGAGAGTTCTAGGATTAAGATGAGAACTCGGGACAAGTTTAAGGATCCCTACTAAAATTTGCTCAAAAGAAAAGTCAGGAGCAAAACTTCCTGCCCTTATAGCACTTGGCATTTTGTGGAAAACTATTAATAAAAAATATTTGGGATATTACTTTTTGCAAAATATAGTAAAATGCATACGCTCGTATACAAGCAAGGTGGGCATGCTTGCTCATGAACACGTGCACTCAAATACGTGCACTCAAATCTTAAGCACCACTTCTATACCTTGACAAATTAACTTTCTAAAATACATAACATAGAAACCATTTTTTATTTAGATTTTATTGTGTCCATAAAAGAGTTTTAGTTTTTGGTGGTCCACACGTTAGCCCCGAAACATTTCTTTTGCAAGGGTTTGTATGTATATGATAATTATAAAATTTTTATTTACTAGCAAACATGGCCATGCATTGCTACAGTAAAAAAATCTTGTATTTGTAAAAGAGTTAAAGTATATAATGATCAATGGATTCTCATATCTTTGTATTAATGGATATTTGTGTTGAGTTCCTGCCAATCTCATTTGTAATAAAAGCATACATCGTTAAGCCCTAATATAAAATATTATAAGCAGCACCATTGATTCTTTAACGGAAGCAAACAAGTCGGAGGGGATCCATCAACATATTGCTCCAGTGTATGAGCCTCCGGATTCATCCTACTTCTGGCTCGAGTGTCCATACCTTAAGATTAGACCCAGCCCATTAGTTAAAAAAAAAAACCCTTCGCATCTTCCGTTCCCTCCCGTCACATTCATTGAGAGAGCTATTTTCTTTGGAGTGGATGAAGAAAATATAATTGAGACTTTTATAGCCATTAAAAATCATAGACCAGACAAGAAGTAATGTTGTAAGATTCTTTGAAATTTGAATTGTAGATCTGTAAGCTTCTTTTGAACTATCTATATAGTAGTGTATGCAAGTTCTGAACTGAATTGTTGAATTTGTGATATTTCGAGACCCTTTATCCATATTGTTGGCGCTTACCGATTTGTTTACCGAATTGTCATTTTGATTTTACCAAATTGTAGTCTTGACGATTGACTCAACATACCCTAACTTCAAATCCTAGCTCCGCCACTGTGATCGAGGTCTCTCTAATAAGGCTCGCGTTGCCGCTCCTCGTGAAACAACCTTCTGGTTTTCTCACCTGCCTTTCTTTCTCAACGTCATCAGAAATTCTGCGTAGAATTGCATAAGACAACTTATGAGACTGTCTAAATATAACAATATATTTGCCTTTAGCACGAAGCTAAAACAACTAAGATTTTCTTAACGTGGTAATCAAATAGCTGTGTTTTCATTCTGGCACATTAATAACAAGAAAATCTGGCATAAAAGTGCAAAAAAAAAACATGGGCTGGACGGCTGGCCAAGTGTGATAGAGCCGCTGCTCACCTAGTCACACCAGACGGTCCGACCCAAACTGATTTAGCGCGGGCTCAAAGTTCGGTCAACGCAATAATGGGCGAACGGAAAAACAGCACAGAGGTGGACCACGGGTTGGTTCCCAGAAAGTGTAGGGCTGTTTTTGCAAAACTAAGAGGCATCACTTAAGCCTTCCTCTATTTAGAAATACTAGCAAAATGCCCGTGCGTTGCTACGGGTTATAAAATATTCCATCAGTATCGAAATATTTGTCACTATTCAGACTTTCAGAGCACATAGGCTTGAGAGTTGTATGATGCGTACGTGCGTTGGCAATCAAGGTGGATGCCATTGATAGTGCTAGCTTGCAAGCTTGTGGTGGCACATACAAGGACCACGACACGACACAAAGGAGGTGTTTTGGGATGGCGCGTTAACTCAGAACAATTTGATGGCACATTTTGTCTAGCTAAGAAGCCAGAACAAAATGAAAGATGGCATAAACTTTGTTTTCTTTTATAATAAACAGATGAAATATGGCAGCAACTTTGTTCTCATTTATAATAGTAGACGGTAATAAATAATGTAAACTCAATTCTTCATTTGTAATAGTCTTAGTAAAAGTTAAAATTAATATAACTTTGAACAAGCAAAAGTGATCTATTTTTTAAAAAATGGGTAGAATGTTAAATAACATGGCCATGTGCTCTTGAAAATGATCAAAGGAAATACATAGATATGCTGATGTTTAGTTCAAAGTTCGAACAATTGCCAAAAATCATCGAGATGCTAACGTCATCTGATTTGGGCTATAAAGTTAGTGGCATGTCAAGATAGCTTCTTGCTTAGTTGGCCTCTGTAGCTGCAGGTGCTACCGGCCCACATGGGAGGGTAATGCTAGAGCAGGCTCGGCTCAACTCAGCCACAAACTCACGAGCCATGACTCATGACTCAGGAGGTGGTCACATAGGTGGGAAGCGTGCATGTTCACACCACAAGCGTGCGCGTGCGGGAGGACCGGGTAGGCTGGCCCAATGCATCGCGTCGATGACATAGGAGAGGCCAACTAAGGGCGCATCGGCCTAGCTACCAACAAAAACACGATTATTTCTTGAAGAGTACAGATTATCCCGGATTTGCACATCTAGCGCAGCAGGTAGCTCCATGCTGTTTTCGTTCTCGTGGAAGACGAACAAGTCTCTTTATTATTAGGGAATAGATTATATAATCCGATCAAGAGACGAGATAAAGCATTCGATCGGGAGACGCATATGGCGGACCACTTTATAATCTGATTGGGAGATGAGATAAAGCGTGGCCAATCCAATCAGGAGACCCATATGAAGGAACAAAATTCGCAAGAAGCAGTCTATGGAATTTACTTGGTCCTAATACTTTTTAGATCATGGGCTTAATTAAACCCTAAAACTCGTGTTGCTTCTGTATTTTTTTAAAAAATAAATATGTGGCATCTAGACAAAGAAAATCTGATTTCTTTGTAAAAAGCTATGGCACTACTAAATTAGAAAGGGTCTGAGTAACATAACACAAAAAGTGATGCTAAAATAATAACGTACATGAAATAAATAAACTAATAGTAAAGGTTTAATTTATAGATGAATAGATGACTCATGGTGGGAACTGGGAAGTACCCCTGGCTGACCCTCTGACAGGTTCAATTCGCTTACCATAGATCTTCAAATCTGTGGATGCTTTGGTTTTGCTGAACTAATGTTAACACAATAAAATTAAAAAGTGTTTATCTTCACAACTGAAGGGTAGATCAGGCGGTGGAAACCTTTCCATGGCAGATTGAGGTGGTAGGTTCGAACTCACTATTTTTGAGAATTTTAGCACTTTTTTCTTTTCCGACGCAACAGAAGTCCGGTCTTTTTTCCACCAGAGCCGACGTCGGTTTCGCTTGTTGTTCTGCGGGCGACGGACGTTTTTAACATATAACAGAAGAAATATGGAGGATGTAGGGCCCACGTGTCATGACGGACCAAAATTTGGGAAGAAGCAATCCTCTCTTTAGAAATAGGTAAAGATATGTAAAGATATAGTTTAATTCCTCATGATACCAAATGACAAGCTCGATTGATAAATGTAGTTTAATCAACATATTGTGTAGGCAATTTGTAAACGTGACTTTCCTGGTTGCTATAATGAACAGTGAACACTCGTCAAATAGGTCTTCTGAAGATGAACCCTGATTCGGGTAATAAAAAAGATGAAGCCTGATCTGATTCCTGCACATTTGTCGTTGCTATGATTTACCCACATGCCATTCTACATTATATACAAGCTTGATTCCAGCTACACTAGAGGCTAGTGAGCTTGTATCCCTCAAGTTTACCTTCTCTTCAGAGCTCATCAAAATGTGGACACCAGATTTCACACACCATCATTTGCTTCCTATCAATTTGGTTTCCATTGCTCATCTTCTTTCAGCTCTTTCCACTACACTCACACACTTGTCATGCGGCATGTCACTGTTCTGTAGCCGTATCACCCCAGCAGTGTAGGTCCGAATGCCGTCTTCCTCGGAGGATAGCCTGAGGCCATAGATGGTGTTGGGGTGGTGCCGGAGCCGGCACGAGGAGTATGCCGGGAGCTGGAGCACCTTCACAGAGCAGGCACTGTCCATGTTAGGTGTTGCGTGGAGCTGGGAGGGGAGATCTATTGTGAAGTTGCCAAACTCGTCAGTCGTTGCAGATGCAGAGTTAGACAGTTGACCATTGGGACCATCAGTTTTGCAGAGTACTGCTACCTTAGCACCTGATTCAGAAAAAATAGTAGTTCATTAGTCATCACCCGATTGAAAAGTACCAAGTTACTATTGTTATAAAGAACAGGTGGCAATAATGGGATAATTGGTTGAGCTCTGTTCTCAGTGAATTTGGAAAATACTCACATACTATATATGTAGAAATTATAGTAATTTGCTACTAGCGTGTACTCCCTCCGGTTTTTAATAGATGTCACGTTAGCTTTGTCCTAAGTCAAAGTTATAAAACTTTGACCAAATTTATAGAAATATATTGTGACATTTAATATCAATCATATGTACTATTAACATATACTCTATGGTGAACTCAACGAAACAAATTTGATATTGTAGATGTTTTTATATTTTTGTATAAACTTGGTCAAAGTTGAATAACTTTGACTTAGGACAAAGCTAATACGACATGTAAAAAAACCGGAGGGAGTACTAATTCTGTTGGTGACTTGTGTCATATTATTTTCTCCCAAAGTAACTTCAATTTCTGGCATGAGTAGAAAATTTTCATTGGAGCTCTTGTTGAATTCAGAATCCACAAAATAATTACACAATGATAGGCTGTGTTTTTTTCACCAATTGATATAAACTAAAACATCAACGGACCATTTATTGTAAATGACCACCTTGTGCAATGGTATTACAGGATTCTCTAATAATCAAAAATATTAGAATCAAAACATCAATTTTATTATTCAAACAAAAAGAAACATCAATTTTATTTGCAAGACACGCAGGCAGATCAGGTGCGAATCATTTCAGTGGAAGTCTGCTTCTGCACTGGGAGGAGTGACATATTTCTCCAGCTCCAGTAGTGCCTTTGTATTGTACCCGAATATCTGTGGCGGCTTTTCGAGTTCGTGCTGATAGCAACGGTGAAAAAGGAGTGCATCTGTACCAGACAAATAGCGCTGCCATCGCACGCATCAAATCAGTCAGTGGTAGCCAGCAAGATAGGTTAAATAGCTCAGTCTTCCTTGGAGGTTTGGAGCCATCGTCTGAAGTGAACTATATCTATGCCACGCCGAAAGGGACTGAAAAAGATTGGCACTGGAGTGATCCATGCATATCCTCTGCAGGACATGCTGCCGAGGATGTGTATTGGTGGGAATGGGTAGGCTTGTCCAGGCAAAGAAGAGAATTAGGCGAGCTAATCGTGTCCTGACAGAGAGCGACAGGAAAAAACAACTCGGGCAGCATGGGACTGGCAGGAAAGTTAGCTGCAACAAGTCTGCAAACCATACCTAATTCCACAGCGTTGTAAAGGCTATTCCTTGAATTAAATCATGTCTTTTCTGCTTCTGAAATCTGAATCATCTCCACTTTATTTGTCACTATAATGCATAAAACAGGCAAGTTTTGCTTCTTGACTACCCCCTCCGTCTCAAAATATCGTTTTGCCTTTCCTAGATGCATTGTTTTTACCATGTATATAGACACAATGTATATCTAGATTTATAGCAAAAACTATGTATCTAGAAAAACTAAAACGATATTTATTTTGGGACGTAGAAGTACCAATCAGATACAAGGGTCTAACACTTCAAAAAAATTTGGGATTGGCAACATCCGTGGCATTAACTAGCGTGTTATCCCTTGGAGTACACAGAAATTTTGGATATAAAATCTTGTACGTCATTCTTTTATTGTCGATTGTGGCAGGGCAAAAAAGTAGGCCGGGGTTTTATTTGGTTATATAACACTTCACACTACACCTTATTAGTAACGCGTCATTGATTGTGACAAGCATCTAAGACATCAAATGAGTTAAGACCTATAATCTTATATGAATTCTCAAAAGGAAAATGTCCAAATCACCCCCTCAAGTATAGCCAAAGTCTAAATAACTCCCTGAACTATGTTTTAGTTCATTTTACACCCTAAACTATGTCATTTGCTCCAATGTACGCCTCGAATTTGTCTTTTTTGTTTCTCCACACACAAGTGGAGTCTTTAGTTATTTTTTGCAGGGATGATTGTGGACATCATAACATATGCTTGAAAAATAGATCATGATTTTTCACCATTATTTTCATCGGGTAGAATATTTAAAAATAAATTAATGTTTGAAATACAAATTATATAAAAAATAATGATGAAAAAATCATAATATATTTTATTGACAAGCGTTGTAATGTCCACTACTAGCCTAAATTTCAAATTAAGATCAACTTATATGTTGAGAAACAAAAATGACAAAATTTGCCAAGGGATAATTTGCACTAAATGATATAGTTTAGGGGTAAAATGAACTAAAAAATAGTTTAAAGGGTTATTTGGACTTTGGCCATACTTAAGAGGAGTCATTTGGACTTTTTCCTTCTCAAAATGGGGAATAAGAGTAAACAACAACCATAAGAAAGCTTCTTCACCAAATAAGAAATTATATTTATTTTTGAAGGCTAGTGAAATAGTAACTCACAGATTTATTTTTTTCTGCCTTTTGCAATCCTAATGTGGCCAGTGGCGTTACGCCATGACAAACATCACAGAAAAGAAAGGGAATTAAAAATCATAGATGGTATTATTGAACGGCAAACACTTTATATATATAGTACCTCCGTCAGGTTCTGCGATTCGGTCCGAAATGACCGAATATCGGCGAAATTCACCCATTCCAGTGAGACCGAAATGAAACCAGAATTTTATTTTAATTAGATTTTTCTACCACCTCAAAAATTGATAAAGGTCCACATGCTTCCCTGACAATAAAATTATGTTCAAACCTTGATCCAGGTATGTTTTGTGCCTCTTTTGCCTAGTAACGCCTAGCAGACACAAAGAGTGGTGTACTTTCATCATCAAATTTGTTGGTCCTCCCTATATCTCCTCAATTTCTATCTACTCCAAGAGTGTCTAATCTCCAAATCTCCATAAAAGCCTATCCAAATTTAATTAAAAAAATGAATACTTTGACTAGTCAAACAACTGAATCCCAGATCAAAATTTTCAATTTTTCAAAATTCAACCATTTCAGTGCATCTGAAATTTTCTACATTTCGAATAACAGAACCCTGACCTCTAAATCAAAATATTTGTCGTTGTTGACTTTTTCTAAAAATGTTTGACCTTCCATCTTATTCAAATGCAAATATGCAAAACAATAAGTCACCCTTAAGTTACATATAATAATAAAAATCATAAATAGAATATATAATATATATAATATTTTAAATAAAAAGTTAACGACTACAAATATTTGATACTGAGGAGTATTTATTAGATCCAAGGACCTTTTCGGGCCCTTAGAAAACTAGCTACCAGTACTCCTCGTGAGTCCGTTGCTTTGGCGACTTCGCCTGCGTGACACATGTGACCGATGACGGTACACTAGCACATCATCCTCCACGGCGAAGCAATCCAGATGAGGTGTACGCGCGCGCGGTGGCCATATATCTGGTCCGGGGGTTATAAGGTCGCCGTACTTGTTGCTTTGCTTGTTCAACTCGTCGTCCCTTCCGATTCCGTGGCGTCCATGCCCACTCTAGCCGCCGTCGGTGTTCACCGGCCGGCCAACAGCCGCAGCGACAACGACCGGCCGTCCCAGAATGATTCGACGGGAAGTTTCCCAGGCACGCCGCACGCCTTGCTGCACAGACGTTACAACGACCATTTGTTCATGGAACAGTCTGGCGGCCGGCCGGTTCCAATTTCTTCGTCACGAAATTGGATAGATGTGTGCGCGTGGCTTTTTTTATTGACGGCAATTGGATGGGAATGTAAACTACGTCAGCAGAATTATTTGCAAGCGGTTCGATCAAACAGAGACAAAAGATGCTAAAAAAAACAGAGGACAGCAAGCAATTCAGTAATGAACCGCGCGCACAAGGAGTTGATGAGCAGTGAAGAATTCAGGGGAGCAAGGAGGCGGTGGTCATCACGTACCTGGGAGCTCGAAGGAGAGGAGGTCGGAGCCGGGACGGAGGCAGAGCGCGCAGGCGACGTGCCCGGACACGGACACCGACGACACCGGCTCCTCGCCGTACCCCGCCATGCGCGCCAGCTCTGCCGCCGAGAAGTAGAGCTCCATCGGCTCCACCGCCAACGACGACGCTTCCTCCGCCGCCACCGCCGCCGCCGCAAGGACAAGGAGCACAGCGGCAGCCTCTCTTCTCCAGAGCAGCATGTCGTCGAAGGCTCGAAGCTCTCCTCTGTGTTGGGCCCGGAACAACACTAGAATATAGTACGTTGCGAGGGGGGAAAGGAGAGAGGCTATAAGGAGGGTGCGTCTGCTATGCTTCGGCTGGTCCGTCACGTTGACTTGGAAAGCGCGGCATGACGTATATATACGGAGCAGGCCGCGTCTCTGCGTGCCTTGCATCGTGCGTTTGGTCCGTCGCAACTGGCCAGGGGGGCAAGTCAGTGATGCATGCGTGATGCGTCGGAGTGGTTCAGGTGTCATGTGGGGTGCGGTGGTTTGGGTGTAACCATGCGAGCGCAAGGTGTTGGCGGCACGTTCGATGTTGGAATATTTTTTTCCTCGGTCTGCCTATATGGGTCGGGTCGGTCATATGTCATATGTGTGTTGGGCTAGCTGTTCTGGTTGTTACAGTTTTTTCTTTTTGCAAATGTCCGAAATTGTTATCATTATTCTAGAAGCAAATTTTTTTATCATTATTATACAAGCAAAGTTTGTTATCAGGTTTCTGTACATCACTACTGCAAAAACTGATCGTCCATCTTAGTCATTAGTCTCGACCAAGTTTGGGCTCAAGACGACTAATATGAACATTGTGTCTTATGGACACAGGTGCATGGGAGAGTTTAGTCCTAGTTGGTGGCTCTAATCGGGATAAAAAGAGGGACTTTTAGTCCCAATTGAGAGGCACCCATTAGTCCCAGCTGTTGGCTCCAACCAGGACTAAAGGAACCCTTTAGTTCTGGTTGGAGACAAAAAAGACTAACACTGCGTTTGGATATATGCTTTCAGGCTTAGAATTGGGAATTGGCATTGAAATCCAGGAATGCCCTGCTTGGATTACCCTGAAATTCGGAATTGAAAATCAACTCCAATACCAAGCGGTATTCATCACGCACCACACCCCTTGCTCTCAATACCGAGGGCAACCCCTTCGTATTCGCAGGAATTGTGCTCTCGTCTCCATCTCCCTCCACGCCGGCCCCTTCATGTGAGCCACACTGCCCCTTGTTGGCATCTGTTAAGTCATGAATTTCTTGTGACACCAACATGTTAGGAATAAATAAATTAGCTAAAACTCTAGTATTTATTTCAAATAATGTCGTTACACATGTATTTGGAGTTTATTTGTATGCAGAGATTTTACAGAAAAAGGAGGACATGACAGGGCTCCCTGTGCCGTCGCCCGATCTGCCAAGGTCGGACGACCCATTCCCAGGCCCGTAGGCCCCCATCTTCGGCCCTATAGAGAAAGCACAAACTATGATCTTAGGCACCGTTGATCCAGCACAAGATGCATCCAAGGGTGATAAAACAAGATGAAGAGATGGCATGGATTGATGGGCCCACAACTGAATGAAATGTTACTCAACAGAAGTCCACCCATCACTGCCAGTTACCAGGGCCCACAGGCCAGTCACCCTTAAGAAGATCAGGACGAGGCGAGGCACGACCAGGTCAGCCGACCTGGCCAAGTCAGCCGACCCAGTCTAGCGGCCGTTTCGCCCCGTCCTTCGCCCACGCATCTGCATCGCCTCCAGGACGACATCAACACCATGCACGCGCCACGTCGGTGGATCCAAAGGTCGGGCGACGTCAAGGGGTCGGCCGACCCGGGGCTAGGCCCACTTGGCCGCAACCGCCTTGTACCGGCTCTGAACCGCCTCCAAGTGCTATAAATAGGTGCTAGGGCCCTCTGTTCAACACACACTAGAAGAAAGAGCTCCAATTATATAAGTGTTAGGCTTAGTCTAGTAGTGAAGTAGTTCTAGTAGTAGAGCTTCTGAAGGATTTCCAGTGAAGTCTCGATAAGATTAAGTTTCAGTCTTGTAATTCTTATCTTACTTGTAAGACTTTGAGCTTCAATGGAAATACCTTCTCTCTTGTGTTATATGCCTCAGCTCTACTTTATTCGTTCAGTATATAAGTTATATGTCTTGCACCTTAGTTCAGCTGACGCATGTAATGGCATTGGCCCAATGTGCTGTAAGGTTGCTCTGTTTATGCGTACGATAAATAGAGTTGTATTTCATATTGCAAGCATGGTGTTTGGAGTATGGAATATCATTGGGGGTATCGCTACCCCACGGATTAGTAGAGGTAGGCGGCAGGTGGTGACAGCCCTATCCATCCTTTGTAATTCTCCACATTCGGGAGATGATATTAGGCCTTTATGATAAGACATCCTGCTATTGTCCCTTAATAAGGGAACCACATGATACCTCAATATGCCCTCTAACATGTATCCCTTTACTGAGCTTGTACAGTGTATAACCTTGTATGATTAAGATCCATGAGTAAGAAGTAAATAGAATCCCTTGTTCTCTTCTATGATCTTCATGCTAGCTAAGTCTTTTACATCCTGAGCAATGAATCTTCCATGTGTCATGCTATCCCCATTATCAATGTTTACCTCATGCTAGACTTTTATATATTAATAGTGTTATGATTAAGTACAATGGAAAATCATTCTTTTCAACCATCACCTTCTCTGTGGATTCGATACCCTGAATACTTTCGGATGAAAGCTACAACGGTATCCGTGCGCTTGCGAATTTATCTGT
>CM014278.1:4208913-4228076 GCA_004135705.1 Alloteropsis semialata
AATAAAGTTTACTTGATCATACCATAATTTTCGGATCGACGAGCCGACGTCATGTTAGCATAGATGTTGAAATCCTTTCTTCTGAATCTTGGTATTCCAGCACCGTTCCTTCATCAGCAGCGACAGCATAAGCAGCAGCGGTATCGGCTTTACGAATTTACCCAAATGCTAGGGTAGTACTTCTTCAAATATTTCCCGTTCAATGATTTAGGAAATGTCCCCCCTTCAACCAAGACATGTCTGATTGATTTGTAACGTAACTTCCTGGAAGTCTTGACAGAAGAATCCTTCAAATATTCAACGATTTCTTTCCTCCAATCTCCTTCTGGTATCTCTTGTACCATCACATCGGACATAGGCCGATAGCCAGACGCCTTTTGCGCCAGCCGATTTGCTTCCTCGTTATGATGTCTTGGAATATGCTAAACAAATTGAACGCCGATTTCTTTAAGAATCTGGAGATCTTTCATCAATGCTTCATATTCCATCTGATTATTTGTGCACTTTTCAATTTGGAAAAGCAAATTCAAATCTTGCCCCCCGAGGCGAAATAATAATCAGGCCGATTCCGCAACCATCATTGCAAGAAGAACCATCAAAGACATATTTGAAATAACTGATCAACCACATCGGCCTTTGTTTTTGTCGGACCAGCCATGTCAATTTCCATGATTTGTTTTTTTAACATCATCAACACTAGATCCATAATGATCAACAATCTCATTGTTCGCGTGGTCGATACCTTGATCTAATGAGCAGCCGATGTTCAACAATATTACGGCTTAAACCGAATTCACCTCGGTCTTTAAAATCTTCTATACAATCATCCATTTAAAACAAAGTCTCAGAGCCGACTGCTTGGATCGGCTGAAGTCCTTGATCGGACACCTTGAGGAAGTCACCATCCCATGTTTTTCCTGACAGGCATTCAATTCCTTCAAACTCCCAAATCGTTGACTCAGCTGTAGCAATGCTAACCGAATCATCAGCTGGGACGATCTCCACATTATTGCCTTGCCATTGAATCAAACACTGGTGCATCGTGGATGGGATGCAACAATTGGCATGAATCCAATCTCGCCCGAGGAGCATGCTGTAAGAACCTTGGCCATCAATCACAAAGAAGGTGGTCGGCAATGTTTTGCTGCCGATGGTCAATTCAACATGAATTGCCCCTCGAGGCTCTGAAACATTACCGCCAAAGTCCTTGAGTGTCATATTTGTCTTGATCAGATCATCAATCCCTTTACCCAGCTTGCGGAACGTGGAATAAGGCATGAGATTGACAGCAGCTCCTCCATCAACCAGCATCTTGGTCATCGGCTTCCCATCAACGTATCCCTTAATGTACAGAGGTTTCAGGTGCCGATATCCGTTTGCATTTGGCTTCTCAAATATCGCCTTTTCTGAATCAAGAACTAAGCATGCGGCGGCTTCTTCCAACTCATAATCGGCCTCATCATTGTCCTGTTCATTAGGAGCAGCAAAATCAAAAGGCAACATCAAAACCATGTTTATTGCGGCTGATGTGCTTGCTTCATCATCATTGGCCATCTTGATGCGCCATGTCTTCTTTTCTTTTGCCAACTCCTGCTCCTGAATCTGCTCATGATAGCGCAACCTCTGAACACGTCTCTTCTTGGTTCTAGAAATCCCTGATGGGCACCACTGTCCAGGTTTCATTTGAGGTTCTTTAATCCGATCCCGAACTGGAGCCTTTTCTTCCATTTTTTCAGGGCCAAGAGCATCAACCTGGCCTTCATCTCCTTGATGATGATCATCAATCCTGACGCCGATCCGTTCATGAACTGATCATCGACCTCTTTTGAAAGCTCTGTATTCTTCATACTGGAGGCTGCATTCAGGACAATCTGCTTTGGATGGTAATCTGAGCTTCTCGTTCCAGCAGAATACGAAGAAAGGACATCTCCAGTGATCATCATCCTGATCGTACCGGTCATAAACTTGACGCCTGTCCATATGCCAATCAGACCTATAACCGTACTGACGACGATCGTCGACTCTATCATCAAACCAGTGCCTGCCATCGGACCTATCATCATATCGGCGTCGGCTATCGGACCTATCATCACGTCGGCGCTGATCATCAAGCTCTTCATCAAGCCGCCTTGCTTGATACTCGCGTCTCCGACGTCGTCGTTCCTCACGTTCTTCCCACGCTCGAGCTGCTGCTAGTTGCCTCTTGTACTTGTTAATCAACATCTGGGAAGTCACACGCGGCCGATATCCACCAGGAGCATTAGATTCACGCCCAAATGCCTGATGATTCCTCCGCAGCTCTTCAACAGTAACTTGAACTGCAGGATCAACGGCACCAGAACTCTTGGCGTGGTCCGATGTAAGCACCTTAAACTTCCCCTTTTCATCAGCATCAACCATATTAACAGAAAAGGAGAAATCAGCAAAGTTATTAGGAAAGGGAAGACCGTCGATCTTCATGGCTTTCTTGTTGTCTTCAAATTTGATCTTGCCAGATTCTATTGCCAATTGGATCTCCCTCCTAAATACCTTGCATTCATTTGTCTCATGAGATGTTGAATTATGCCATTTGCAATATTTGCGTTTCTTCAACTCATCGGCCGATGGAATAGAATGATTTGGAGAAAGCTGGATAAGCTTCTCACTGAGCAGTAAATCAAAAATCTTATCGGCCTTCGTTATATCAAATCCAAACTTCTCAGGGTTCTGCTTGATCCATGGGAGCGATACCGGCTTCTTGGATTTGGTCCATTCAGCTATGTTGACATCAGCCTCCCCTTCAGAATCAGAGAGATAAGATACTTGCTTTGAAAACTTCGTACGCTTCATCTCTTGATATCGGACCTCATGGGCTGACACCTTCTGAACCAGTTGTCCCAATGTCTCAAACTCCTGAGCAGAAAACTTTTCTTTGATCGGCGCGAGCAAACCCTGGAATGCAAGCTCGGCCAACTGCATATCAGATAGCTTCAAACTATAGCACCGATTCCTGGTATCACGGAACCGTTGAATATACTCCTTGACGGTCTCATCGTTTCTCTGCTTGACAGCAATCAAATCAGAAATCTTCATCTCGTTGAGACCAGAAAAGAAATATTTATGGAACTGCTTCTCCATATCGGACCATCCTGTGACCGACCCTGCTGGCAGCGACGTGAACCAAGTAAATGCCGGCCCTGATAGTGACAGAGGGAAAAATCTGAGCCTGAGTCCCTCCTCAGAAGCAGCCTCACCACACTGAGCCAAGAATCGGCTCACATGTTCGATAGTGGTCATATCATCTTGCCCGGAGAATTTGGAGAAATCCGGCACTCTGTAACGTGGAGGAAGTGGCACTGCATCAAAGTAAGATGGGTACGGGTGCCGGTACAACCTCGCTTCATCTTTAGGCTTCAAGCCGAATTGACTCTGGATCACCTCGGCTATTTTCTGCGACCAATCGGACTGTTGATTTTCAGGTGGCATCCCATCAGCTATATCCATCACATAATTATTGTAATCACCGATCATACGCCGATGTGCAGGGATCTCTGTGCGTAGCCTTGCAGCTGCAGGTTGTTTCTCTCCTTCGTTCAAAGTCCTAGCATATTTTTCACCATGTGGGCCGACAATAGATCCATCGGCCATCAACAGAAAACCGTTGGTCAGTTCAACAGGAGGTGGTGGAGCAATCGGAATCTGCGGAGCAACGGTCATTGCATTATCTTCAGTTTCTTTGCCTTTTCCTGACCCTGATGTTCCTGCAGAATCTGGTATAAAAACTGGACCTTTTAAGCAAATAGCATCATCCACTGCCTTCTTGATAAGATTGTCCAAAGAATTCACCAAAGTGCCTGACTGGTTGATCAATGCATGATGAACAGCCTGGTGAATCATCTCTGTCATGTTGACCTGGTACTCCCGAGCATCAGTTGTCTTCTTGATCAATTCTGGATCTGGGAGAGGACCTTTGAGTATAGGTCCTGAACGATTACGTCCAAATTGGCCAAGGCAGAGCTTCTCAAATGCATCAATTTGGGCCTGAACTGCATCCAATTGAGCTTTAGACAGATCGGCCTTTGTAATTGGAATGGCCGTCTCAGGCGTCTTGTTCTTGTCATTCTTGGCCTTCTCAGCAGCTTCTTTTTCAGCAGCAAGTCTTGCTGCAGTTTCTTGTTCAGCATCAGACGACGACATCTTGGAATTTGCCTCTCGTGTCCCACCGGGCGTGCCAAAAAATGTGTTGACGCAAAAAATCGGCGGTTGTATCTTCTGCGTGCAGCACACGAAGACCAGGGAGATCTGCTTCACTCCAGTGCCAGCCCACACTCCAGTTTAGGTTCGCAGCGTGCCAGTCAATTTGACCTGAAATTGACAAGGAGATAGAATAGTTAAATTACTCTTTGATTGTGCCGGCTCTATTTCAGACGATGGAGTAACGTCGAATTTTAGCCAAGACCCAATCAGGCACGTGTCGGCCGATACCAATCGGACCTCAAAATCGGACTTCATTGATGACGTCAATCAGACCGAGTAATCGGACCTCAATCAGACATCGAATCGGACCTCAGAATCGGGCCAATCAGGATCGGACCTTGATTGATATAACAGATCAGCCTTTGAATAAAATAAAGCATAAAACAAGGCCAATATGTAAAGTAATGGATCAGCTGTGTCTTTAAACAAGATATCAAATAATCAAAGTGTAAGCCGATACATTGTCCACCTTGCCTAGTTGCCAGTTTGACTCATCTTATCGGACCATCTAACTAGCCAATCGGACCATAGCTTTTTCAGAGAAATCTAGCTCCGACGTAGGGAATCTAGATTTCTCCAGCTATGATTAAATCAGATAGCTAGATAGTCAAATTCAACTTACCAATCTGACAACTAAACAAGATGCTCGCACAGGTGTTAATCAGATTAAGCAAATAAGCAGATAAAACATTAACAGGGTCGTTCTGATTCTAAGATATGCTACCAAATAATCAAGCAAGACCTAGCTCCGACGTAGGGAATCTAAACCATACTTAACATTCAAATAGCAATAAGGCATAACCAAAGCTTCCTTTGATTAATCAAGATGAATCTAGCTCCGACGTAGGGAATCTAGACCAAACATGACAATCAAAGATCAATCTAATCGTATTGCGAAGATCCAGCTCCGACGTAGGGAATCTACACCAGCGCAATACTCAAAGAACAACCAGATTAAACCACAAGGCAGGATCGGACCTAGAACGATGCTGTAAGATAAATATTGCTTAAATCGGACCAAGACCAATGCTCAAAGCCGTTGAAGAAGTAGAATTGATTCACATGGCGTAGATCTAAACCAATCTAGCAACTCCAAACAAACCACAAAAACTGCCTTTAAATAACCAAGATTACTCTAGCTCCGACGTAGGGAATCTAGACTAATCTTGATGATCTAGCTCCGACGTAGGGAATCTAGACATAAAGTGTAGTCCGATAAACGATAATCTGTTGAATAATCAATATTGATCTAGCTCCGACGTAGGGAATCTATATCAATCTTGATTATCCAGAGATAAATCGGTTGAACAGTATAAACGAGAAAGGGCGATGCGCCTCAATTCAAAGCCTATACTAGTTCGATAAATTGACTAACTTACTGGTAAGCCGGAGATCAGAACTGATGCAGCCCGTCCACCAATGAGCTTCGTCGGTAACTACTACTAGGGTTTTTGGCATGAAGCCGGGTTGTATTGATTGTGAGAATAATTCTTTACAATGGACGAGGGTTCATATTTATACCCTGGTCATGGAGAGTCCTGATCGGACTAGACTAACTTACGGATAAAGTAAACTAAGTCTAAGATAGAATGGGACTTCTCAATACGCCTTCAAAAAGGAAATAGTCCCCATATCTGATACGCTTCCTCTTTCAGCCGACGCGCCCTTCTTCGTTTGTCATTAGATTGGACTCTTTGCCTTATCGGACCTCTTCTGTATATCGGCTTCCTTCTCTGTCATCTTCGGCTTTGACCAGTCAATGGGTCCACCAGCCCTAACACATCACCATATGACTCAGCATACCTGGTGCAAAAATCCGGTGTCAACAGTTTTTATAGAGGTTGTGCAGAATTTTGATGCAAACTGTACCTTTTTGTGAATAGATCCCGAGATGTTGATGATCTTGATCTTGTGGTCTTTGGAGCGTCGTGTTGTGCATCCCTAGGCTTCAAAGTATCACCATTGATTCATCAGCAAGTAGCATGGTTTCAATGATGTGTCTTCTCCATAATTCTTGCTTTACCCAAGGTGTCGGGATCATAGGGTTCTCTTGTGCTTTGTGTCGATGATCTGAGCGGTTTCCTTCATTGGTAGCATCATTCAATTAGAAGCTTATTGAGCATCCTACTGGAGAAGATTTGTGGTGTCATGGTGCTTCTAATCTTGTTGCCTCCAGTCTTGATCAACTTCAAATCATCATATTTTGTTCATAAAATCGTCCAATCATCCTTTGACATCATCATCAGCTTCCCCGATGCTTGCTGCTGCCTCTTCTTCGTTGAATTCCTCTTCATCCAGTGCAAAACATGTACCAAACTTCTACTCCGTTGCTATGTGCATCAACTTCTCTTTCCAACGAGTGCTCAATCACTCCAACTGGACTCCGGATGAAAGAGTTACACTTGTTTTACTCCGGCACTACGTTATGTCCCGAGCGATTTCAGAACGTGTAGTGTTCAAAGATTTTACCATAACTCCTTGCGATCTCCAAAATTTACGATTCTTGATGCGTTGGAAAGAAGACTTGATGGAGCTTTATATTTTCTAATTTTCCTTTATGGTACCTCTCTGATCATGGGCGAAAAACTGGTCACAAAAGCAACCTTCCAAAGGTGTTGATGATCGGATCTTATGACTTCTTCGGGGCATGATTCATCACCTATAGCTTGGACAAGCAAATCTCCAAGAAACATTAGTCTTACAAATCAATTGACACGGCGGCATACCTTGTTCATATTCACTTGTTTTGGGTGTGGGCTCGATAGCGGATGATGGGCCACTAACAAAAGTTAGCACCTACCACTAAAGAGCGGATCTTTACGTAGCCATCAACTTGTTTGAGCGAGATTGGACTTGTAGAAGTCTGGATGTTGAGAACTTCTCGATCACTTTGTGTCTAGGGTTTTACCTGCATTCATGGACCCAAACAAAAACACGGGATATATGCAATAATAAAATTAGGGTTAGTCCGAAAAATTAGATAGATCTCCCTAGAGTTCGTGCTATCGATCCTTGGCAACGGCGCTAGAAAAGCTTATTGACGGTCCTTTGACGCGCCAATTGTGAACCGCAAGCACACGGATCATCGTAGCTTTTCCCTTAGAGTATTCCATCCAAGGTTATCAATCCATGGATCGACAAAGAACTTACTAGGGTTTCCTATCTAATCTAACGGATCTATCCTAACATGAAGCTTTGATTGCATATAAAGGGTAAACCTATAAGATATGAGTGGAGTGTATAGGTTGATCACATCCATAAACATAGGCGAGAGTAAAGAGCAACCAAAAGGGGTAAACGAGCCTATCGCCTTCTAGTTGTAGTTCTAGCCACTAAAGCAAGTGCATCATGCATATCATCCAAAGCTATCTTTCAACTCTTACCTACGGTCAACCTCCCGAGAATGCCACCTTACACGGGATCACACCCTGTCACGATGCTCCTGATCGGCATGGTTAGTTACAAGGGCACGTCCACAACTGAACGTGTCTAGATATCATGAAGGGTCGACACGCTAGATCTAATCGCCATAATAACATAAAGCATGCTATATAGTCTAAACTGGAATTAGACTAAGAAACAATCATTTTCATGATATGCAGAAAGCATAGAAGGTGTTATCGAGTCGCTAAGAGATCGGATGACATAAAGAACATTACTCATATAATAGATGTGTTTGGATCATCTCCATCAAGTACATACCATTGATGACTCCAACTAGCTCCTGAACTCCGCCATTGCACAACCACGCAGGGAGGCCATGGCAGCTAGGGTTGGCCTAAGTCATCCCCTAGATAACTTCGAGGACTTGCGGCGGCTGTCGTCTTCCTTTGGTGTATGCCCTAGGTTCTGGTGGATTCCCTTGTCGCGGCTTCGGGTATCGGGGCTATAAATTGTTCGAGGAAACCCTAGCTCGAAGGGAAGGCCGAGGCGGCGCAAAAAAGGCCTGGGCCGGCTGGCCTAGGGTCTTTTTAGCCCGTATCGGTCCCATCTTTAGCATGCAAGTTACTTGATCCTCCAGGAATTGAAGTGCCAATGCATGTGGGTATTGGACGTCGGTTGCTTCAAGATAAAATTGGGTCTTGATAACTTTCCAAATGTCTGCCTGATTTGCCTTGATCCCAAAATCATGTGACCCTATCTTCAAGTCTTTGCCCTTGCACATTCTTCGAGACAATCGTATTAGGTTCTTTGCCTTCATATTCCTTCATGCTATGCACGGTCTTGGTTTCGTCCAAAAGTGCTCATTTATAGCTCAAAAACCCGCGTAAACCAAAATCCTCCAAAAATACATGCATACGCGAAAACAGGGTTATTTCAAGTGCCAAGCGGCGGGTTAGCATATGAATTGGTCCCAAAGCACCACCTAATTAGCACTAAAAAGGTGTCACTAACTAGCGTCAACAAATTTCAATTTCATTCTCTCACACATCAAACATGAATTGAATTGGTATTTTACAAGATTACAAAAGTTAATGCAATAGTCATCTAGACAATGGAATTGGAATTGTGATTCAACCTAATATCAAGTCTGATTTGGTATTGAACTCAATTCAATACCAAGCTCTCCAATATATACATCCAAACGTAGCCTAAAGGATATTTCCAATGAAGGCGTGTGAGACATCTTTCTTATTTATTTCCCTCCGACTCTGTCTCCTTATCTTCCTCCAAATCTCTCTCCCCTCCCTTATCTCCCTCTCCCTTTCCCTACTCCAAGACTCCCACTACTACAGATAATATTTGTAGGTGCGGTGACCTTTTTAAGGAGAACGTTGATCAATATTTGTAGGTGTGGTGACCCTTTATAGGGAAGGACATTCGTTGCCCGCATCTACAAAAGGACTGTTCTACAGTAGCTATTTTCACTCACACCTAGAAATGGATTTCCTTGAATGGGTCACGATGTCAAAGAACCCTAAAAATAAGGCCCGTTTCTAAGAGCAGGTAGGGTCTCAACCGCACCTAGAAATCGCCATTTCCAAATACGATTGAGCCTCCCACCCGCTCCTAGAAATCAGCCTCATTTCTATTCCTAGGAGCAGTTGGCATCATGGACCGCACCTGGAAATAATTTGTAGGGACAAATGATGGGGCCACCAACTTTTGAAAACTGTTTTCTCTACATATGACAAGCAAAATGCCTAGCCCCTGCACACAGAAAAGAATACAATTATGGCTTTCTATCTAGACAACTACTTGTCCAAATATAAAGCTAGAATAATCATCTTATACATCATAATAACCTTTTTATGTGAAATAGACTATATTTTTTTAAGAGTTACAAGAATTCTAGAACTAACTCACAATTTTTTAAGATTTAGATGATGTTAACACTAATTCAAAATTGAGAAAAATATGACCAAATGATAGTTAAAAATTCTAGGAGAATGATATTAAGGGAATATGTTCCATTTTACCCAAAACCATGAAAATAGATGAATAAAACCTGGTTTGTTTGAGCTAATTCAAGCTTCCATTAACAATTGTATAGAAAACAAATTGTAACAATATCTAATCTAAAATTTGGCTTGGAATGATTTATGGGTGCACAAGATTCACAAAAAATAATACTTTACAAGAATTTTAGACAATAAATCATTCATGGAAGCATAAGTACAAATGTTTCAAGTAACTCAGTCATTTTGCTAAAGAGACCCCCTGTTTCTTATATATCAACCCGCAGTCCATGTGTAGTGTAATTTATTCGTACATATGCCCCTGCAATCTCTGTTTAGGCCCCTGAACTCTTGAATAATTTAACCCGCCATCCTTTTCATGATCTTTTCACATGCTAGCCCCTCTGTTTATATATATAATTATGTTTATGCCCTCCATTTTATTCAAAACAGTGCGCAGACTTAAGTTTAATTGTATATTAGTCCCGGCAACCTTGTAATTAGTATAACTTCGTCGTTTTAAATCCGTTTTGGGTGATTCTCGCGTCCACGTGATCGTTTCTGCATGATCTATAGTTTTAGGTGTTTGTTCTGTGCTTTTAGTACTGTTTGATGTATTATTTGTATTTATTTTGTTGTATTGCTATGTGTGATCGTTTAGAGAACGTGTCGTTCGAGGAAGGAGAGGAGCAGCAGCTGTACGAGGAGGATCAGCAGCAGTTTGTTGAGGAAGGCAAGTGGCCTCCCTCTACATAATTCTTCTTTTCCCAGTAACATCATGCAATTCACCTTTACTTTACTGTTATTGCATTAATTTTGATGGGTCACCTATTAAGGACATGACTAGTCTTTTGCCTTGAACCTTGAACCACCTGGTTATGTTTTGGGTAGAAATGCTTAGCTTGCTTAAACTTGGGTTGGTTATGTTAATCTTACGTAAATATTAATCATGATTTTATTATGTTCCTATACACTAGTTTAATTACAAGATCATCATGATTAATTGGAACATGGAGAACCATCCAAGAAAACAATGCAACCACAGTGTCACATGGCTCTGATCTTAGCTAATTAATTGGACATGGGGTTGGCTAATGGCCTTACCGAAAGGCAAGGAGGGGGACGTTGAAGGGTCATGGTCCGGTCCTTTTGTAGGAGTATTTTTTGCTAAGGTACGTCCTCTCTAGGGAGGGCTGTGGACCTCACCGCGGCTGAAACTCTAATGGGCCACTAGTTGGCTTCGTGTCTTTGTAAAGGCTTCATAGTGAACCCTCGCCACTCACCAAAGAAAGTGTTTAAGGGCCTTGCAAACCCGGGCAATATAGGGAACACGAGCTGTGGGAAAAGTGTACAACCTCTGCAGAGTGTAAAACTAATATATCAGTCGTGCTCACGATTAAGAGCGGCTTGGAGCCTCACATAATAATTGAACTTAAACATGATTTAACTTGTGGTTCTTGGTCTCTTTTATGGAATAAATTGATTATCCTGCTTAATTTTGGGTTGGTAAATACTTACATCTAGTAAATAGGTGCTTGCTAATAAAACTTGATCAACTAAAAATGCTAACCGCATGAGCCTGAACCCCCTTTGATGGCATTGCATATTTCCCCCACTTGTTGAGTGCCAACCATAAGTGTACTCACCCTTGTTAAACAACTGTTGTTTAGAAGAAAATAATAAAGTGGAGTACTACAATGACTATGATGAGTTCTAGGCGTGTCAACCAGTCAAGTGCCTATGGACGGAGTCGTGAAGCTGTTTTATCATTTTAGGTTGTCGGTGACCTTCAAGTCTACTATCGATGAGTGTAATAAAGTTATATACTCTTTTTTGTACGCTTTTGTACACTGTCTTTTGATATATTCACTGATGACATCAACATATGTGTGATGAACGGATCTTGGCACACATATGCGATGCATTCGATTTTGTCCTTAAAATCGGGTGTGACAATACTACAACGCATAATACTCTGTTGGCCATAATTCTTTGCTCCGAACTCTGATTTGGATCATCTCTTACTTCATGGAAAGCTTAGGAAATTATCTCCAAGATTAATCTATCAACCACCTATTTCAAACAAGTCTTCATGGTGTAATATACCCCATACCATACGGCGCTCATTGGCATACATTTTTCTATGTAGAAAACTGGGTCTTCGTATTTTGCCCATGATACCTGGCTCCGAACTCCAATTTGGATGATCTTGCACTTCATGGAAAGCTTATGAAATTCTCTATAGGATTCTTCTATTGTCCACCTAATTTGAGCAACACTTCACACCGGAACATACGACGTACCATCTGGTGCTCATCAGTGTACCTTCCTCCGTGTAGAAATTAGGGTCATCATATTTTGGGCATAACTTTCTACTCCGGACTCCAATTATGATGATCTTGGACGTTATGGAAATATTGTTAAATTCTCTACATGATTTTACAGATATCCCTCACATTTGATCTAATTATAATTAATGGGTCAAGTCTAATTCATCCTCTCTTTGACCCGGCTTCATGATTTCTTTCTTGTTTTTACTATGACTTGGATGCAGTGACTTGTAATCAATCCTTGGAAACTAAAATGCTACCAAATACACATATTCAACAAACACATTAGTCTCAATGACTATGTTGTCATTCAATCATCATCAAAATCACAATATAATGGCTTAGGGGCCATTATACTTAGAGGCACCGGTGCAAATGCACATAACACATCGGTGCCCTTTGTGTTGGCACAAATGAGCTGATACAAATGATGCTCTCGAGTATGGCTAATCAATTACACACTGCATGAATATATCAATTATCAAGATAAATTCATTTAGTATCAAAAGCGAGTTTCGAATACGGTAAAACAATGCATTTTCTTGTTCATAAAGTTTTTTAGGGATGCAAAGAAGGCTGTCTTCAAAATATACAACATCGATCTTTTCAGCGGAAATACAGTGTTATTACATCACTGTTGACAACATCAAATCAAGAGACATATGGACATTACCAGCTGTCGACGTACATAAAACTTTCTTCCAGCACATATTTTCTTGAGATCGAATCCTAATGCGAATTCCCCCTATAACCACGATAGAAATTGCAAAACCAACACCAAATCCCAGTCCAACCAAAAGGAACAATATAAGGTCCACTGACTTCTCCAAAGGTTGTGGCATCATGTTTGGTTTTGCTGTATTCTTGCATTCTGTAGACACCTGAAGCCCACAGAGACCAATATTTCCCATAAATGAGAGATATGAGAAGGTCAAGAACTGAGGTGACTCTGGTATTTGGCCCACCAGCTCATTGTTTGAGAGGTTTAATGTAGAAAGGAAGTGTAATTATACCAGCTCCTGTGGAAACGAGCCTGAAAGATCATTTGAAGAGAGGTCCAGTGACTCGAGTTGATTGAGAGCACCGATGGGATGGAATATGTCCTGTAAGACCATTATGTGACATATTTAGCCCATGGAGCTGAACAAGGCCACCTATTGACTCAGGAACATCACCAAGGAATGCATTATTAGAAATATCAATGGCTACAGGAGTCATCAAAATCCTGGAAAACGTAAGTTCAGACCCTTTATATGTGATTGTAGTGGTAAATTGATATGTTAACTCTTTGTGCGTTGACACATTCTGAGGTTCCACAGATAATGTCTCCTCGGTAGATTTGTTCACCATGGATGTCATGGTCTTAAACAACTCATTTGGTAGTGTGCCAAAGAAATTGTTTGAAGAAAGATCCAGAACTCGTAGTTTTGCAAACTCGCAGTTGTTTTCCTCCAGTCCCACCATTCCAGAAAAGTTATTGCGCCGAAGCACAAGTACTTGAAGTTCTGGAAGTTTACTCATCCAACAAGGAAAAGCATCGCTGATCTGGTTATTTCCGAAATCGACAACCTTCAAGTCTCGGCAAGATGCTAGAGATCTTGGTAGTTCTCCTTGCATATTGTGTTGCCACTAAAATCCAGTAGCTCGAGTGCACAACTATTCTTGATGTTTTGTGGTATCTTTCCATGAAGTTGATTTTCCTTCAAGTTTAGAACACTCAGAGAATGAAATTCCTCCATTAAACAAGATGGAATCAAGCCGCTCAAATTGTTGTAAGAGAGATCAAGAAGTTCTAGGCTCCTTGCATCACAAATCGATGGTGGGATCCAGCCAGTGAGGTTGTTTCTAGATGCCTTGAAATATAAAATGTTTGTAAGGTGAGAACCCATGTCAAGAGGAATGGATGAGAATTGGTTGTTTGAGCAATCAAGTGATGAATTTCCTAACAGAGGTATAGGCCCTTCAAATAGGTTAAAACTGAGATCAACAGCATTTATACCCACAGGAGGAGCAGAACTATACCCTAAATTGCTGAGTTTATTGCGTGATATATTGAGGATTAACATATTATTGTTCCATGTTGCCCATGCCCATTGAGGTATAGAACCGTAAATTTGATTGCGTGAAAGGTCAAGATAGACAACATAATGCATATGCTTCAAGGCACTTGGGAACTTGGATATGTTACACGATGCTAAACCCAAGGATTCCATCTCATTTACGTGTGAAGAGTTATCTTCCTTGCATTGTCTACCACAGTGAGTTTGTTGTTTGACAGATGCAAACTAACGAGGCTAGGTAGCTTCCAAAATGAACAGAGTTCCACTGCACCAGAGAAGTTATTTGAATGAAGATACAAAACTCTGAGCTGAGTTAGATTGAATATCTATGCTGGTAGTTTGCCAGAAAAGTTGCATTTGTATAAATGTAATCTGGTCAAGTTCCTGAGATTACCTATGAAAGACGGAATTTCTCCAGATAAACCACAGTTTGAGAACTGGAGCAATACCAAAGAAGTTAAATGTGTTATCCAGGATGGTATTGCTCCTACTATACCAGCTCCAGATACCTCTAATGTATGTAAGGATCTCATATCGCCAATTGAAGAGGGAAGCTCATGGGAGAAGTCCACTGCCACGAGACCCAACTTTTTCAAGGATTTGATATTTCTTATGTTGCTAGGGATAGGACCAGAGAAGTTAGTGCAGCTGACAAGCAAATTCTCCTTGATCAAAAAAAAAAAGACAAGCAAATTCTCCAGGATACTATCTTCTGAGAAATCTGGCAATGATCCAGATAGTTTGTAATTATACCTAACATCAACAGTGGTTAAGTTTCTGTTTTGGAATAGTTTTGCTGGGAACCATCCTGTACGGAAATTATGGGTAAGTATAAGAACACCTAGTGATGGTATATGAGCAAAGGACTCCGGAATTTGGCCGTAAATTTCATTATATTGTAGGTTAAGCTGAGTCAGTGAGTGGATCTCTGACAGTGTCCCACAAATCGGACCATCGAGGTAGCAATATGGTAAGCTAAGAACACGGAGTTGAGGAGTGGAGTTAGCGAAGGCACTGCACCACGCTGCCTCATTGCTAGACAAGTCTACTTTGCCAAGATAAAGCTCTTTCAGATTAGCAAGGTTGGCCACCAGCGACCCGAGGTCTGGCTCAACTAAGGGTCCAGTCAGGCAACCAAGAGGCCAGCGAAAATAATTCATCCAACCGGTGATCATGTACGTAGAATTTGTTAGAGAGATCAAGGGATACCAATTTGGTGAGGCGTGCTATCCCAACTGGTATGCCGCCTCCAAATCCGGAGCTTGAGAGGTTGAGATGCCTGAGCTCGGTCAGCCGCTCGAACCCGGCGGGGAGCTGTGACCCGTTGAAATTGTTCCACGCCAGGTTCAGGTGCCTCAAGGTGGTCAGACCGAAGAGCACAGGATGGAGGCCGCCGCTCTCCAACCCGCACTCGCCTAGGTCAAGAGCAGTGACGCGACCGTCGGCATCGCCGCAGCGGATGCCCTCCCAGCCGCAGCAGTCCGTGCCGGCTCGCCATGACCCAAGGGTGCACCCGGATTCGTCGGCGGCGGCGGTGGGGAAGGAGAGTTTCAGGCGGAGCAACGCCGTGGCCTGCTCTGGCAGGCACCGCCGGGCTGGTTGTACAGCGGTTCCATTGATGTGCATGGCATTCGAGTTGGTGAGCTGCAGCGAGATGAAGAGCTGAGGGAGCAAGTAGAAGAGTCGGAGCGCCTCGTGGCTGTGCCTAATCATGTTGACAACTATGGCGGGTTAAGACTAATCCTATGTGGTGAAGCTGTTGCCCTACTATACTAATTCTGGGCCTGGTACGGTAAATATAGGTGCAGTGAAATTTCTTGCACGGCACGCGGGCCCCCTTTTCTTGCTTTTGGAAGAAGACCGAGTTCAACGCCGTGGTGGCAGCAGGTGGCACAAAGGCAGGTGATGTGCTCAGGGCCGGTCCTGACGTTTTTGGCTCGGTGCGGAAAAAAAATGGAGGCCCAATTCACCATAAACGTACAAGATAATATTAAAAAATACATTGTCATTTAGGAGTCACACACTAATAGGTCTTAAATACAAAAAAAAATGTCTCTAGATCATTTAAAACATGTGATTCGATTGGATGACTAGAATCCTGTCTACAAACTGAAAACAAAAATATCATTGATACAAAAAAATTCAAAATTAGTTTGAGTATATCTAACTATTAGGAAACAAATAGACAAGGAAATGTGATTGAGAAAGACTTTGAAGTTCGAACCTTGATCCGGCAATGGCAAATTGGCAATCGGGGAGGACACGCAGACGGCACATCAGCGATCTACAGACTGCGGCGGCGTCTCGCGAAGACATAAGTTCTCGTCGGTTGGTCTTCCCAAGCCTGCTGTCTATGTAAATTAAATTGTATCTGGGTTTTATTGGCACTTGTGACTTTCACAGGCCTGTTAGCAAGGATGTTTGTTTTCTCTATAGATTATATAATCTAGCTTATGGTTGAAGAGCAACATGGTAAAAGGTCACCATGACCACAAAATAATCTGAAATAAGCTACTCATGTACAGATTATTTGTGATTGTTTGGTGGCCCATGTTGCTATGTTACCCTCAACTATAAGCTAGATTATATAATCCTAAGTGGAAACAAACATGGCCATAGTATAACAATTTTTAGAGGCCCCTAATTTTTAGAGGCCCGGTGCGGTCACACCGTTGGTACTGGGCCAGGGCCGGCCCTGGATGTGCTCACGGTCGTGGTTGACGTACGGCTCGACCAATCTGGCAGATCTGAGTTTTCTTTTTATAAGGAACTAAAGTGTCGTGACCATGCGTTGCTATCCCAGAAAAACTAATTACAAACACCATAAAAATAACAAAAATACACATATATTAAGATCACTAAAATTAACAATATAGAATAAAATGATAGTTTCCAGACATGATTTAAACAAATTAACAATATTTTTATTTTTGAATAATTCAAGCAAACCACTGCTAGTTCTATCAAAAACAGAAGCGGGATACCAAGATTCAAGTGTAGTCCTACCCACTCTATTCTATATGGCCAGTGATGCGGCTATAAAATTGTTCAATAATGGGCGAGTGTAAATTTCTATATGCAATATGCTTTAATCGCCAATACATAAATTCCAGTATTTATGCAGTAGCATAGTGAATGATGATCAAAGCACAAGTTCAGGCGACACTGCATATGGGCGGCGGTCGGTTCATCTTTTGCTATACAGGTGACAGGGCATATGGCGCGGCTGTCTATTCCATAGACAATAGTTTATTTGAAATAGCTTTTTAAAATATTTTCTGATTAAAATTTACAATAGCTATGATGCTAGATCAAAGTAATGTAGATCATTGTTGATCTATAGTATCTTTTTAGAAACTTTTAGGATTTTTTTATAATCATCGAGAGTGCAAACAAATCATTTGACACTTAAAAAATATATTTTTCATAATAATTTTAATTTAGAACCTAAATTTACGTCATGCCACATCAACACAAAATGAAGATTTTGATTTATAGTATTTGTTTATAGAGTTTTAAGATATTTGACAACCAGCTTCAATGTAAATAGCTCACATGAAAATATAAATATAAATTTTTAGAGTACTTTTAATTTAGAATCCAAAGTTACTATCACGCCAGATTATAGCAAAATGTGTCAGTTTTAATTTGTAGTATTTGTTTACACAGTTTTAAGATTTTAAAAAATTATCTTGAGTGTAAACAGCTCACAAAAAATTAAATGTATTTTCTAAAATCTTTTTAATTTAAAATATAAATTTACTATCATGTGAGATAAAAAAATGGGTCTCTTTTTTTTTGCTTTTGTATAAAATTTTAAGATTTTTAAAACCATCCTAAATGTAAACAACTCACTTGACAATTCAAATATAGTCTTTCAGAATAATTTTTAACTTAAAATCAAAAATTTCTGTTATGCCAAATCATAAACAATGGGTCATTTTTATTTATAGTATTTTTATAAAGTTTTAAGATTTTTTTTAAAAACTATTTTGAGTGTAAACAGATAATGTGACAATTTTAATATAGTTTTTCAGAATAATTTAATTTAAAATCAAAATTTACTATCATGTCAGATTAAAACGACATGGATTACGTTTGATTTATAGAATCTACTAAAAAATTTCAAGATATTTAGAATCTTCTATATATTTTATTTTTTAATTGGATTATTTGGAGGTAGGGTGGGGAGACGGTGATGTCGGGGAGGCGCAGTCGTGTGTGCGAGAGAGGACGGAGGACAATGGACGAAAAAAGCTAACAAAAAACTTCAGATTTTATTTTTTTTAAGGAGTAGAGATTGGATAGAATTTAGTGCCCTGGTTGATGAAGACATGGTCATACTGCGTAAACGTGCGTTTGTTATAGTCAAAAGTAGCATCCACATTAAGCATGCGACCAGACCATCGGCTTCGGACCGCACATGTTGATTTGGCATGTGCCATAGGAGGAGGTGCTCTTCTTCAACTTTGCACTGTTTCTTTTCAGTGAAAACTCTGATTATTCCATATCTTTTGACAGATTACATGTGGGACCCACAAGACCATTGTGTGGAAGCTTCATGGCTCGGTCAAAAATTTTTCAAATGGCAATTTAAAGTGAACTTTTCTAGTGCTTAAAACTCTCATCAACTGAGTTCCTCACACTAATTCGTGTGGGAAGCTAACAAATTTCTGCAGATGAGCACACAGGAGGTAGCTTGTGATCGACATTGTTTGGAGACTTTGACCTGGACTATGTATTACTACCTTTTCCCACTGATGGACAGCAACGGGCGGCCGTCCTGATTTAAAATATTCTTAGAGACAGTGAGACACCTAATTTCTACAAAACCATCCTTGCTAGCTTCCATAAATATGTATGCCAAGCCAGGTAAACAATTAAGGGCTTGTTTGGATCCATTAAACTAATGGTTAGCAGCTAGAGATCCAAACGTGCCTGCTAATTATTAGCATTTCATCCTACTAATAATTAGTCTATTAGCTAGTTGGAGGGTGCTAAGAGCATCTCCAAGAGTGTCTAAAAAATAAGCTAGTTTTGGGACCTTGCCAAAAAATATTGGGAGCCGAAACAACCTCCTTCCCCAACGTGCCCAAAAACATATTTAAAAAATTTAATTACGTCTACATCATTATCAA
>CM014278.1:4229076-4252623 GCA_004135705.1 Alloteropsis semialata
TAGTCTGTTTTGCTTTCATAAATGCAAATGTGCGATAGCTGTCCTTCCTTCAGTGCGTTGTTTTTAGCGTTTCTTCGAGTTCGTCCTTTAGTGCGTTCTTTTAAGCTTTTCTTTGTGTTGAGGCCATAATACCAGGGTACCCGATCACGAGGATTACCGACTACCAACTCCAAACTATCAAGACTCCGAACAAGACACGATGGCCAGATCGCAGAAGGAAAGCCCGAAGACAGCTAGAGTCCTACTAGGTTTAGGTTTGTTTTGTCTTGTAAGGCACGTCTCCCTGGATATAAATAGCGGGGGTCCTGCACGTAGAGGGTATGCCCATTGATCTACAATCTTAGACAATCCACCCGAGGGTACTTGTTACGCATTGTAATCTGTACTCGACGAAATAATACAAGCAGCAACTGGACGTAGGGTTATTACTCGACCTCGAGGGCCCGAACCAGTATAAAAATCCCGTGTCTCTCTGTTCATCACCGTGATCAATCTTCGCACGAAGCGGGGTGTCTGCCGGACAAATATCTGACGAGTACAACCTCGACAGAGGCGCGCCAGGTAGGGGCCCTTGCGTGAAGAAAGATCATGCCGATCGTCAACGGAGTCTGGATCGCCGACGCGTCGAGTTCCTCGATGCCCTACATGCCCAGTTCGGTCAGGTCGGAAGCGATCGGGAGTTCTGCTTCCGCTTCCGATCTCTACGCTCACCGCCATCTAGTGCCTGCACGGGAGATCCGCTTCGGAGATCTCGTGTTCGAGCACCAAGGCGACTACGAGCTCAAGATGACAGGGATCCATGATCCCGATCTCACATGCGCCGGTCGGGAAGTTTTCGCCACCTTCACGGAGCCAACTCTTGAAGACATTGCAGATCGCACTGCGCAGTTGGATCTCGACTACAGTGGATCTAGCAATGGGTCAGAACAATCCGAAGACCGCCGCATCCATGTGCTAAACGCAAACGGGACAGAGGCCGTTGCCGAGTCATCTAGCTCGCGTCGACCCGTGCCTCCTCCACGTTTGAGCAACGCACCGACACTTCAAACGGCTAAAACCCGTACACAGCAGGTTGCATCCTCATTGGCTCCCCGAGATCTCAACAACGATTTTTGGGCCGTCGAACAGGACAATCTGCAGATCCAAACCCTCTTGGAGACCATGGAAGCAATGGCCGAAGGGACCCCGATGGCCACCATAGCCAAGAAGGCTCGGGAAGCAGCGGACAAGGCCAAAGAGCGCATCGAAGCCGCCGCTGCCGTACCACCAGCTCCGTCAAACAGACCACGTGAACCACAGCCGGTTCGGTCTCGATCTGTTAACGGACGGCCATACTATCGCCCACACGAGGGGCGCGACATGAGGACACAGCTCGAACGCAATCGTCGCACTCGCGACGCTCGGGAAACTCTCAACTACAATCGAGATTACCGAGCACGAGAGGGCTACTATCGGTCCCATCAAGATTCGCCGCCACGTGACTCCCGACCAGGCACGGGGGGATGCCTTGCGTACTCCCCAGCCCTGCGCAAGGTCAGGTGGCCCGAAAAATTTCGTCCTACTAACATCGAGAAGTATGACGGAACAACCAACCCCCGCGAGTGGATTCAGATCTATTCCACGATCATCGATGCCACCGGGGGTGACGACTATGTCAAAGCCAACTACTTGCCGACTGCTCTGCAGGGATCAGCCCGTACGTGGCTCATGAACCTGCCCGAGGCCAGCATCAAGTCATGGACTCATCTCCGGGAGACGTTTGAAGCCAATTTCCAAGGCACCTATAAACGCCCCGGACATGAGGGAGATCTGCTCAACTGTTGTTAGCACTGTTTTGGTGGTCGAGAGACCAACAGAAAAGTCTACAACACAACATCCCGTTTACTTCGTAAGCGAGGTGCTACATGATGCCAAAACAAGGTACCCTCAGATTCAGAAATTGTTATATGCTGTACTAATGACTTCCAGGAAGCTCAAGCATTATTTTCTGAGCCACAAGATCAAGGTTGTGTCAACTTACCCCCTAGGCAACATTTTACATAATCGAGATGCCGTGGGTAGGATCGCACAATGCTCTGGCAGACTTCATCGCAGAATGGACTAACCCCGAACCTGAAGAAGCCGCCCAAAATCCCGAACACTGGACAATGTTCTATGACGGAGCATTTTGCAGAGCAGGCGCGGGGGCTGGGGTGGTCCTGATTTCACCACACAATGACGTCATTAGGTACGCTTTACAAATCAATTTTGTTGATCCAACTCCTACTAACAATGTTGCCGAGTACGAAGGACTGTTGACAGGTCTCCGCATAGCTGCGTCTCTTGGTGCCAGAAGGCTGCTCGTGAAAGGGGATTTCGAGTTAGCTGCAAAGCAAGTCATGAAAGAGTACAGTGCGCGGAGCGAGGTCATGGCTAAATACTTGGAAGCATATAGGCGGATGGAGAGCAAATTTGATGGGCTTGAAGTACGGCACGTGAAGAGGGAATTCAATGGTGACGCAGATAAGCTGGCAAAGGCAGCTGCAGAGCGCACATGGCTCCCAGGTAACGTGTTACTTGAAGTTCTTACTAAACCATCTGTGTCGGTTTCATTACCGAACCTAAAAACTGAACCCGCCAAGGGATCAGTTTCTACAACCAACGAATCCGTCAAGGAGTCTATGTTGGTCGGTACGGCCCGAGCCGCCGCTCTAGTTGGAAACGAGGAGAACTGGATGGATTCAATCCGGGCGTACCTCACAAACCAAGCTATTCCGGACGATGATGCTACATTGGAGAAAATCCATCGTAAAGCCAAGAACTATCAATTGGTTGACGGGCGATTATACAAGCTAACCCGCAATGGAATGCTCCTCAAATGCATCACACGGACCGAGGGCATTAGTTTGCTCCACGACATTCACGGAGGAATCTGTGGATCACATGCTTCTTCCCGATATCTAACAGGGAAAGCATTCCGACAGAGCTTCTACTGGCCTACAGCTCTTCAAGACGCAAGCGATTTAGTAAAAACGTGTGAGGCATGTCAATTCTTCGCACGGAAACAAACTAAACCTGCGCAAGCTTTAAATACTATACCCTTGTCATGGCCCTTTGCCACTTGGGGTATAGACATCCTCGGGCCCTTTCCAAGGGCTGTCGGGGGATACAGATTTCTGTTCGTTGGCATTGACACATTTACAAAATGGGTTGAAGCCGAGCCCGTTCAGAAAATCACAAAAGAGGCAGCTGTCAAATTCCTACGGAGTATTGTCGTACGATTCGGTGTCCTGAACAGGATAATCTCTGATAATGGAACATAGTTTAAAAGTAAAAAGTTTTACGATTTCTGCTACGACCACGGGATCAGGCATGATCGGTCATCGGTAAACCACCCAAAAACAAACGGGCAAGTAGAACGTGCTAATGGCATCGTGCTCCAGGGCATCATGAAGAGGATTTTTAACAGATTGCAAGCTTACGACAAGCGCTGGATTCATGAGGTCCCTACAGTACTCTGGTCAATGAGGACCACTATGAATCGGGCAACAGGCGAAACACCTTTCTTCTTGGTGTATGGAGCAGAGGCGATTCTACCATCCGACATCCGACTACAAGCCCCTCGCGTGGCAATGTTTTCAGAAACTGAAGAGCCTGATAGGCGTACTGATGAGCTAATCCTCCTGGAGGAGGCTCGTGACGCAGCTGCTTTTAGAGTAGCTCGCGTGGCAATGTTTTCAGAGACTGAAGAGCCTGACAGACGCACTGATGAGCTAATCCTCCTGGAGGAGGCTCGTGACGCAGCTGCTTTCAGAGTAGCCCAGTATCAGCAAAAATTGCGACAGTACTACGATGCTAATGTTCGACAACGAAGCCTATGCATTGGGGACATGGTGCTCAAACTGGATCAACGCACCAAGGACAAAATAAATTGTCTTCTCCATGGCAAGGACCGTACATTGTAGTAGATATCGCCCGACCAGGAGCCTACAGGATCGCAGAGATAGATGGGGACGTACTGCCAAATACGTGGAATATGGATCAACTACGCAGGTTCTACGCCTAAACAATGAAGATCGTGCACAGTTCTAGACCAACCATCAGGTTTGGCAGGTATAAACCGTCGTCTGCGTCGCCTACAGCGCCAACAAAACAAAAAGATAAGTTCTATATACTCTACTCACCCTCGCTTTTATGCTCGGGGGCTGGGTTTCTATTTTCTATTCTGTTTCTACTCTTTGTTACCATATTGCATACACTAACAAAGAGCCGGGGACTACCATGCTGAAAATTTTCTTTTCAGACCTATTCTATGCGTCCCGAGCTCTATGCTCGGGGGCTCCCCATTTGATCGGGAAGTTTCTTGCTGTTTGTACTTCTAGACTCTTTTTCAGCATGCCAGCATGGCTGTAAANCGGGAAGTTTCTTGCAGTTTGTACTTCTAGACTCTTTTTCAGCATGCCAGCATGGCTGTAAAAGAGCCCGGGGGCTACTACGGTACTACTACCATGCAAGAAATGGGCTTTTTAATTCAAGAAAGCTAGGCTACGCTAAAATTACCGAACACCATGACTACAAGGAATTACACAGTTCAGAAGGCCGCCCGTGTCTCAGCAACTAAACAATTCCAGAATAGCTTATGGTAACGGGACTTTTTGGCTATGACAAAGCTATCAGTTAAAAAGATCCATGAAAATACCGATCAGCTCTAAGATCTACGCAAAAACATGCAAGCATATGTTTAGCAAAATGTAATCGCATTCTAAACCGTTAAAGTTTTGCCCTATTACAGGAATCTTGCACAGTGTTCAGGGTGATTCCTCCGAATCACTCAGATGGAGATCAAGTTTTCTGACAAACGGTTCCACCAGTGGGGTAAGGCTATCAAACATTACCTCAGCTTCTGACGCGAGCACTTGAAGCCTTTTGAGAGCAGAGAAATGTCCAGATCAGGGAGGTGGCTTTTCAAAGCCCCGATGGTGTGCTCGCCGGTGGATCATCATCTACCGCGTTCTCTTCTTCAGAGTCGCTGACGAGATCCACGAGCGCTCCGTCTCCAGGGATCCCGATCAGGTCGCGGTTCAGGGAGACGAAGAGGCGCCGGGCGAGTTCCTCGTCGCCGCTGGTGTCCATCGGAGCAGAAGACGAAGATGCGCCTGCGTGCGCCGCCTCTGGCTTCAGCCGGATTCCGCTCCCTCCTTGTTCTGGCTCGTCATCGGAGGAGAGGGAGACAGGAGATGCCGGGGCTGGGGAGGAAGACGCAGGGCGTTTCCCGGCGGCAATGCTTGACGGAGCAGCCTCGGGAGACGGCGGTGCCATTGCTGGAGCCTCCTCCTCTGGTGGCTCGACCTCGACTCCATCATCCCCATACCAGGAGAGCCAGGAGCGGAGCCTGAGGAGGAGCAGTGGGTGGTGTCGTCGCCGGCGGGTCCTCCGGCTTGTCGGGCGGTTGTTCGCTGGAGCTGCGAGGAGAGTCTCCGAAAAGGAGGCGAGGAAGCTTGAACCTCCGGCTAAGCCTTTTCTTTCCCATGGCGAGTGAAGGAAGAAGGCTTAGGATGGAAGTTTCAAGTACACATCAATTCAGGAGATCTGATATTTAAAGACTCAGGGGTGCGACGCTTCGCGCAAGAATCGAGGAGCCAGAGCAGAGCCGTATCGTGTGCGCTGCTAAAGTTCCGGGAGACGTGCGGAGTGGGTTTTTAATGCTCTGGGCAGCAGTTACATCAATCCTGGGGCATTTCACTTTCCAAGATGGAACAGTTCTTTTTTACTATTATTATGGCTGATATTTTTTGACCTTATCATTCAGATGCAGGTTTCAATATTCAAGAGTTCGGGAACTTTTCTGGCTCTCATGTACAAGTGATTGTCGAGGTATTAACATATCCAAAAATCACCCGAAGAGCAAAAAGACCCGAAGGCTACTGAATAGTCAACCTTTTCTGAACAAGATAAGCTCGGGGGCTACTGTTGAGGCCATAATACCAGGGTGCCCGATCACGAGGATTACCGACTACCGACTCCGAACTATCAAGACTCCGAACAAGACACGATGGCCAGATCGCAGAAGGAAAGCCCGAAGATAGCTAGAGTCCTACTAGGTTTAGGTCTGTTTTGTCTTGTATGGCATGTCTCCCTGGATATAAATAGTGGGGGTCCTGTACGTAGAAGGTATCCACAATCTTAGACAATCCACCTGAGGGTACTTGTTACGCATTGTAATTTGTACTCGACGAAATAATACAAGCAGCAACTGGACGTAGGGTTATTACTCGATCTCGAGGGCCCGAACCAGTATAAAAATCCCGTGTCTCTCTATTCGTCACCGTGATCAATCTTCGCACGAAGCGGGGTGCCTGCCGGACAAATATCTGACGAGTACAACCTCGACAGTTCAATTTCAGTTAAATCATCACTTCAGATATGCATTCAGTTCAGAATAAGATAATTCACTAAATAAGAGATGGAATGGAGGTACCAGCCTCCACTGAATAAGAAAAGGTAAACTGAATGTAAGAGTGGTTGGTATGGCATTTTTCACATTGCAGCACAGCAACCACAAGCTGGATGTAAGAGTAGAAAAACTATGTGCAACTTTCAGAATAAATAGCCACTTAGCCTATTAAAGAGCTCACTAAATATGCAGTTCACAGTAGTTTATAAGATGACTGAATATGCAGTTCATTGCTCCCAGCAGTTCACACACACGGATAACAGCAGTTCAGAAAGTTAGTAATGTGCACTCCTGTAGATATCAGGTAAGCAAGTGCTCACAAAACCTTCCTGTAGTGTGCCCTCATTTCTTTTTCTTGTCGGATGTAGCATACAAGTAGCAAGGTACCAAGTACCATACAATGTTTTTATTTTGAAAAAAACTAAGAATATGATTTCCGGCCCATTTACTATTTATAAAATGCATCAAAGAGGGTATTATCTAAAGAACAGGATTGATTCAGAGAGGATTTGATCACTGAATATGCAAGGTAGGGTGCTGATAAGAAAGCAAGAACTGAAGAACTTGTCTATAGCTAAAGACGCAATTGATCTTATATGAACAAGCTGTAAAATTAGGCAGTGCTGGTTCATAAAAGGAACAAAGGGTAACACACTTAACAGTGTTATCCCAAAACAAAAACAACCAGATAGAAAGCAGCTGCTAACTGCTATACGCCTGTACCAAAACTCCTCGTTATGCCATATCTACAGTACAAGCATCACTCCCCAATTGTATGAGCAAAATTGTTCAATAATAGATCAAATGACAACCACATTATTTCTAAGCCTCAAATTGGATGAATGATAACCACAATACTTCTATGACTGAAATTGGATGAATGACATGCCGATCAATTAGCAATAGGAGTAGGAGACGTGCCCGCAGCTGTTGAAGAAGCCATTGTCATTGCTGAAGAAGCAGAGCCGTCGATGCCGTTGAAGGCCCTCGGTGAAGCACTGTGCTCCGGCGCCGCAGCTGCCGCTGGGACCCTGACCTCATTGCCTGCCGCCAAACCAAAATTGGACGCGCGCGCAGCAAATCCCCGACGATGAGAATCGGGCGCCGTTGCCTTCTCTCGGAGCACGCGCGTGAGCCGTCGTCAAACGAGACGATGGCATCGCTCAGTTTCCTCTGATTTCGTAGTAAATGACATCCACGTAGAATTCTTAAGCTGACGGGGCAGCGAATGGATGGCAGCCGGCTGACCAATGTACGTGCCCTAATAAGTAATTAATCAAAGCTATCTACTCATAAATAGCATAGAACATCTCTAGCAATTCTCCAATAAATATTTCACAATAAACAGCTAATGGAGATAGGGCATGCACAACGGTTAGACAGCAGCTGTCTATTTGAGTTCACATCAGCAAAATGAGGTGATGTGGCCATCATTAAATGAGGAAAGAGTGTGTTGTTGTCAACTATTTCGTCTACTGCTCTGGCTCATGCGCCCATGTAAAATAACATCAACCAGAGGAGACATTAACTATCACACAGACAGCAAAATAGCCAGCAGCTGTCTAAACTGTTGTAAAGCTGTCTATTTAGCTGTCTGTGTATGTTATATAGACAGCAGTTGTCTAAACTGTTGTATATGCCATCATAATATCTCTTTCGTATTTATTACATTTTGGAACCACCTCTATGAACCCATGCTAGTCGTGTCCATGGCAACCACCTCTGGGAATAGGAACCATGCTAGACGTGTCCATGGCAATGGAATATCTGCACCATGAGCATCACGAGGTGGTTCTGCACTATGACCTGAAGCCAAGCAATGTTCTATTTGATGATGACATGACAGCGCACGTAGCAGACTTTGGTATCGCAAAGATGCTATTGGGTGACGAGAACGATCAACGTTTCCACCATGCCTGGAACACTTTGTAATTAATGCGGCTCAATCTATAGTCTGTTTATGCATATTTGATTACCCAGTTGTTTTGACAAATCGACTCTGTTCTACGGAACATCTGAGCAGAGTATGGATCTCTTTGAAGGCAAGAGTAATGTGTTCAGCTTTGGAATCATGCTTTTGGAAGTTTTCACTGGGAGGAGGCCCACAGATCCAATGTTTGAGGGAGAACTGAGCATTAGGCAGTGGTTCATCAAGCATTTCCATCTCAGCTTGAGTCTGTTGTAGTTGTAGGCAGCCAGCTGTTGCAGGATGCCTTTTCTTCTTCAGCCGACCAGAACGAGTTTTTGTTCCCATACTTGAGCTCGGTTTGCTCTGCTCGACTGACTCACCTGACCAAAGGATGTCAATGAGTGATGTGGTGGTGACACTGAAGAAGATCAAAAAGGACTTGCGCCAAATTGGCATCAGCAAGAACACGAGGTCCTGCCCTGTAATAGATTACCCTTAATTCTGCATATCTATTATATTCGGTTCTGCAGTGGAACAACTGCATCAGCTGCCCTTTATTACATTTTTCTTTCGAAGCTCTTTTTGGGATAACTCTTCGTTTTTTTCTCCTTGGGTATCTGGGCATATTACTATTGTCAGGTGTGAAATAAGTTTGTGTAATTCAAAATAAAAAAAAAGATTGCGCGAGATTCACGTGCCCGATCAGAGATGGCATATTTTGTAATTTTATCTTTTGGGTGGTCCATCGATCACAACCCAATAAACCTTGATGAATTGTTTTGTTTACACATGTTCGTCTTTTATGGTGGTCTTGAATGGTGGCCAAAAAGCAAATATAATGGAAAATCACCCACTGTTGTTTCCCTGAATTGATGATGGAAAATTAATAATTCTTTGACATATTGGGATGTAATTTGATTACCTGAATTGACTTGTATGTTGTCACCTGGAATTTGGTTCAGTTCGGGAAGGCACCTCATGCAGAGAAGAGCAGTCTTCCGGCAACACCAAATGGCAATTCCTCACCGCTGCAACAACCACCTGGGAGAGTCTTGTTAGAGGACTCCCTCCCACATTCTGATACTGTAAACCTTCCTACCGGCGACGAACATGGCGAGCCCAAACACCATGAGCACCGTCGGGATCGCAAACCCGACTCCCCACCCAACGTTGTCCTACACCCAGACGACCACGGTCGCCGACAGCAGGGAGCCAATGTTGACAGAGAAGTAGTACCAGTTGAAGAATGACCCCTTTGAAGAATGAAGTGCCGATCCAGGTGGACTGGTGGACACTGTTGCGGCGGTATGGACATTGCTCTCATGGAGCACACCCGTGAGGTAAGTGACTATGTTCTTTGAGATTGCGGCAGAGGCCACATATTCGGTGAATTCAGCACCTTATTCACGCATGGTCAAAGACTCATTAGGTTAAATCTGTGGATTAAACATGGAAAGTACTATATATGGAGTACAAAGTAAATAATTCTTGTTGTGCACTAGCACTATCTAAAGAAAGAAGCATGCTCTCCAATTCCCTGTACTCTACTTTAGGGCAGGCTTCTTGTTAATATTCACCGTCCCATCGCTCGTAAATTCTGTAACCGTAAGATCGACATTTACCCAAAAATCATCTATGTTGTACTAATGCACTTGACAGGATGGCAAAGTGCTAAGTCATTACCTGTTGAGGCAGGTGACGAATCAGTGGCCTCTCTTCTGTTGCATCCATGGGATGCTGAGCTGACCTAGAGATGGAGCATGGTGGAGCAGAGGAACCTCACATGCCTGTCTGCATGGCGAAGCATGGATGAGCAGAGGAACCTCTCCTGCCTCTAGCCCTCTAGCATGGCTCGGTCGGCCACCAAAGAGTCTACTGAAGCCCAACAACAATTTGCTTGTGTCTCGTCTCCGAAATCAGTTCGACAGTTCCAATTGAGCCTTTTACTTGCCGCATCGTCGCACCTTGGAAAGAAACCATCGAGGAACAAACTAAACTCGGCGAAATTCCCAGGTAGCACATGAAGTCTGCGAGTCCTTGATTCGTGTATCCAACCGTCTGATGTGGACAGCCGTCGATATCTTGTCAAGACAAGGACACGTTTTATTGCAAAAACGACCTCGCTGCACTGCAGAATAAAAACGTTTTGAATCCAGTCACGAGCGTCAAAGCTGTACGCCTGAGGGCGAAAGGGGAGACAGAGAGGCAATTACCTGACAGAGACAGACAGGAGCACGATGTATCTATGTCTATGCATTTAAGAAGATACCTCAGATACCTCATTACACTAGGGTCATTCTTCTTTTCGCGACAGATCATTAAAAAACAGATTAAGACATAATCTTGATGGATCCAAACAGATCTTGACCAACACAAGAGCACATAATATTAAAGACAGAGAAAAACTGAAGAAATGTACAAACAAACACATCACGAGCCAATGCAGCCAGCAGCAAGAGAAGGGATAGAAACCCAAAGACGACCAAAACAACTGGACCTGCAAAAGATTAACAAATGAATCAAAGGCGGCAAAGCATCCGACAGTCTATGGCAACGCATAGCCAAGATGACAATGTACAAATCCAAGCGGAGGTAGGTACAAAAGAAGATATATACTACCGAGACGATGACCAGCGGCAACAGAAACCCAGCCATGGCTTCCAAGCACAACGCCTCCAAAGAGGATAACGACACTAGTGGCGCCGCCGTGGCATGTCCTACATAGTCTAGGTTTTCACCTTGGAAGCACACACCGATAAGAGTTGGGGGACGGAAGGTGCAACCAGTTGACGCCTCCAAGGAAGTAAGTGGTTCTCGAGGGCGTCATCATCAACAGCCCACAAGCGGGCAATATCTTCGCCTCTGCCCCACCTCCCAAGCACGTCGCGGGTGACGCATGAGGGGGCACCACCGTAGTGCAATGCCATGGTCATCCTGAAACCCATTTAACGTCTCTCTTCATTAATACCCTGCCACATCATCAAAGTCACTGACATGGTAGTCCATGGTTTTATCTCGTTACACTAAATGTTACTTTCTTCATTTTTAAATACATAGTGTTTAGGAAACTCAGTTAAAAAGAGAGTACTCCTTTGAAGTACTACTATAGGGTTATTTCGTTGTATTATAAGAAACCTATGTTGACTATTAGTACATAATTTTTGTGACATAGAAATTATTTACCTTTGGTTATAATTTTTATTTCATAGATGAAAAAAACATAATACGAAATGTAACTTATAACGATGTAAGAACAATGGCCCCTAGACCATTATATTTTGATTTTAGTGATTGAATGATAACATAGTAATTGGGACCAATGAATTGGTCAAGTGCTATTTATAGGATTTTAGGTCCCAAGGATGATTCCAAACATATGCCAAATCCTGTTGTTTTATTTGAAGCATCCAAAACACGATATTTACAAAATAAATAAAAGAAAGGGCTTGAATTGTTTGAATTAGATGAAGCCCGCATAATTTCTTTCTAATGTCAATCAATGGGGATTGATTGATCATGACGGTGTCAAACTAGAAGGCAAATGCACTTGATATGTTTCACAGTTTCTCACATAATTTTGTAAGAACTAGAGGGTGTATACCACAGTCCACAACATTGTCTGATTGGTGGGGAAAAGATGATATCAAATGCAAAGAATGTAGCAAACACGACCACACCTACATAATATTCTGATATTGGCATTATAGCAGTTTAATTGAAACAACTGAATAAAGATGTGGCAAGTCTGCAAATTTTACGGGAGATTTTGATGTGTCAACCCACCATGGATTTTACAATTGTTGAAATAAATGAGGATTATCTATCAGGATGAATTCAATGGTTATGACATAAGAGGTACAGAGATAACTAGAAAAAGGTACCAAATAGGTGGAAGTGGTATCAAAATACGTTTGATGTATATCAAAAAAGAAAAGGTACCTCCTGGTACCTTCTGCTATCTTCCCAGATAGAAAAGGTAGGTACCTTATTAACCACCTTAGCACACTCAATTTATTTTCAATCTTCTTCATATTGAGATCATATTTATTTATAATTTCAAACAAAATTACAGATAAATCGATATATATTGATAAATCACCAACTATTGCCAGTACCAAAAAAAACAATTATTCCAAATCACTACCTATTTCTCTTATGCCTACCTATGCCAATATCATTTAAGAGAATAAAGCCACTATTGCACCTCATGCATTTAAATTTTTAATATTAATTTAATAAAAGAATTAGTTTTAATATGCACCTTAAATGATCTTGTTCAATTGGCACCTTAAATGATCTTTGTGGTGTAAAATATAATGAAACAAGAACATAGACCCGATGCAAATGGATGATTCATCTATTCATATCACCTAGTCATACAAGTGTCCACTTAATGATAAATCAAACAACGTAACTTATTATTGTCTCTTTCTCTAGAGCAATGGCAATTCGCTGTCAGATTGTAATACAATACAACAAAACATTGACAACACTGAATTTTGGTAAAGGACCTATCAACGGTATACTATCACTTAGTAACAAAGTTTTATTGACAAAAGTTTTGAGTTAACGTGAGTGGTGTTGGGAAAATTATTACTGTTCAGTAGTTTGTCGATATAAGGGGCATCATCAAGGAGATTCAGAGTTTTGGAGTCCACAAGTTGCAGCCACCATTTCCAGTTGTAGTCATCCCATAGATTTGTGATCCGACTTTGTAAACATCGCATAAAAGAAGAAAACGTGGTTTGCAACATTGTCCCTCCATATCTAGTATTATCTATGTGTTTGTTCCTTGGAATTATGAATTGCTCTATCTTTATTGCCTTGTGTGCGTAGATCCACTAAGGAGAGCGCTTAGATGACATGTAGCGCAATCCTGTATGGAATATTGCCCTCTAAGCCATAATTGTGTTTTTGTGATTTGATCACAATATAGTCATCGGGACTAATGTGTTTGTCAAGAGTGCTTTGTAGGAATTTTAGGTCCAAGGATTGATTCCAAAACGTAGAAAAGACTAGAGAATTATTTCAGGGTGTCCAAGCCATGTTAAAAACAAAGAAAGGACTCAAGTTGGTTGAATTGGACAAGTCCTGGAAAAACTCTACATGTCGTTTGTTCAACTGAGGGAATATTCGATCAGCATTGTTTTAGTAAAAAACTACAGCGTGTAGGGTTTGCTTTGTAAGTACAAAAGAATACCTATATGCTGTTTCTTCCGCCGATGGAATCAAATGAACAATGTATATTTCCATCAAAGACGTTGCGGAGCTGAAGTTTGAAGATGCTCTACACGGTGTCCCTTCCGATGCCACTGTTTGTGTACTCCGACATCGTTTTGGCCAAAGCAATGCAGTGAAGAGCTCATTAGAGGAGAATTATTTTGCATGACATATCTTCCACCAATGGCAAATTATACAGGGTGTAGTTTTTGCTAATGCAATCTACCAGAGAGCATGTTGGCTTAGGCTCGGATTTCTGCTACTAGTGTCACTATTCATACGAACGATGTTGTTTTGGTGAGTAGCTGGAGTTCAAGAGTGAAGTCGACCTTTCAGAGTTTCTGCGCAACGTTTGTTCCGGCATTTGGTGTTTGGCACATGGTGAAACTTCCGGCGTGTACATACATAGTGTCGTTGGAGCAATGGCTAGTTATAATTGTTGGCTATTTATGCCAACCCCACTCGACCATTTAAGGTGCTAGATCCTGCAAAAGTCCAACTGACCCTTATGACACATCAACAAAAAAACCGAAGCCACAAATGTGCTAAGGTTATCATCAAAGGTCATTAGCACAAACTTAGAAGAGGTACTAGTGCTAGGTTAGTCCTTTTAGAGTAAGATTGCAAGTTGTAGCTACTTTGTGCTTGTTCTTTTAGTGAAACACCCTTGTAAGCTTTGGTGCGCCGGCCCCTTGGAGGCTTGCGCGGACTGCCGGCAAGTTTTCGACCCTATGACTGGTGTAGAGCGGCATTGATGACCGTATACAGGGGATGAGAAGACCCCTTCCTTGGTGGAGAAACTCCGTGTTGCAGGCGATGTGCACATGCAAGCCTTAGTGGATATATTGTTTTATCCTGCAGCCAAGATATTGGTATACATCCGAATGGAATGCCTTACACAACAAAGTCGAAGATGACTCCATTTCAAGAGGGGAGGATGATGAGGACATCACGTCCATGCATAACCTGGCGCACAGGTTAAGGTTTTAAGCTTGCCTAATTCGCCCCTCCCCCACTGATGAGGACATCCCAGCCACACGTAACCTGACGCTCGTGGTGACACCAGATGCATTAGTTATGCCGGTTACACCTGCAGCAACAGCGGTGACTCCATCGGTTTCACCATAGGTTAAACCTAGTCAAACTTCGTTTATACATGAAGAAACAAGTGCAACATCAGTTACACACAACCGATCATTGGATACACACACACACACACAATCTTACGAAGGACCGGTTACGTGTAGCCGTGCTAAGAAACTCCAACAAAGAGGCAAATGCTTCTCTCTCTGGGTTGCATTTTAATATTGGTGAGAATTATATACTGCCTAAATCGTGCACTCAACTCTTACTCAGGTTTACACATGAAGCTACCCCGTTGGGTTACATGGAAGACGCTGAGGGATACACGAAGAACATCAAATCTGCTGCCCAAGTTGAGGAGACTTATGCGCACAAGACTCAGGGTTACACTATAGAAGTCTCAATTTCTCGTACAAGTCCGCAATAATCCGCCATGTTCTAGGGTGCATATGATACATGGTTGGAAAGCTTGTTGAGTCTACTTTTCAACGCAACAAACGGGGCATCATTTGGACTTTACCAATAATGAGTTATATCCAAATTACTGAATGTTGCGCAGAAGGCAAGGAGGCGGGCGAGAATTGAAGATCACCTTGTGAATGCTTCACCACCACTTGGCCTTCCATCTTCAAACGTGGACACTTTAGTTCACATCTATCTCAACTCATCTACCAGGGTTGTTTCCAGTATAAAATGTAACTATGTACTACTGAAAAATCTATGCTAAATTTAATGAATTGATAACCTCTATGGTTTCCAGTACGGCTGCTGAAGAGATCTCTTTGAGGTCCCCTAATTTATGCTATACGGTTTCCAATACGGCTGCACTGTTTTGTGTGGGAGGTACGCCCATGTTCTGATTCATGATGTGCTTCGATCTCTCTTGAGAAAATAGTAGAGAAGCAAAAGATGGGTGCCGATGGTCATATTTGGCCTTGCTTTTATAAAAGTAATAAAGTAATACATCAATTTTGTTAACTAAAACCTATACGCATAATTGGAAAACCATGTGGTGGAACCTGCTCACACGGGTTTGAGTCTCCGACTCAGCACGGGTGTCGCATTTTCTTGGATTTATTCCAGAATTTAACCGGCGCTATTCTTTAAGCGGCGTCGAATGTTTGTACCCGACAATCCACACAAGGTAGCCTACGTGGTTGATTTGTTGAGGGGCGGATCATGGATATGAAGACGATTGTAACACAAGATGCAAGGATTGAACAAGTTCGGGTCATCAAGGTGACGTAATACCCTACGTCCTATATTGAGTGTCCTAGATTGTATTGGTTGTCGAGGTATCCGGGTTGGTTCTCTGTTTTAGAGGGGGTCCCAGGCTATCTTGTATAGTCCGGCTGCCTTGGGTTACAAGTCGGTTGGAGATCGTATCCTGTCCGGATTACAAGGATTTGATTCTACAACAATTACAAAGATCTTTCCCTAAATATTGGGCTAGTTTATCCTAATCGGAGAGCTTCATGCAGATCACGTTGTCTTGTTTCATGCTCCAAGCGCCAAACCTCGATGCTAGACCGCCTGACCGGTGGGGCCAGTCTGGAAGTAGTCAGGCCGAGCTGCCTCCTGCAGGATGGGTCGGTCCTTCTTCTGGTAAGTCTCATCCTGGGCCATCCCCTGCTGGTGGGGCCAGACCAGGTTCTGAGGGTACCCGGGGATCTATCCCCGACAAGCCCCCGAGTAGTGCATGGCCAAGAGACGACTCGGTGGGGTCGAGGAAGTAGGCCTCATCACGGTTGGAAGCAAGGGTATGTGATATTGGAGAAAAACAAGAACCGTCCGCAACGGATGTGCCGTGAGGTGCATCCATTAGCCATAGCCCCCGAGCCTTGAAGCGATTCGAAAGGAATTGGTCCAAAGGTTAGCAGCCTCGTTCGTCATGATCGTCTTGTAGAATCTCACGGACTCACCACGAGATGGGTCAGTGGAACCAGCCCCTAAGCCTTAAGGTGACTCTATAGGAGTCGGCTCAAGGGTTAGTTGTCTTGTTGTCGTTGTTCCGCCGAACAATCCATGGACGCGCCACGAGGTGTGTCCGTGGGCCGTAGCCCCCAAGCCTTAAGGCAATTCCAAAGGAATCTGCTCATGGCTTAGTCCAGGAGCATGTGATAGGATCATCTAGTGTTAATTTTGGCACGCAGCCCCCGAGTGCAAAGGTCGGCCGAGTAGTTGTCCCGACGGCCAGTCCTCGAGCGTCACGGCTGTGTCAAGCCGTCCGAGGCACGCCGAGTAGTTACCCTCCAAGAAGGAATCCTTGTGGATTATGCTTCTTCGCGAAAGTGTTGATCCTAGGAGGGCTTCCACTCTACCGAACAACTGAGGAGAGATATTTCGAAAAGGACCCCTTCTTATCCTCAAGTCTTTTAATTTCCTCCAGAATTTGTCTGTTTGTGCTCGGATGATCGGATCCTAATAGCCATAGTTCTTACCGTAGGGAGCTAGGCCACATGCATGTTTCAGAGATGTAAGCGTACAAGATCCAAAGCCTGTTTGCTTGAGTATGAAGCTTCTAGGGTACTTTAGTGACTTGTTCAGGATAGATCAGGGTAAAAAAGAGGTCGTATAATGCCAGTCCCCACACCTGGGGTCTGGTCTAGCTACATGCAGCGCGCTGCATTAATCACGGCGCTGGCCACCGAGCTTGAGGGATGATTGAGCCATATGAGGCACACAGACTTGTTTGCGGTGCCAACCCCCGAGCGTGAGGGCCAATCGAGCCATGCGAGGCACGCTGACTAGTTTGCGGCGCCAGTCCTCGAGTTGAGGGCCGGTCGAGCCATACGAGGCATGCCGACTTGTTTGTGGTGCTAGCCCCTGAGCGCCAGGGCTGGTCAAGTCATGTGAGGCATGCTGACTGGTTTGCGGCGCCAACCGCCGAGGGTGAGGTCTAGTCAAATCTTGCGAGGCATGCCGACTGATTTGCGGCGCCAACCCATGAGCGTGAGGGCCGGTCGAGCCATGCGAGGCACGCCTACTTGTTTGCGACACCAACCCTCGAGCGTGAGGGCCGGTCTAGCTATATGAGGCACACCGACTGGTTTGCGATGCCAGCCCTCGAGCGTGAGGGCCGGTCGAGCCATCTAAGTCACACCGACTTGCTTGCGGCGCCAGCCCCCGAGCGTGAGGTCTAGTCGAGCCATGCGAGGCACATGAGTAATACTTTAAGTCAGAGCAGTGTAATGGTTTGTTCGGAGAGGCAATATAAAAGATATTAGAGAAATTACCGGAGAGGGGGATTTTTTACCGTTGGCATCGACTCTTTTGACCATTTTTCGTATAATAGGCGAATTTAGTGCCGTTAACCACTTTAAATCCCATCGAAACCGCGCGAAATCTTGGGAGCCAATTATTTATAAGACCAGGTGCCACGCGGGGAAAGACACTTCACTTTTCCACCGCCACCACTTCCACGCGCACACGACCCTCAAGTGATACACGCCGATCGCCAAAGAGACCGAGATGGGGAAGGTCCAGTCGCGTATGCATTCAAAGACCCCGGTGCCTTCCAAGATGACCTCGAAGAAGAAGATCACTAGAGTCTCCAAGACGACCCGAAAGAAGAAGAAGATCACCAGAGACCCCCGGTGCATTCTGAGCCCGACGGTCGCCTGGCAGAAGAGCAAGCCGTCCGAGGAGGGGCTGGTGGACATGGTGTGTCGTGGCATTCTTCCCAAGAAGATCATCATGGAGTGGAGGAGCTGCAAGGTGGAGGCGTTCCCCTCGAAAGATGTCACGGAGTTGGTGCTGTTCAAGCCTTTCTTTGAGGTGGGCTTTGGTCTCCCGACCGGGGCATTCTTCCGTGGCCTTCTTCACTACTACGGGATCGGGGTAGTACACATCAACTCGAACTCGATCATGGTCATCTCCATCTTGGTCCACCTCTGCAAGGCGTATCTCATGATCGCCCTGCATTTCAACCTGTGGAAATAACTCTACTTGTTGAAGCCGCAGCCGAACGAGCCGAAGATGGTGGTGGTCAGCGGCGCAAACTTTGTGCTCCGCTAAGGGCACAAAGCAGAGTACTTATACTTCAGCCTCAACACCTCCAACAAAGGCTGGCACGCGGAGTGGTTTCTGGTGAGGAACAAGAAACCAGAGATCCCGAGGCATACTGGGGCTCGGCTAGTGGTGCAGGACTGTTGGACGGAGCTCCTCAGTGCCTTTGAGATATTGGATGTGCGGGAGCTACTAAATCTTATCGAAGAGCTGAAGGAGAAGTAGCTGTCGGCGATTGGAGTCGCCTGCAATTTCAGCAGGCAGCTTGTGCAGCCGATCAAGGAGAGCAGCCACCCCAGCTGGGAGTACTCGGGGTGCAACGATAGCACCCGAGTGCTCCGATGGGTGGTTGGGAAGGCTGAGATGAAGGCCCAGGTTGGGGCCTTCTTCCCAGGGAAGGTTTCGGAGAGAGGGCATTGGCGGTCCAAGATCCATGGGAGTCCTCATGGGCTACAGGTCCGTTAGGAAATTGGGCCGGCAACTCTGACAGTTACAAGGAAGAAGCGTACAGCTTAAAGAAACTAGTTGGGTACTAGAAAACAACCCGGCCTACTCATGTTAGGACTCTGTGTATTGTATCCGACTAGGAGTTTGTATTTCTTGCCTTGTAGACCCTGTCTCCCGAGTATATAAGGTGAGGCAGGGACCCCTTGTAAAATCATAACCATCAATACGAGAAGATCCACCATACAGGACGTAGGGTATTACACTCTCTACTCAGGACGGCCTGAACCTGTCTAAATCGTCTCGTGTTCACCATCGTGCTTCTGGTTCCGGCGAGGCTCTCACGAACAACTCGACTACTTAGGGACCCCCCATAGTAGGCTAGCCGATATAAAAAACCGACAGCTGGCGCGCCAGGTAGGGGCTCTCATCGAGAATCGTTCAGCAAGCTTGTTGAGGCCATAATACCAGGGTGCCCGATCACGAGGATTACCGACTACCGACTCCGAACTATCAAGACTCCGAACAAGACACGATGGCCAGATCGCAGAAGGAAAGCCTGAAGATAGCTAGAGTCCTACTAGGTTTAGGTCTGTCTTGTCTTGTAAGGCACGTCTCCCTGGATATAAATAGTGGGGGTCCTGTACGTAGAGGGTATTCACAATCTTAGACAATCCACCCGAGGGTACTTGTTACGCATTGTAATCTGTACTCGACGAAATAATATAAGCAGCAACTGGACGTAGGGTTATTACTCGATCTCGAGGGCCCGAACCAGTATAAAAATGCCGTGTCTCTCTGTTCGTCACCGTGATCAATCTTCGCACGAAGCGGGGTGCCTGCCGGACAAATATCTGCCGAGTACAACCTCGACAGAGGCGCGCCAGGTAGGGGCCCTTGCGTGAAGAAAGATCATGCCGATCGTCAACGGAGTCTGGATCGCCGACGCGTCGAGTTCATCGATGCCCTACATGCCCAGTCGGAAGCCATCGGGAGTTCTGCCTCCGCTTCCGATCTCTACGCTCACCGCCATCTAGTGCCTGCACGGGAGATCCGCTTCGGGGATCTCGTGTTCGAGCACCAAGGCGATTACGAGCTCAAGATGACAGGGATCCATGATCCCGATCTCACATGCGCCGGTCGGGAAGTTTTCGCCACCTTCACGGAGCCAACTCTCGAGGACATTGCAGATCGCACTGCGCAGTTGGATCTCGACTACAGTGGATCTAGCAATGGGTCAGAACAATCCGAAGACCGCCGCATCCATGTGCTAACTGCAAACGGGACCGAGGCCGCTGCCGAGTCATCTAGCTCGCGCAGACCCATGCCTCCTCCATGACTCAGCAACGCACCAACACTTCAAACGGCTAAAACCCGTACACAGCAGGTTGCGTCCTCATTGGCTCCCCGAGATCTCAACAACGATTTCCGGGCTATCGAGTAGGAGAATCTGCAGATCCGAACCCTCTTGGAGACCATGGAAGCAATAGCCGAAGGGACCCCGATGGCCACCATAGCCAAGAAGGCTCGGGAAGCAGCGGACAAGGCCAAGGAGCGCATCGAGGCCGCCGCTGCCGCACCACCAGTTCCATCAAACAGACCACATGAACCACAGCCGGTTCGGTCCCGATCTGTTAACGGACGACCGCACTATCGCCCACACGAGGGGCGCGACATGAGGCCGCAGCTCGAACGCAACCGTCGCGCTCGCGACGCTCGGGAAACTCTCAACTACAATCGAGATTACCGGGCACGTGAGGGCTACTATCGGTCCCATCCAGATTCGCCGCCACGTGACTCCCGACCAGGCACGGGGGGATGCCTTGCGTACTCCCTAGCCCTGCGCAAGGTCAGGTGGCCCGAAAGTTTCGTCCTACTAACATCGAGAAGTATGACGGAACAACCAACCCCCGCGAGTGGATTCAGATCTATTCCACGATCATCGACGCCACCGGGGGCGACGACTACGTCAAGGCCAACTACTTGCCGACTGCCCTGCAGGGATCAGCCCGTACGTGGCTCATGAACCTGCCCGAGGCCAGCATCAAGTCATGGGCCCACCTCCGGGAGACGTTTGAAGCCAACTTCCAAGGCACCTACAAACGCCCCGGACATGAAGGCGATCTGCTCAATTGTGTGCAGAAGCCTGGAGAATCCCTCCGGGACTACATCCGCCGGTTCAGCGACACCTGTAACACCATCCCTGACATGGTGGATGATCGGGTGATTGCGGCCTTCAATCAGGGTTGCAAGGACGAGCGAAGGCGGAGGAACTTGCCAAGAAGAACCCGAAGACGGTGGCCGAGCTCTACGGGATCCTTGAAGAGACCGCCAAGATGGCGGACGCCTGAGCACGGGTTCACGGAAAGCCCGAACAAAGCCAGCCAGCCGGGGAAGGCAAGAAGAAGAATAAACACAAGAACAATAAGCGCAAGACCGAGGGCGACGAAGTCATAGCCGTGGACAACAAGCCCCCGTACAGGCGTCAAGGAAAACCTACCGATCTCCCGATGTACTGCCCGATCCACCGATCCACGAAGCATCACTTTGTGGATTGCACGGTGTACAAGAAGCAGAAGCAGGAGGAGGAGAGCCAGCAGCAGGGGGCTCCGCGTGACCAGGCAGCCCACAACCCTCGCGCGGCGAACTACATGGATTGTGATGATGAGCCAGATCTTCCCGAAGATCTGGAGATCGCCACAATTTTCGGTGGCTGTTCTACCCGAACCTCCAAGTCCCAGCTCAAGATGGTCGAGAGGCAGATAAACAGCACCGAGCCCTGCAAGCATCTCTTGAGATGGTCCGAAATCCCGATCACATTTGATCAGAGGGACCACCCCGAGACGCTCTACGACGGGCCGCTACTACCACTGTGCATAAAGCCATGGATCGGGCCCCGCAAGATCGGGCGAACCCTGATCGACAGTGGAAGCGCCCTCAACTTACTGTTCGTCAACGCCTTTGATGAACTCGGGATCCCGAGGAGGTCTTTGTCCCCTGTGGAGAAGCCTTTCTACGGGGTCATACCAGGCATCCAAGCCTTTCCCTTGGGGAGGATCGATCTGCAGGTGACCCATGGAGGGCAAAAACATCCGAACAGAGTTCCTCACCTTCAAGGTGGCTGACATCACGTCGGCCTATAACTGCATCTTGGGCCGGCCGTTTTTGAAGAAATTCATGGCGGTTGCTCACTTTGCGTACTCCATGATCAAGGTCCCAGGGCCACTGGGCCCGATCACCATCTGCGGCGATCGCAAGGGCGCGGTCCAGTGCGACATGAAGACCCTGGACATGATCAAGGGAGACGAGCAGGAGCCAGCCAAGGCTGCCGAACCTGCCAAGAAAAAGACCAAGAACCAGCCTAAGACTGCCGCTAAAGCAGCGTTGGCTGAGACCTCCCGAGCAGCGGAGCTCCGATCAAGGGCCAAAGGGAAAGAAGTTCCCGAAAAGGAGCCCATCGGGGAACAAGAGAAGCACGACGGCACCGCCGAGAAGCAGACTGTGGTGGACCAGACCCCACTCAAGGGGACACCGTCACAGGCAGCCGGCGAGTCACCAGCCAACGCCTCACCAATCGAGCCACCAGCCAAGCGCTCCGAGCCAGGCACGAAGTCTGTGGCCCTTGATGAGGCAGACCCGACCAAGACCACCCAGGTGGGCCTTGGCCTGGGTGATAAATAGGAACTCGAGCTCATCGCTTTCCTCCGGGCAAACGCAGATGTGTTCGCTTGGGAACCATCTGACATGCCCGGGATCCCCAGGGAGGTGATCGAGCACAAGCTTGGCATACGAACTGGCGTCCGACCAGTCAAGCAGAAGCAAAGGAGATATACCCCGGAGAAGCGAGACGCCATTAACGAAAAAATCAACCGACTGCTCAAAGCCGGCTTCATTCGAGAGGTCCCTTTCCCGGAGTGGCTAGCAAACCCAGTCATGGTCAAGAAGCCCAACGGAACGTGGAGGATGTGCGTGGACTACACAGATCTAAATAAAGCTTGCCCGAAGGATGAGTACCCATTACCAAGGATAGATCAAATTGTAGATTCAACCTCTGGATGTGAATTGCTTTGTTTTCTAGATGCCTATTCGGGGTATCACCAAATCAACATGTGCATTGACGATGAGGAGAAAACTGCATTTGTAACTCCCTTCGGTGTTTATTGCTATATAAAGATGCCTTTTGGTCTGAAAAACGCAGGTTGCACTTATCAAAAATGTGTTCACATTGTTCTCGAAGGCCAAATCGGCCGTAATGTGGAGGCATATATAGATGACATTGTTGTAAAAGTAAGTTAAAGGGCGACTTAATCGCTGATTTAACCGAAACATTCAACAACTTGCGCGAAAACAGGATGATGCTCAACCCCGCCAAATGCACCTTTGGTGTATCATCGGGTAAGCTCCTCGGTTACCTTGTTTCCCAACGAGGTATAGAGGCAAATCCGCACAA
>CM014278.1:4253623-4267548 GCA_004135705.1 Alloteropsis semialata
GTGACCACAGCGCCGGACCAAGCAACCGCGAGGTTCAGCAAAGCCACATCGGCGGACGTGACGGCAACCGGAACAGGGATGGACGCACCGGCAATCACGACAACAACAGGGATCTGCGAGAACAATCGCTACCTAGAGATGTGCGCACCATCATCTCATCACGGGTGCGCGATCGTGAAGAATATGAACACCGCAGACGTCAGGAGTACGACCAAGTCTACGGGCCACCGGGTCAGGATTATCACAATCTCAACAAGTACGAAGGGTTCCCGGTCTTTTAGACCGCATCCGTGCTACTTCCTGGCCCGATAAGTTCAAACCAGCTCATATCAATAGATATGATGGGAAGCGTGATCCCGAGCAGCGGATTCACATCTACTACTCGGCAATCAAGGCGGCAAGGGGCAACACCGACACTATGTGTACTTACCTTACAGTTGTCCTTGACCAGGCCCCTCTGACCTGGTTAGAAGGGCTCAAGCCTGGCTCCATCGACTCCTAGGATGAGCTCTGCAAGGTTTTCATCAACAACTTCCAGGGTTCCTTGCAGAAGCCGGGTACTCGCTTTGACCTAGCTCAGTGCAAACAAGGCCAGAACGAGTACTTGCGCAGCTACAATCGATGATTCTGGGAGAAGCGCTCAACCTGTGCAGGTCTATCCGACCAAGACGTCATCGATTGCTTCCACGGCGGCCTTACAGACCCCGTGTTGCACCTTGACTTCGGGAGGAACAGGCTAAAGACACTGGAGAGATGCGAGACCTCATCGGTCGCTGGTCAGACGCTGAAGACCTGCAGCCGCAACAAGTCGGGAGGAGATCGCAACAACAACAACGACCGTAACAAGGGCAAGCAAGTTGAGAACAACAGCAAACGCGACTTCAATGACAAGAAGCACAAGCCTGAAGACACGGTGAACGTTGCTGAGAAGAACTCTTCCCGCAGGAAGTTCAAAACACTACTCGACAAGCAGTGCCCCTTCCATCCAAATGATAAGCACTCAAGCAGGGACTGCTAGTTGCTTAAGAAAGTGTTCGCACCAGAGGGCGCCTCCAAACCAAACAACCCTGACAACAAAGGAGACAAGGGTGACAAAGACACCGGCTACCAACAAGCCGACAAGGTGGTCAATGTCATCTTTGGGGGAATTACTCAGTCAGAATCAAAGCGCAAGCAAAAGCTTATTCAGCGCGAGATTGCCTGCATTGAGCCTATCATCCCCACCTTCCTAAAGTGGTCAGAAGTCCCGATCAGCTTCTCTCGCGACGATCAATGGACTAACATCAAGAACCCGGGGCGGTACCCCTTGGTACTGGACCCTGTGGTAGTTGGCGCGCGACTCACAAGGACATTGATCGACGGCGGAAGTGGACTCAACATCCTGTTTGCCAAGACGCTGAAAAAGATGGGCTTGGACATCACCAACTTGCTCAAGCCCACTGACTCACCCTTCTATGGCATCGTCCCTGGCAACGCTGCCGTGCCCCACGGCCAGGTATCACTTCCAGTTACATTTGGTACCAAGGCCAACTACAGGACCGAGTACATTACATTCAAGGTCGTCGACTTCGAATCATCGTATCACGCAATCCCGGGAAGACCTGCCCTGACGAAATTCATGGCGATTCCACACTACATCTACCTCGTCTTGAAGATGCCAGGCCGTAAGGGGATTCTATCCCTAAAGGGCGACCTGAAGATCTCCTACGATTGTGACATCGAGGCAGTGATGATTGCTGCAAGCATGCAGCAACCGAGCCAGGTAGCAATCGTAGCAGCTATGGCGAAACAACTCGGCGAGGCTGAGTTGGACATCCCAACGAAAAAGCCAGCCGCGTCAAACATGAAGCCCTCCCAAGAAGTTCCAATCAAGGCAATCGACCTAGGGACGGGCGACCCCTCCAAGATGGCGCTGATCGGCGCTGACCTGCCTACCAAATAGGAAAGCGCGCTCACCAGCTTCTTACGGGACAACCATGACATCTTTGCATGGAAGCCATCTGACATGCCAGGGGTCCCAAGGGAGTTGGCTGAGCACAAACTCAACGTCGATCCTACCGCCAAGCCGAAGAAACAACGCTTACGACGCTTTGCCCAGGACAAGAAGGAAGCCATTCGTTCGGAGCTGGCAAAACTATTAGCAGCCGGGTTCATCAAAGAGGTGTTTCACCGTGACTGGCTTGCTAATCCAGTCTTGGTCCGCAAGAAGAACAACAATGAGTGGAGGATGTGTGTCGACTACACCGACCTGAACAAGCACTGCCCAAAGGATCCTTTCGGGCTACCTCGCATTGATCAAGTGGTGGATTCTACAGCTGGCTGCTCTCTACTCTGTTTCCTTGATTGCTACTCGGGCTATCATCAGATAAGCCTGCATAAAGACGACCAGATCAAGACGGCGTTCATCACTTCGTTCGGCGCCTACTGCTACACCACAATGTCCTTTGGACTCAAGAACGCAGGGCCAACATATCAGCATGCAATTCAGAGTTGTGTCAAGGCTCAGATTGGTTGCAATGTGGAAGCCTACGTTGATGACGTCGTCGTGAAAACAAAGAACCCGGATAGCCTCATTGACGACCTATCCGAGACCTTTGCACATCTCAGGAAATTCCAATGGAAGCTCAATCCTACCAAGTGTGTGTTTGGCGTGCCCGTGGGAAAACTGCTAGGCTTCATAGTCAGCCACCGGGGGATTGAAGTCAATCCCGAGAAAGTCACCGCTATTACATCCATGGCACCTCCAAAATCTCTCAAGGATGTCCAGAAACTGACTGGATGCATGGCGGCCCTCAACCGATTCATTTCAAGGCTGGGTGACAGAGGATTACCTTTCTTCAAGCTCCTCAAGAAGCAAGACAAGTTCGTATGGACTCCAGAAGCAGATGCGGTGTTTGAAGATCTCAAGAAATTTCTCCAGTCACCACCAGTACTGACTGCACCAGCTGATCAGGAACCACTGCTCCTCTACATCACAGCAACAACTCACGTCGTGAGCACTGCTATCGTAGTCGAGCGGGAGGAACCCGGCCATGTATACAAAGTACAGAGGCCAGTCTACTTCATCAGCGAGGTGCTTTCAGAATCAAAAGTGCGATACCCCCAGGTCGAGAAGCTATTATATGCTGTCTTGATCACATCTCGCAAGTTGCGCCACTACTTCGACGCTCACCGGGTTGTTGTAGTCACCTCTTTTCCAATTGGCGACATCCTCCGCAACCGGGACGCGACAGGGCGAATCTCCAAATGGGCAGTCGAGTTCGGATCCCACGCCATCGACTTTGTCCCACGTGCTGCTATCAAATCTCAAGCCCTAGTGGACTTTGTTGCTGAGTGGACAGAAATACAACACGCGGTGCCAGAAGAACCTCTCGAGCATTGGATCATGTACTTCGACGGATCATTGAAGCTTGAAGGGGCCGGTGCAGGAGTACTACTCATATCTCCAAAAGGCGATCAGCTCAAGTATGTGCTCCAGATCCTCTGGAAAGCCACCAAAAACGAAGCCAAATATGAAGCTCTACTGCACGGGCTACGTCTGGCTGCTTCCCTTGGCATCAAGCACAAGGTGGTCTACGGCGACTCCTCGGTAGTAATCAATCAGGTCAACAATGATTGGGACTGCACCAAGGAGAACATGGACGCATACTACATGGAGGTGCGCAAACTCGAGAAGAACTTCTATGGGCTCGAATTTCATCACGTCCTCAGAGACAACAACATGGCTGCTGATGCACTTTCAAAGCTGGGTTCCCACCGAGCGCAAGTACCGGGCGACGTTTTCGTCCATGAGCTGTTACAACCATCCATCTAGGAGCAGGAAGTACAACCGACTACAACACCCCCTCATCAGCAAGTCATGGTGATTACACCCGAGTGGACAAAGCCCTTCATCGAGTACATACTACACCAGAGGGAGCCCGAAGACAAGGTGGAGACTGAACAAGTTATCAGGCGAAGCAAGCACTACGTAGTAGTCGGCTCCACCCTCTTTCGACGCGGCGCATCATCCAGAGTCTTGATGAAGTGTGTCGCTCCAGAAATCGGACGGGAAATCCTTGAAGAAATCCATGGTGGAATCTGTGGCAACCATGCTGCCCACCGTACGATCGTAGGCAAGGCTTTCCGGTCCGGGTACTATTGGCCATCCGCTGTGGCTGATGCAGAAGAAATCGTGAAGACTTGCCAGGGCTGCCAATTCTTCGCCCGGCAAGCTCATGTCCCCGCAACGGTCCTCAACACCATACCGCCCTCTTGGCCCTTCGTATGCTGGGGGCTAGATATGGTTGGACCACTCAAGACTGCGCCAGGAGGTTTCAAATATCTCTATGTGGCGATAGACAAATTTACCAAGTGGATTGAAGTCAAGCCGCTAATCAATGCTACAGCAGTAAAGGCGGCCGAGTTCATCCAAGACATTGTTCATCACTTTGGTGTCCCGAACTGCATCATCACTGACCTTGGCTCCGAATTCACAGGGAGCGAGTTCTTTGATTTCTGCGACAACCTGAGAATTGAAGTCCACTACGCATCGGAGTAGGCGATTCTGTGGGAGCAGGAGTAGGCGGACGGCTGTACAAGGAAAGACGAATTCCTAAATATTATATTCAGAAAACGATGGACGTCTGATTCTACAAAAGTAGAGTCATTTACCTGGCAAACTCTATATTGAATTCGGGCTCATCCACAACAAAGTCGAATCCTCCAGATGGATCATCTTGAGGTCCTTGAGGCTCTTCCGGACGAGCGGGTTCTTCCTCTTGAGGTTGCTGCAATCGTAAATTCAAGTCATGAAAGAACTCGGCAACTGACAAAAATGAAGAATTTTGCAAAAAGATAACTGGTGTACCTTGGGGGGAGATGAGTGCAGTGGAATTCCTACAGGAATCTCGACATTTGTTTTTGTCTCGACTCCAAGTACCTCCGTTTCACCAAGAACAGTATCAGTCGACTTCTTCAGCGAAGGAGATACTTTTTTCCGTAGGGCCCGTTTCCTCTTTGGGATTGGCTGACTTGGGGCGTCCTCGGTATTAGGTCTTTTCAGACCTGATCCTCCTTGCCCAAGTATCTTCCCGGGAGGTTGTCGGGGTGCATCATCATCAGAAGATGATCCTTCCGCCAGAATCACCTATTCCATCTCTGGTGATGCCTTCTTCTTCCCTTTCCCTGCGCTTTCAGCAGTTTGCGGGGGAGGGGGAGATCCAGGCAAACCAGAGGGGTTCTCTGTTATTTCTGGAGGCGAGGATGCAAGTCTGGTTCGCAATTCCTGGTATTGGATAACAAAGCAATTCATTAGTTGTCAAGAGCAGGATGGTAAATATCATATTTGGTATTCGGGTTGTTTTTGAGCTTACCAGTAGCGATGGGTGATTTGCCGAGTACTCGGGTACTCGACGCGGCAAATCTTGGGCGTCCATAAAGAGCGCCTGGACGTGAACGGCGACTTCATCTGATGATAAATCATTGGAGGAGATTCTGGTTGGGTCCTTGGGGCCAGTGTATTCATAGCCAGCGTGCACCCGCTTCTGGCAGGGTTGTATGCGCCGGCGCAGGAAGGAACTGGCAATCCCAATGGCAGTTAGCCCTTGCTCCTTCAAGTCAGAGATCATATTCAGAAGGCTGGAGATCCCCTCGACCTTATCTCTATCAAGAGATTCATTCCAGGAGTCTTGCGGACGAGGCAGATGACCGGAATGTTTCGAGAGTCTCGGGGGCTGATTTTCAACATAGAACCACTTATCGTTCCAGTCTTTGATTGAGTCATTCATCTTGAAATCAAAATACACATTCTTCATGCCTTGACGAAGTTGAAATACAGCACCGCCGACTACTTTGTCTGGGGTGGATTTTACACGGAAGAGGAGGTGGAAGAGATTGAAGTGGGGATCGATCCCCAAGAAGGTTTCGCAAAGATGGATAAAGAGGGAAACTTGAAGAATGGAATTGGGATTGACATGAATCAATTCTAATTTATAATAGGAGAGAAGACCTCGGAGAAAATCATGAGCAGGGAGGGCAAATCCACACTCATAGAATGCAACGAAAACCACAATCTCGTGGATTTCTTCAAAAGGCCAGGCCTTACCAGCATCGGTGCGCCAACAGGAGATTGATTTCTCCAGAAGGTAGCCTTTCTCCACAAGACCCTGCACCATCTTGTCTGTCGCTTTGGATGGCCTCCAGGCAAGAGCCGGCGCAGGGGAGTTCTTGAACGCTGGCATATCTGTGATATGGATCTTGGATTTCTTTTTGCTCCCCGCGGCTTTGCTCTCAACAGGCTTGGAAGAAGTGGGTTTCCGACCTATCTTGCCGGACGAGGTCTTGGATTGACTCTCGGACGGGGCTTGAGTGGATTGGGGATTGCGCGCGGAGGTGAAAAAGATTTGAGGATTTCAATTGTGAAAGCGACGGCGGCAGGGAGGAGAATACAAACGGTTCACCCTCTGTCTTATAAGATTGAAGTGGTAACCCTAAGCGTATTTTCCGTAACCCGTTTTCCAAAATACGCCAACACTTATGTATTCGCGGTTACAAACCAGATGCATATTTGTGCGGCCATTTCCTAACGAGCTAAGTCATTTTTTCTGATGAATTTTCATTCTCGGGGGCTGATGCTTAATGGGATTTATTTTCACAACAAAGAATATACCTATTTCAACAGAAGTCTTTAAGCTTATTGTCATCTGCTTTAAACTTGGGGGCTGGGGGGAAATAGTATATTTCTTTTAGAAAGTTTTTTCAATAAAGACCCTGAAATTGTTTTTAATTCTTGAAAACAATTCTAGGCTCGGGCGCTAGACCCATAATGGGTCCATCTTTTTTCAAAAGCTGGACACCATTATAGTAAATGGGAAAGTTTTTGCATCAACCTTGGTTCATAAACCAAGGCCCGGGGGTTGGCTGCAAAAGAAGTCGGCAAAGGAGCATATCATGTTCACTTCTGAAGGTTTTCAATAAGACAACGAGGAAACAACTCGGCTGATGCTAAAACTGTTGAGAAACAATCCGGCAGGCGTGAAGACATGAAGACGCTCGGGGGCTTGACGGTCCAAGATCCATGGGAGTCCTCATGGGCTACAGGCCCGTTAGGAAATTAGGCCGGCAACTCTGACAGTTACAAGGAAGAAGCGTACAGCTTAAGGAAACTAGTCGGGTACTAGGAAACAACCCGGCCTACTCATGTTAGGACTCTGTGTATTGTATCCGACTAGGAGTTTGTATTTCTTGCCTTGTAGACCCTGTCTCCCGAGTATATAAGGTGAGGCAGGGACCCCTTGTAAAATCATAACCATCAATACGAGAAGATCCACCATACAGGACGTAGGGCATTACGCTCTCTACTCGAGGCGGCCTGAACCTGTCTAAATCGTCTCGTGTTCACCATCGTGCTTCTGGTTCCGGCGAGGCCCTCACGAACAACTCGACTACTTAGGGACCCCCCATAGTAGGCTAGCCGGTATAAAAAACCGACAGGCATCCAAATCCCTTGTCATTGAAGAACCTCACACCCCTGGTAAGTCATTTCTTCTTCTTCGCCCTAGTTCTTTTTCTTTGTCAATCTGCACTTTACTAATCCAGTCGACCATTGGTTGTACATTGCTTCCATCTTCTTGCAGGAACGAGTGTTGTTGTATTTCTCTCTAGCACCGCTACTACAGGGTAGCGCCATAGTGGCGGGAAAAGTTGTGAAGGAGGTGCGGCCTACCAGTCCGAGCGGCGAGAAGGCGCCAGCCGCCCCAATGACATGGACGGACAGCGACATGGAGGGCTCCTTGACTCCTTTGGACAAGGATATCGAGGATCCAATGCCAAAACCACAACGCCGGGGTGTTGGGAAGCGTGGTAGGAGGGTGTCCGTTGTGGAATCCTTGGTGCCTTCTCCGGAGGAAGAGGGCGACAACGGGGCCGGCTTCGGAAATGAAGCCGCGTCGGTTCAAGCTGCTGTTCAGGCAGTGCCGCCACCACCGAAGCGGAGGAGGACCACCAAGCCGTTGCGGAGGGGTGCAGCAGGTGGCGACTCGACTCCCAGCTCGGAAGTAGACACCGGGCACGGGGGGATGCCGCGGGTGGTTGGTTCGAGTGCCAAAGAGGCGACGCTCGACTCCATTGTGGAGGAGCACCATGTGGCGCATGCGCTTGGCATCTCTCTCGAAGAGAAACAACACCTTGTAAAGGAGGCGGAGAAGGTAGAGGCCGAGCGGTGGAGGAAGGCCGAAGCCGAAGGAGGGTGGCGCCGAGTCGACTAGCGTGCTCAGGACTCCGCCTAAGCCCGCCTCACAGCCTAAGCTGCCGATTTTCCGCGCACGTTTGGCGGTGGTCAAGAGCTCGTGGTAAGTTTTCAGTCACCTTCTCGTTTGTGCTTCTGTATCCATTTGTTCTGGAGATGATATGTATCCATGTCAATTTTCAAGAAAGTCAGTGACATGGATGCTGAGACGGCTGCGGGCGAGTCATTGTACTTGCAGCCGCCGCCCCCGTCGTCATCGTCTCCTCGGCCGGTCATGTAGGAACCAGCCGGGACGTCGTCGCCTAGGGTCCTCAGGCCCAAGGGGGTGTTGGAGCGTGCTGTGTCGGGTACCCCTGAGGCTAGGGGGATGGCAGGCGTTGAGGTGGAGAAGTCAGCGGGTCTCCACGTTCTGCCAGTGTAATCGCGTCGGTTGCGGAAGGAGTGGAGGAGCCGTCCCTTCTCGCCCGAGTGCGGGAGGCTCCGGAGCGGGTCACAGAGCTTGTGAAGGACTCGATGCTAGTGTGCGTGAACGACATGCTCGCCCATACTTCGACTTTGTATCCACGACTGGATATGAAACCGATTGGTGAGGGGAAGGCTGAGGATGCAGACGAGCACGCCTTAAATGGGGCATTGGCGAGAAGATCATAGATGCCCTTGAGTTTGAGTGGTCTGTTGCCTACGAACAACTCTTTGTATATATATTGCATAATATATATCTGGTTACCTTTTGTCTATATGTATTGTAACTGGATATCATCTTTGTCGAATGGTTTTCTTTCGCAAGTGTGTTCAAAATGTCGAGAGCTAATCCTATGCACTTGTAGAAGACTTAGGCATCATTTGAGCTTAGGTTTTGCAATGCCGTGAAGGGGAGCTACACGGGCTCATAATAAAGCCGACAATCTCATGATAGGCAAAGCCCCCGAGCACTCGGGCATCGGGGTAATGTAATTGAAGAGTAAAAAATCAAGAGAATTGGAGAGAGAAAATATTGCTCTAATACTTATTCAAAAGGTATACATAGCTTTATGGGTAGAACCGTCTGAGATGTTCTATGTTCCATGTGTTCGGGACTTCGGTTCCATCCTTGTAGCGGAGCCTGAATGTTCCCGCACAGATGACTTGGCTGACAATGAGCGACCCTTCCCATGGGGACGACAGCTTGTGCGCACCAGCTGGAGACTAGATTCGGCGGAGCACGAGGTCGCCAATGTTGAAGTCACGCTGCTGCACATTTTGATCATGGTACCTGCGGAGTTGCTGATCGTATCTGTCTTGCTGGATCAGCACGACTAGTCGGTGTTCTTCAACACCGTCGAGGTCGACGCGGCGGGCTTGCTCAACCTCTGCTTCCTCGTAGTGTTGGATGCGCGGCGCTCTGAATGCGATGTCCTTTCGGAGGAACGCGTCTGATCCATAGACGAGGAAGAACAACGTGTATCATGTTGCCCAGCTGGGTTGGGTTAGCAGTTCCCAGATGACTTGGAGTAATTCGTAGTGCCATTTTCTGGTGTACTTCTTCAATGGGTCAAATATTCGAGGTTTGAGTCCTTGGAGTATCATGGCGCTAGCGCTTTCGACTTGCCCGTTACAGCACAGATGTGCAACAGAGGCGTAATAGACGTCGATGAGATTATTCTCATAGTAGTCCCAAAAGGCGGACTCGGTGAATTGGGTTTCGAGGATGGTGATGATGCGACTCGAGACTCCGAAGCGATGTGTGATTTCCTCAATGAAGCTCGATGCTTGCTTGGCTATTCCTTGTACTCAATCCAATTCGTGAACTTGTCGATGCCGATGAGAACGTGTGTGAATCCTCCAGACGAGGGTTTCAATGGGCCAATCATGTCGAGCCCCCCAGCAGAAGAAGGGCCATGATGGCGGGATAGTGCACAAGGCCTGAGCGGGCATGTGCTTCTATTTGGCGAAGAATTGGCATCCTGTGCACCTATGGACCAGTTCCTTGGCTTCAGTGACAGCTGTTGGCCAGAAGATGCCGGACATGTAAGCCTTGCCGACTAGCATCTTGGCAGCGGTGTGGTTTCCATATGATTCGGCGTGGATGTCCTCCAAGATGTCGATGCCAACTTGTCTCGAGACACACTTGAGGAAAACTCCAGTAGTGTCGGCACATCTTTAGAGGGCGTCGCTGAGTACAAGGTAGTTTTGCTGTGGCGAACCAACGTTTCTCGGGCTTTCTGATCTTCTGGGAATTTGTTGTTGATAATTTAATCGATGAATTTGTAGGACTAGTCTTCGTATGAGTCAGCGAGCATTACATCGCATAACTCTGGAGGTGGGTCTAGCTCTTCGTCCGATTGTTTCACGAACGGCTTCAGCAATCCTTGGACGAACACGCCTCCAGGTACTTGCGCTCGAGTAGATCCCAATTTGGCAAGTCCATCTGCTACCATTTTATTGTCACAGCTGACATGGTGGTATTCGATCCCATAGAACTTATCTTTGAGCTTGTGCACTGCTTCACAGTAGGTGTTCATCCTCTCATCGTATCGATCCCACTATTTATTGATCTTATTGATTGCGATGGCCGAGTCTTAGTAGACAAGTAGATGCTTGATGCTGAGTGAGATGGCTATGCGGATGCCATGGAGGATTGCCTCGTACTCGGTGGCGTAGTTGGTAACAGGGAAGGGTGTCTAGTGGAAGTAGCACAGTTGTTCTCCTATTGGCGATATGAAAAGGACTCCCGATCCTCCACCGTCTATCATTAGAAATCCATCGAAGTACATCTTCCAATGTTCATCTCGGTTGGCGCTATATTCATCATGGATTTCGGTCCACTCGATGATGAAGTCGGCGATGACCTAGGATTTTATGGCAGTTCGCGGGGCAAAATCAATCTTGAAGGAGCCGAGTTCAACTGCCCACTTGATGATTCTCTCGGTGATGTCGCGGTCGTGTAAGATCTCACCGAGTGGGAATTGGGGCACAACTTTTATCTGATGAGCTTGGAAGTAGTGGCAGAGTTTGCGAGAGGTGATGAACAAAGTGTAGAGGAGTTTCTGGACCTAGTGGTACCTTGCCTTGGAATCGTTTAGCACTTCGCTGACATAGTAGACTGATCGTTGCACTTTTTGAATTCTTCCCTCTTCTTAGCGCTCTACTACAAGAGCCATGCTGACAATGTTGAGTATTGGAGAAGTTGAGAGATAGGCTTTCAGTTCGTGAAATGCTTGTTGAGCTTTCGGGGTCCATTGGAAGTTGTCAGCGTTCTTTAGCAGCTTGAGAAAGGGAAGCCCCTTATTTCCTAATCAGGAGACAAATCGGCTTAGGGCGGCCATACACCATGTCAGCTTCTGTATGTCTTTCTTTCCTGTCGGTGTCTTCATGTTCTTGATGGCATTTATGTTCTCAATATTGGCCTCGATTCCTCAATATTGGCCTCGATTCCTCTGTATCTCATAATGAACCCGAGTAGTTTGGCTTTGGGAACCCCGAAAATGCACTTGGTTAGATTGAGTCTCCATCGACAATTGCGAAGGTTGTCGAAAGTTTCAGAGATGTCGGCAATAAAGTCATCGGCGTGGCGCATTTTGATGACTATGTCGTCAACATAGGCCTCGGTGTTCCTACCGATCTGGTCACCAAGGGTGAGGTTGATGGCTCTTTGGTACGTGGCACTCGTGTTCTCGAGTCCAAAGGTCATCATGGTGTAGCAGTAGGCACCTATCGGGGTGATGAATGATGTCTTCTCATGATCTTCTTCTTTGAGCCTGATCTAGTGATAGCCAGAATAGTAGTCAACGAAACACAAGAGAACGCATCCAGTGGTGGAGTCAACGACTTAGTCGATGCGGGGGAGCACGAAGGGGTCTTTAGGGCAGTATCTATTGAGATCTATGTAGTCAACACACATCCTCCATTCATTATTGTTTTTTCTTACAAGGATTGGGTTAGCAAGTCAGTCGGGATAAAAGACTTATCTAATGAAGCCGGAAGCTAACAACCTTGTAATATCTACCATAATGGCCTACTTACTGTCCTATGCCAATCGGCGTAACTTCTGGCGTAATGGCTTGGCGGTCACGGTGACCCTCGAGGAGAGATCGACCACCTCCCTCGGAACACCTGGCATGTAAGATGGTGACCATGCAAAGATGTCAGCATTGCTCTGGAGGAAGGTCACGAGCGTGCTTTCCTATTTGTCGGTGAGCCCTGAGCCGATTAGGGCTGTCTTGGAAGAGTCGGGTAGTCCGAGCGACACGGTGTGGACCTCTTTCACTGGCTTGAGGTGGGTCGGTGCTTTCTTCTTGTTGGCGAGCTCGAGGACGTCGACATCGTAGCTCTGCAGTGCTTTGGAGGTGTCCACTACATCTTCTTGGAGCACCGACTGCTCGGCACCGATGGAGAGTTGGTGGGCCCTCTTTGTCACACTTCTTGGAGAGGTGTCCGTCGCTGCGGACAGAGAGGACTTCATTTAGTGTCAGCATATTCAGGACGAGATAGGTGTAGTTGGGAATCGCCATGAATTTGGCGAGCGTGGGTCTCCCGAGTATGGTGTGGTAGGCGGTGGTGAAGTCGGCGACCTCGAAGTTAATGTACTCGGTGCGGAAGTTGGTGCATCCGCTGAACGTGACGGGTAAGGAGATCTGCCCAAGTGGTTTTGCGCCCTTTCCTATTATGAGACCGTAGAAGGGATGCTTTGAGGGAGTCAAGGTGTCAAAGTTGTTGCCCATGTCCTGTATGGTCTTGGAGAAGAGGACGTTGAGGCCACTACCCCCGTCGATGAGCACCTCGGAGAGCCTCACATTGCCCACAATTGGGTTGATGATCAGGGGGTACTTGCCTACGTTAGAGATTTGAAACCATTGGTCCTTCCAGGAGAAGGTAATGGGATGTTTGGACCAGCGGAGCGGTTGTTCAGGCATAGTGGTGATGGCGAAGATCCTTCGGTCTTAGAGCTTTTCCTGCCTATTGTTCTCGACGAGAGGAGGTCCTCCAAGAATGAAGTCGACCTCCCGGTTGATCGCCTGGAAGTCATCATTTTTCGGCGCTCTGTATTTCTTGTCCTTGTCCTTCGTGCTGGGAAGATTACCTGCGTTGTTCTTCTTGTATGCATCGGCAAGGCCCATGTAGTCGATCATGCTATGCTTTGACTGCTTATGTATCAGGCAAGGGCCTTGGAGCATCTTCTGGAAGTCGGTGGCAAAATTAGTCTAGGGTCATTGGCCTCCTCGTTCCGTAGCTGTGATGACATTGTCCCCAGAGTGCTTGCCATCATGCAACTTGATGGTGTTGAGCCACGCTCGGCTTGTGTCCTCCCTATGGGGCAGTCGATCGTCTCGACGTGGTGGACGATCATCTTAGCCGTCTTTGCAGTTGTAGTAGAGTCGGGCCGCCTCCTAAGCGTTGGTCATCTTGTTCACCCTTGCCATGTACTCGCCAAAATTCTTGGGGAGGTCTTCGCAAAGGCGCTCGAAGACGGTCTTGTCGGCCAGCCCCACGAGGAAGTGGCTCATGATCTTGCACTCGACGCAGTAGGAGATCATGTTCCTGTTTTCGAAGTAACGATCGGAGCGTCTCACCTCAGCTTGGGACAATCTTGCTAATATCCCAAGCAGTCCCTGGTCGAGTCTGGCTGGCCTGGAAGTGGTTCTTGAAGACTCGGCAGAGGGAATCACAACTATCAATGGCGCCGCTGTCAAGGCTTTGGAGCCAGTTGAGGCTGACTTAC
>CM014278.1:4267865-4295028 GCA_004135705.1 Alloteropsis semialata
GCGAGTTCAGGTGTCTCATTCAAGGCACCGAGGTCGACGTGCGCGGCGACAAGGTTGGCGGACGGGTGGTATATATGTCGACGCCCTCAATCTCTTGGAGAAACGCATTGTTGAGGTCCCGAATCCTAGGATTGGGAAGTTGTGCCATTCTCTGATGCCTATCTGAGTTGCGCTGGAGCCGTTCATCCCGCTGATTGTCGGTCTCCCCCTGTACGGAAGGTTCGTCGATGGAGATGTCAAAGACGAAAGCCTCCTGACTTGGGGGGAGGACCCTCTTGTTAGGAGGAAGCGTGCAGGTGACGTCGGGGAAGGCCAGGGAATCTCCTGACTCTGCAATGTCGTCAGATGGCAGTTCTGGCTGGCCGTTCGAGTTGGTGTTGCTCGGATCGGGGATGGTGATGGATCCGATCTGTGTCGGAATACGGCGATGGACCAATCTGCGTTCGGGCGTAGAGATGATTAGGAGATCTATCGGCGGGTTGTCATCTTGCGATTGATTCAAGTGGATCAAAGCGAAGTTACCACGGAGTGCTTCTTGGTACGTGGCAGCAGAGTTGCTAAGCCCTAGTGGGAGTCGTGAAGGAGTTGGACTACGGCATAAGGCAGACTTGGAGATTGCGATGTAGTCGACGATGTTGTTGGTGGCGCGGTCCATGGCGGCCTCGAACTCTTGCTGCCTCGCAGCCCATTAGGATCTTCTTTCGGCGAGCGTCACCCAGCTATCGAGACGGCGTGTAGTCGAGTACCTATCATAGAGGCGTTTGACCGAAGCGTCAGTGAGAGCGCTGGCTTCTATCATCGTGATGGAAGCCGGTGTGAGCAATGTGGCGTAGTCCCTCTCGGCGTTGGTGTAGATCGGATCTGCCTTGCTTTCTTCGATTGAGAGCTGCACGCGATGATGACCTGGCCATCTGGGGAAATGGTAAGAGGCGGAGCGAGCTCGACGAGGAATGCTTCGCGAGTGTAGGATAGGCCGCCGTCAGAGTCGGCGGTGAAGACCATGCTCCCAAGGAGCATGATTGTCCCCTTGGCGAAGGAGACCTCCATGGAAGTTGGCAGGATGAAGTGGGAGCTATTTGCCATCGTTCTTGCAGGATGATCACGACAATCAACCCTTACCTGGTGCGCAACTGTCGGATGTTTGTACCCGACAGTCCACACATGGTAGCCTATGTGGTTGATTTGTTGAGGGGCGGATCGTGGACGATGATAACACAAGACGCAAGGATTGAACAGGTTCGGGCCGTAGACGTAATACCCTACGTCTTGTGTTGGGTGTGCTAGATTGTATCGGACTGTCGAGGTATCCGAGTTGGTTCTCTATTTTGGAGGGGGTCCCAGGACGCCTTATATAGTCTAGGGTTACAAGTCGGTTGGGGATCGTATCCTGCCCGATTACAAGTATTTGATTCTACAACGATTACAGAGATCTTTCCCTAAATATTCAGCTAGTTTATCCTGATCGGCGAGCTTCATGCAGATCACACCGTCTTGTTTCATGCTCCCCGTGCTAAACCTCCATGCTGGGCCGCCTGAGCGGTCGGGCCAGCCTGAAAGTATTTGGGCCGGGCCGCCTCCTGCTGGATGGGTCAGTCCATCTTCTGGTAAGTCCTGTCCTGGGCCATCCCCTATTGGTGGGGCTGGTCCGCGTTCTGAGGGTACTCGGAGATCTATCCCCGACAAGTGTTAAGCGACGTATCCCTCGATAGGAGGCGCATGTGCTGACATCGTTAATCTCAAGTTTGAAACAGCCGGTCCAGTCTCTCAGATTTGCTCATAGGGGTAGAATTTGCGTGCGTCTATTCATAAGGCTGAATGTACATGCGTTTGTGAGTGGCTGCGTTGGTACCGATCTTTCGAAAAAAAAATCGAAGCAATACTCTTCTTTAGGAATTATAGAATCGAGCAAAATAAAATGCGAACCCATCGTTTTTTTTAAGGATATCGATGTATCAACGGGGCTAGACAGCAGTACTCTGTCCATTTTGTTGGCTACCGTTGTATACCAAAGGACTGCGAGCGAACATACAGCACCATATACAAGGTTTTGATTCATAAACCAATATAAAATGGTGAGTCCCACATGTATCAGACATATTCATAATTCATAAACCAATAAAAATAGGTATTGAAGCTTTTCAAGCAGCACATAGAAATCAGCTATTGAAAAGCAATAGTCCAAAGAAACATGCCCTAGCCACCCAATTATTAGCATCCCAACAATACTTTTATTTAAAGTGTGCAGTAATGTCGGGCCTGTTTAGTTCGGTAGGTAAGATTGCGAATTTTACTAGCAATCTAAATCGAAGATTAGGAGCACTAAACATGATCTAATTATAAAATTAAATACACGGATGGACGGGAAATCGCGAAACGAATCTATTAAGCCTAACTAATCCGTCATTAGAGATTGTTTACTGTAGCACAACGTTGTCTAATCATGGCCAAATTAGGCTCATTAGATTCGTCTCGCAAAGTTATCGGGGGGTTATAGAATGGGTTTTGTCATTAACTCACGTTTAATACTCCATGCATGTAAGATTCCCTTTAATGGATAGTGAAGTTTGATGAATAGTGAAGTTTGGGGTGGTATCTAAACAGGGCCTCAGATCTCTGTGCTTGTTGAAAGAGCGCAGCGAACAAGCATTTAATTCGCTGCTCCAAAACAACTCGAGTGAAAGCTTTGCTGCAGCCTCCATTCTCAGAATTTGGCAGAGTGACGAACAAAATAGGTGCTCAAACTCATCATCGGGAGGCTGCAATGGAAAGAGCAGATGAGGAGAGGCCCCTCCTCCATCTCCAACCTACTCCTCAGGTAAATCCCTCTCTTCTATTCAATAGCTAGTACTATGTTTCCATAATGGCCTCAGACAGTTAGCTTTAGATAATCGCAAATTTTGTTGATTCAGAACTGAACTGCAAAACTGAATCTTTTTGTGCTGTGATGCAGGTTGCAGGTTCGGAATACACAAGAGATGGATCAGTTGATGTTAACAAACAGCCTGCTCTCAAGCACAACTCAGGGAAATGGAGGGCATGCTTCCTCATCTTAGGTACCAGAGCGCAGCAGCGCTCCGTTTTTTGCTCCTCCTCTCTTATCTGCAATTTTTGCTTAACAGCTACTTAGCTGCTTGAACATCACCCTAGGTGTTGAGTTCAGTGAGTGCTTGGCCTTCTTCGCAATCTCGACGAATTTAGTGACCTACCTCACCACTGTTCTCCATGAAAGCAAAGTCGCTGCGGCGAGAAATGCCTCCGCATGGGTCGGGGCTTGCTTCTTCACGCCACTTTTTGGTGCTTTCATTGCAGACACTTACTGGGGGAGATACTGGACGATTGTTGTTTTCCTCCCAGTTTACATCGTTGTAAGTTCAAAGCAGCCAAAGCAATTTCGTTGCAACCTTCTATTTTGTCAGGCTATCTCTTGCCTGCAACACTGAACACCCTTCTATTTTGTCAGGCTATCTCTTGCCTGCAACACTGAATACCCTTCTATTTTGTCAGGCTTTGGTCGTTCTAATAATCTCTGCATCCATTCCCATATTTGCCATGCCTCCCTACTATGGTGGTAATGTTCATCGAGTAGTAGTTTACCTTGGACTCTACCTTGCTGCCATTGGGAACGGTGGCATCAAGCCCTGTACGTCAACCTTTGGGGCTGACCAATTTGACATCAATGACCCAGAAGAGCTGGTAGAAGGGCTCCTTTTTCAACTGGTATTATTTCTTGATCAACACCAGCTCCCTGCTGTCTGGCACAGTCATTGTTTGGCTGCAGGATAATGTTGGGTGGGCAGTCGGCTACGTGATCCCAACAGTAATCATGCTCATCTGTTTCCCTGTATTTTTAGCTGGCTCGAGGATATACAGGTTTAGAAAAATGGGAGTAAGCCCTCTTACGAGCATATTTCAGGTGGTTGTTGCAGCTGTCAGGAAGTGCCATATGAAACTACCGGATGATAGCTCGCTTCTGTATGATCTGACCAATTCGCCTTCTGCAACAGATACAACTCAGAAAATCAAGCATACCAATGAATTCAGGTATATTCAATGTTGTAAATTAGATGTCAGCACAGTCTAACTGACACATAAAAGTAACCCCTACTAGCAGTGAACAAAAGAAATTTTGTGTCTGAAAATCAGTTTTGTTCTGTTTTTGAGCCATAACCTTATTATATCTTGCAACAAGTGCTAATTGAAAAGTTTCTTTCAAGAACATCGGTAGGAAGCAATTCTGGGATCATGTTACTTGAAAAATATAAAGTTGACACAAAAGTTACCTGTTATTCAGGTTCTTTGACAAGGCTGCTATTGTACCCGCCCCATCAGACAATGAAATCATGGTGCCAGTGAGCTCATGGCGTCTATGTACAGTGACACAAGTTGAGGAGCTGAAGATGCTGCTGCGGATATCCCCCATCTGGGCATCGTGCCTGATCTTCTACTCAGTGAGTGCACAGATGGCATCGACTTTGGTTGAGCAGGGCATGTTCATGGATAACCATGTTGGCTCGTTCGCCATCCCACCAGCATCCATGTCCACCTTTGGCGTGTTCAGTTTCCTCATTTGGGTCCCCATTTACGAAACCGTACTAGTGCCACTTGCAAGGCGTTTCACCGGCAAGGAAAAGGGCTTCTCCCAGACACAGCGCCTTGGAATTGGCCTGGCACTGTCCATGCTCACCATGGTGTACGCAGCATCGCTCGAAATGAGGAGGCTGGCCATCGCGGAAGCCACGGGCCTTACTAATCAGAATGCACCTGTGCCTATGAGCATCCTGTGGCAGGTGCCACTTTATTTGGTGCAGGGTGCAGCCAACGTCTTTGGCAGCATCGCTGTGAGCGAGTTCTTCTATGACCACTCCCCAGAGACTATGAAAAGCATGTGCGCAGCACTTGGGCAGCTGGCAATTGCGTCCGGATCTTACATCAACTCACTCCTGCTCAGTGTTGTCACAATAGCCACAACACGCGGTGGGGCACCCGGGTGGATTCCAGACAATCTGAATGAAGGCCACCTGGACTATTTCTTCTGGATGCTGGCCACTCTTAGCTTACTGAATTTGGCTCTGTTTATGCATTACTCAATGGGGTACAGAGGGAAGACAAGTTGTTGACCCAAAAGGTGTGAGCTCTTTTATGGTACTCCATACTATCAATGAGTGGTATATAGAATAAGTCCCATAAGTAAGAGATAGTTTAGTAATTTTACTTGGATAAAAATGAATTTAGAGATTGGAGATGTAAAAAAAATATATCAAGGATCAAATTGATTTTTAAAAATATAAATATTTCAATACATCATTAATTTTTTTTCTAAAATGCCCATATACTACTATACTACTCAATGTATACTACTTAATTAAAGTCTCCAGTAGTATACAATTAATCTCAACCATACAATCTTTTTATACTAGTTAGTTGCATCCTAAATTCAATTTTCACATCACTTTGCGAGATTTAATACTGACTGAAGCAGGTCATGCACCTGTAAGTTTTGTTTGTATACTGGCTAGTACCTTTCTCATAAAGAGAAATTTCCTTGCAAAGCTTGCGAAATCAGAACCCATGGGCATTGGTAAACACGTCATTGAAAAGAAAAATTCATGCAAAGTTGAACACCAAATAAAAGAACACCCAGAAGATTGTTCCTTTGAGTATGGAGGATTTCAGAAGTTACCTGAACCTGGCCTGCGGTATTGCCTATCTGAAAACCATTCCACGGGTCGGCAATTCTTCGAACAGCTTGCGTGCACTTCAAACGGAGAGGGCAACTGGCGCAAGGACGGTGGCACTGGCAAAGCACAAGAAAACGCATCGACATCTGCTGGGACGGGTATCCAGACCGCGTGCGACAACAGCCGTTATGGGTATGGCGCCTCTCCCAGCGTGTGGGGACGGCGGCAGCGTAGGGGGACAGCCAGCAACCACGACCCCGCATCAGAGTAAAGAGGGGACCGGCCGGTGCCGCCAGCCCGCCATATGCCCTTGCGATGGTGAGGTACGAGCACGAGGCCTAAGTTGTAGCTGTAAGTCCGGCAAGTCGGCAACCGCGATGGGGGCCAGATCTAGCTGCAGCGGCGGTCGTATTTTAAGCTTTGATGGTTACGAGTTACAACCGAAGTTGGCCGGCCCCGCCCTCACGACTGTCGACTGTTAAATCTTCAGTGCAGCGGCTAAACCTTTTTTGAGGAATACTATCTACTATTGAAAGCAAATGAGGTTTTAGCATCTCTAGCAATCTCCCAATACACATTTCCCAATAACCCAATAACTTTTTTATGATTATTGAGAGAGTTAATTTTATAGTCTCTCAATAATCTTGTCTCAATCCAACTAGTATTGAGAGAGTCACAACTCTCCCTCTATTTGGGGAGAGTTAGAGTGGATTATTGGTTTGTCCCAATAATTTTTGGGAAAAAGAGAAAAATTAAGGGATCTGCTGGAGCACTATTTTTTCAATAAAACTCTCCCAATATAGTAGTTGCATTGGGAAATGGGAAACCGCTGGAGATGCTCTTACACAGTCCATAGGTTTGGCAACATATGTTACATGTTCAAAAACGAAAAAGGCTCTTGACACGAAACAACGGCGCACTCTAGACTAAATTTTGAAGACATCAGTTTTTTAATTTTTAATATTTATTTTTTGGATATTACAAAATAAGATCCTAGAATTGGGAATTATCAGAAAAAACATACCTAAATCGTCTACCCAATAGACAAAAATAAAAATTTCCTCAGCCGAGTGGATGAAATCTTATTTTGGTCTGGCCACTAGACGAATCTGCATGACACAAACAGTTTTTTAGGATGAAATATATTTAAAAAATAGATTCCGTTCCGTGAGTAGACTAAAATATAAAAAATTTCAAATTTTTTGACAGTTTATATTTTTTCGAATCAAAAGTAACAATTTTCTATATTTGACCTTTTAATGTAAAATTATCAAAAACAAGGACAAATGCTTTAGAAAATACAAGTAAAGTTAAGGTACTTCCCAGTAAAATTCGAACACTCCGGAGTCTGGATGCCCTTAGAACAAACTAAAGTGTTCTTTATTTCAGGACAGAGAGAGTAATTGATTACCCCTTAATTCTATATATCTATTATATATTTATATTCCTTTCTGCAGTGGAACAACTGCACCCGTTGCCTTTTATTAAATATTTTCCCGAAGCTCATTTTTTTTTACACTTCGTCCTTTCTCTTTGAGTATCCGGGCATTTTACTATTGTTAGGTGGAAATAAGTTTGTGTAATTCAAAATAAAAGAAAATATTGCACGAGATTCATGTGCCCGAACAGAGATGGCATATTTTGTAATTTAATCTTTTGGGGTGGTCCATTACAACCCAATTAACGTAGATGAATTGTTTTGTTTACACATGTTCGTATTTTTTGTTGGTCTTGAATGGTGATTAAAAAGCCAGCAAATGGTAGCTATATAGCAAAAGCTATATGTCTAGAAATGCCAAAAAGACCTAAATTTTAGGACGAAGAGAATGGGTAGGTTCTAGCTTTGATTTTTTGTTGCAAATGAATTGGTCATTGTAATTTTCTTTTTTCAAATGCCAGTACAGACGCAGATACTCACACACGCACACACTCATCACTATGAATACACACATACAAACAATATCCTTACGAGCAACTCTGAGGAATTTGGCCGGCTGTTTCAATCTTAAGATTGACGAAGTCACCATTGGCACCTCGCTGTCGACGGGCACGTTGTCTACCGCAAAAATAATAGCACCAATTTAATCCTGGAATAATCTCCAAAAAATGTGACACTCATGCCGAGTCGGGGACTCAAACCTGGTGGACAAGTTCCACCATGAGAAACCTAACCAATTAAGCTACGCTTAGTTCGTTATTTCCTTTTAATTTTGCATTTAGTACTACATATCAAATAATGTGATAAATACCTCAAACCTCTTATGGTGAGACTCATTTATATCTTATCTTACTAGTCAGAAACTCATTTTGTTGTATCTATATTAATCCTCACAAGCCTCGCTAGAAAAAACAATTCTACAAATTCTCAAAAAAATTAGAAACATCTGGCCGTTAATTAGTAGACTCTAATCATTAACAATTGGATCTATTATGTTTTCTAAAAAGTTACCCACTATTACCATTTGTAATAGCCTAAAATAACCCTCAGAATCTATGGCTAAATTACTCACTTTGCCTATTTAAAAATAGCATAGAGTAGCCCTTATTTTCATCTAAGTTACCCACATATGCTATTATAAAAAAAATCATTTTACTCCTAAACTTGCATCTAAATTACCTACACCTTTCATTATTAAAAATAATGGGCATATGTCATTATGAAATATATCCCAAAGTACATCATATATGTTTCTAAATTATCAATTTCTTTCATTAATTTTGAATGAGAAAATATTAACGCAACGTATGTATACAGGGTGTGTGCCAATGCAGGATGTGTGCTAGTGTGTGACCATAAAGGCCACATATACATGTACGAGTTAAGTGATGAGAATGCAAATTTTTATGTTAAACACGCAGCTCAAATCTAAACTTACTTCTGAATTATCCACATATTTTATTATTAAAATAACCTACATATGTCATTGTAAACAATATCTTGAGATAAGCCAATATATAATTCCAAAATACATATTTTTTCTATTATTAATATGAAAAAAATTACTTATTGAGGTATATATAATGATGCGTGTCACATGTGCACCATGAATACGTTTATTGATAAAATATTGAGAATACTGACTTCCATGTTAATTGCATAGCTCAAATTTGACTTCCATGTTAACTGCATAGCTTAAATTTAGAGTTCAGTTAAAATTTAAACACTATCAAACATCTATGGAGGTGTCATACAACACGAAAAAAACAATATTTATTATATGAGAGTGCGCAAGATAAATAATTTTGATTATTAGCTATGTATTATTTTTAATAAATTTCTAAAATTATCGGCCTGCACATTGAGGGGACCACGGGAGCCACGGGTTGAAAGATTCTCTCATTGTTCACGGCCAACTTTAGTAACGCCACAAGTTAATCTATGTCATGAGATGATGGAAATCTAGAAACCTGGCATGATCCTTGCGACCTTGCGGTTTTATCATTGACTAATTATCATGGCAAAGACCTTTGATACCATGACGGAGATGGGAGATCTCACACGCACGCTTGTCAAGAATCTATGTTGTTGTTGTTGTTGTTGCTGCCTGTGTATCTCGAGGAGCAGTGCAAGAAGTGCAGCAGGTTCACCACGCCCAGAGCAGCCAACCAGAAGAAATAGTCCAGGTGCCCCTCGTTCAGGTCGTCCGGGATCCACCCGGGCTTCCCGCCGCGCGCCGTGAGGGCCGCGACGGCGCCGAGCACCGCCGAGTTGAGGTAGTTACCGGCCGCGACGGCGAGCTGCGCAAGGGCGGTGCCTAGGCTCTTCGTGCCGGCCGGCGACTGGTCGTAGAAGAACTCGAGGACGCCGATGGCCGTGAACACCTCCCCCGCGCCGAGCACCGCGAACGCCGGCGCCTGCCACATGATGCTCATCGCCGCCTGCCTGACCGCCGAGTCGCTCCGCGCGAACGCCAGCCGCCTCGCCTCCACCAGCGCGGCGTACACCATGCCGACCACGGACAGCACGAGGCCGACGCCGAGGCGTTGGAGCTGGGACAGGCCGCGCTCCTTGCCGGTGGCGCGCCGGGCCAGGGGCACCAGTACGGCGTCGTAGACGGGTATGCAGACCATGACGCTGATGATGTCGAAGGTGGCGAGGGACGCCGGCGGCACGGTGAACGGGCCGACGCGGTTGTCCATGGCCGCGCCCTGCTCGATGAACGTGGATGACATCTGCGCTGTCACGGCAAAGAAGAGCACCATCGACGCCCACACGGGGAACATCCGGAGTAGCATCTTGAGCTCCTCAGCTTGGGAGACCGTGCAAAGTCTCCACGGGCTTGTCTCTCCTTTCTCGCCGGGTGATGTCACGGCATGCATTGTTGTTTACCTAATTTGATGATGAAAATTAATAATTTTTTTTTACATATTTGGACGTAATTTGATTACCTGAATTGACCTGTATGCTGAGTCTTGCAATTGGGTTCAGTTGGGGTACGAACCTCATGCAGAGAAGAGCAGTCTTCAGGCAAAACCAAATGGTAATTCCTCACAGCTGCAACAACCACCTGGGAGGCTTGTCAGAGGACTCCCTCCCACTCTCTGATACCTATAAACCTTCCTACCGGCGACGAACACGGCGAGCCCAAACCCGACCCCCCACCCAATGTTGTCCTGCACCCAGACGACCACAGGCGCCGACAGCAGGGACCCAATGTTGACAGAGAAGTAGTACCAGTTGAAGAACGAGCCCGGTCACCCTCTCCACCGGGTCAGTCATGTCGAATTGATCAGCGCCGAGGGCCGAGGTGCAAGGCTTGATGCCCCTATTTCCTAGAGCGACGAGGTAGAGCCCTAGGTACACCGCGGCATGATGAATGCCGCGGTCGTAGGAGCCCATGAGCAGTGGGGAAAAGGCTGAAACTGTCAGGGTGAGCATCCCCTGACAGAACAGAAAACAGAGTGAAGTTCAGAATTCCAAATGGATCATGCTGGATAGTACTTGGTGGTACATTGCTTGTTGTCACTTACAACGGCGTAAACAGAGAGGAAGATGACTATTGTCTTGTATCTTCCCCAGAATGTGTCAGCCAAGAATGCTCCGATGAGCGGCGTGAAGAATGAAGTGCCGATCCAGGTGGACACTGTTGCCGCGGCATCGACGTTGCTCTGACGGAGAATTCGGTGAATTCAGCACCTTATTCACGAATGGTCAAATTATGTTAACTCTATGGATTAAGCAAGGCTAGTGCTACATGAAGAGAACAAAGTAAATAATTCTTGTTGTGCACTACCTAAAAGAAAGAAGCATGCCCTCCAATTGCCCGTGCTCTGCTTTAGGGCAGACTTATTGTGAATATCCACCGTCCCATCGCTTGTAAATTCTGAACTTACATCCTAAGCAATTAAAACCATAAGAAAATCCATAACCGTAAAATCGATAATCTACCCAAAAATTCATCTATGTTGTACTAATGCACTTGACAGGATGGTAAGGTGCTAAGGCATTACCTGTTGAGGCAGGTGATGAATCAGTGGCCTCTCTTCTGTTGCATCCATGGGATGCTGAGCTGACCTAGAGATGGAGCATGGTGGAGCAGAGGAACCTCTCTTGCTGGTGCAAGACTCGGTGAAGCAGCCGTCGATATCTGGATTTGTGTGTCCAACCGTCTGATGTGGACAGCCGTCGATATCAAGACAATACACGTTTCATTGCAAAAACGACTTGGCTGGATTGCAGAAAGAAAACGTTTCGAATCCAGTAACGAGCAACAAAGCAAGAACGCCTGAAGGCGAAAGGGGAGACAGAGAGACAATACCAGACAGAGACAGGACGTATACATTTAAGAAGATACCTCATTACACTAAATGGCGTATCGTAAAATGATATATAAATTCTCGTTACACGAAATATTCCTTCCTCCATTTTTAAATACACGGCATTTAGGAAAACTCATTTAAAAACAGAGAGTACTCCATTGGAGTTACTATAGAGTCATTTCGTTGTATTAGAAGAAACCTATGTTGACCATTTATAGTACATAATTTTTGTTTACATTAGGTTATAATTTGTATTTCAAAGATGAAAAAACAGAATACGCAATGAAACCTTGTAACAAAGGAGCGAGAGGATAGTTTACAAAATAACTGCTCCACGACACAATTATATTTTTTTTCTTACACATCAGCATGAGTTCAATGGTTGAGACATACTCCCTCCGTCCAGAAATTTAAGACGTGTTTTCATAAGAGAAAAAATCAAACTTTACAATCTTTGAGCAATAATTAATTAAACTATATATACATTTAGTTTATAAAATTTGTATCTATATATTTGTATTCAAAGAGATTTTGAGAGGATATTGAGCCTTTCGTGATTGACATCATATTATAAGAGTACTTAAAATGACTTTTTCTTTATTTAAAATATGCCTATCATTTTTGAACGAAGGGAGCAAGAGAAACCAAGAGCTACCTAGAAAAGATGCCAAACAGGTGGGACTAATCCCAAAATAGGTGGGACCTCCTGGTATCTTACCAAATAGAAAATATACCTCTTGTTAACGTTCCAACCACCGTAACACACCTCAGTTTTCTTTCAATCTTCTTCATTTTGAGCTCGCGTGTATTTACTACGGGAACCCGGCTGTTTGCCGAGTGCCAGATGCACTCGGCAAAGGCCGAAATGCACTCGGCAAACACTTTGCCGAGTGTTACACTCGGCAAACAACACTCGGTAAACAGTGACTCGGCAAAGAGCTGTTTGCCGAGTGTCTTTTCTCGGGCACTCGGCAAACCCTTTGCCGAGTGCTATTTGCCACTCGGCAAACAGCCGGTTTTCAGTGCTAAAAAAACCGAAAATAATAGCAAAAAAAATTTATTCCAATGTGGGAAGGACTCCAACCATCCAAGTCGCGCCATTTTTCGCGAAAAATTCGCGCGCTACGCGGTCGGCGGGATTCGAACCCGCGACCTCTCTCTCGCGCGTGACCTTCTCTACCACTGCACCACACTCTCATTTGTGACTAGATATTGTTTTGATTCCTACCGTATTATAGTAAACTGAGTGTAAATTACTTGTTTGAGGCCCTAAATGATTTCAAATTAAAAACTTGTCAACTACAAAGTTTTATAACTTTTTGAAATCTACAAGTTTTATTTTGGTAGTTTCTCCATCCGAGGTCATTTACAAAATTTGAATTTCAAATTTGAGAACATTCACACTTAGTTTTTGTTGACTATATGATTTCAAATAAAAAAGTTGTCAACTACAAAGTTTCATAACTTATTGTGATCTACAACTATTATTTTGACTATTTTTTCATCCGAGGTCATTTGAAAAAACTCAAATTTTAAATTTTGAGAACTACAAACGTACTTTTCATTAGCAAAACAAATTTAAATTAAAAAATTTTAAACTACAAAGTTGTATAACTTCTGAAGATCTACAACTTTGATATATGACATTTCTTCATCCGATGCAGTGAGAGTAACATTGTTCACAAATCTTATAGATCTCTCTTATAGTTTTAGGAAACTCTACGAGAGATCTAGATTTTGTGAACAATATTCATATGAATTTGTCGAATGAAGAAATGACCAAACTAAAAGTTCAGCATCTTGAGAAGTTATACAACTTTGTAGTTCAAAACTTTTTAATTTGAATTGATTTACTACTTTAAAATGTGGTTTTAATTATGACTTTGCCGAGTGTCAAAAAAACACTCGGCAAAGATATTGTTTGCCGAGTGTTTTTTTTTGACACTCGGCAAAGAATATCTTTGCCGAGTGTTTTTTTTGACACTCGGCAAACCCTATTTTTGCCGAGTGTTTTTTTTGCCGAGTGTTTTTTGAAAAACACTCGGCAAACAAGTTGTTTGCCGAGTGCCCGAAAAAAAACACTCGGCAAACATGAAGACACTCGGCAAACTTGGGATTTCCCGTAGTGAGTAAAAAACACTTATTTCAAATCACTACCTATTTCTCTGCTCCCTACCAATGCCAATATTATTTAAGAAAACAAAGCCACTATTTGTTGCACCTCATGCATTTAAATTTCAATATTGCTTTAATAAAAGAATTAGTTTGAATCTGCACTTTAAATGATCTTTGTGGTGTAAAATACAGAAACAAGAACATAGACCCGTTGCAAATGGATGATTCATCTATTCATATCGCCTAATCATAAAAGTGTCCACTCAATGAAAAACCAAACAATGTAATTTATTATTTTCTCTAGAGCAACGACAATTCGTTGTCATTTTGTACTACAATACAATAAAACATCGGCAACACTGAATTTTGGTAAAGGACACACCAACAGTGTATTATCAATCAGTAACAAAGTATTATTGACAAAAGTTCTGAGTTAGCATAAGTGGTGTTGGGAAAGTATTGTTGTCCGATAGTTTGTCGATATAAGGGGCATCATCATGGAGGTTCATAGAGTTTTGGAGCCCATACAAGTTGTAGCCACCATTTCCAATTGTAATCATCCCATAGATTTGTGAACCGACTTGTAATCAAGCATTGCATAAAAGAAGCAAACATGGTTTGCAACATCGTCCCTCTGTATCTAGTATTATCTATGTGTCTTCCTTGGTATTATGAATTGCTCTATCTTTATTGCCTTGCGTGAGTAGATCCACTAAAGAGAGCACTTAGGCGACATGTAGCGCAATCCTGTAAGGAATAGGGCGCTCTCAGCCATAATTATGCTTTTGGTGATTTGATGACAATATAATTATTGGGACCAATGTGTTTGTCGAGGGTGCTTTGTAGGAATTTTAGGTGCCAAGGATGTGTTTCAAATCACAGAAAAATCCAGAGAAATATTTTAGGCTGACCAAGCCATGTTAAAAACAAATCAAGGACGATTGGTTGAAATGGATAAGTCCCAGTAAAACTCTACATGCCACTTCTCCCACCGAGGGAATATTCATTTGACATTGTTTTAGTCAAAAGAAACAGAGTGTAGGGTATTCCTTGGAAGTACAAAGGATACATATACGCCACTTCTTCTGCCGATAGAATCAAATGAACAGAGTGTGTCTCACCAAAGAGGTTGCGAAGTTGAAGTTTGAAGATGCTCTACACGATGTTCCATCCGATGTCATTATTTGTGTACTTGGCGTCATATGGGCCAAAGCAAGAGTGAAGCTCATTAGAGAAGAATTTTACATGGCATATCTTCGCCAATGGCAAATTATACACGGCATAGTTTTCGCCAATGCAATCTAACAAAGAGCATGTTGGCTTGGGCTCGAAGGTTTTCTACACAATGCTTCTTCCGGTGTCACTATTCATATGAACGGTGTTGTTTTGGTCAGTAGCCGGAGTTCAAGAGTGAAGTTGACCACTCAGAGTTTCTACACAACATTCGCTTTGGCAATTGGTGTTTGGCACATAAAGAATTGTTAGAAATGTGCCGAATATTTATTTGTACTAAATGGGTTATGCGGACTTGATGTTGTATTAGTGGTAGAGGGTTGAGTTAGTGGTGACTTGTACCCGGCCTCTCTATAAATAGAGAGGGCCACTATGTAAGCAGTGAGCGGTGCGTAGGCACCCCCACAACCACAAGGGAAGCCAGAGAGTGACAGGCTCGCTGGGGGCACTGGCCGAGTTGGGCCGGCACCCGGGATGGCCGGTGTCGCTGTGGTTGCCGGAGACGTAGGCCTCGGCCGAACTCCGTTATCAAATTTCTCATGTCTCTGGTGTGGTGTGTGGCCTCCGGTGAGCATCGCCTAGGTAGACTCCAAATCAAATTGCTTCCGCTGTGCGACGGTATCACAACAATTGGTACCAAAGTTGTATGGTTGTTTGGAGCATCTTAGTTGGCAAGGAGAGAGGTGGAGACATGAGGTTCATGCCTCACGGGCGCCGTGGAACTGCTCGGTGCGGTGCAAGGTGAAGCATGGCAGTGGTTGGCGTTCCAACCAGTGGTGTCGGACACGCTAGGCAGGTGGCCTAGACCGTCCGATGGGCTGCACAGTTGGCAAGGATCAACCAGACGTGGTGGTTGGGCCAACATAGTGGCTGGCGAAGACGATGCCAAGTTGGGGCATCGGATTCGGCTCGCGGTCCAATCCGGCAAGGGCCAGACGTGGCTGGTGACCGGGTCGATCGGAGGTGGGAACACCATGGTGGTGGTGCAACCGGGTGTAGCACGGGGGCGGCACCATGGCACTGCGAGCAGAGGGTGTCGGTGATGCGTACCCAAGGTACGGCACGACTCGCGGATGAGGTGTGCGAGGGCGTGGTTGTCGCAACAAGGCCGGCAAGCTCGGATGGAGCAAGCACGGCGAGGCTTGCGACATGGCGTGGTCGATGTCGTCGAAGAATACGACGTCGAGGTATGGTCGTTGTAGCAAGGATGGCATGCGCAAGTGGAGCGCATGCCTCGGGGCTGCAACAAGCCGTAGATGTTGTCGACGAGGAGTGGTGTAGAAGCTGGAGCCAGCAAGCGGAGGTCCATGGCGTGGCTAATCCGGCATGAGACTGGACATGAAGCCAGGAAAGGCTGTGTTTGGAAGAACCGGCCAAAAAATTGGCAGCCAAACCTTTGATGTGTTCGGACAATTTTTTGTCCAAAGTGGGACCGCTGTGGGGCCCACATCCCGGGGTCACGGGCGACCGCGTTAGGCGTCCCCGTGACCCTTCCCAGAGCGCGACGATGCGCCCGGCTCCGCGCTCTCCCTTCCGGCTGAGAGGTTCTCGCCGCCGCCCACCGAGTGCCACCGCGCCGCCGGCCCCCTCCGACGCTCCGCCGCCCATCCAGTGCCGCACGCGCCATATTCCGCTGCCGCCCACTGCAGATCTCGGAGCGTTGCCGCCGCCGGTAGAGACACGATGCAGATCGGGCGCGGGCGCATCGGCGGGCCTCGGTCTTGGGAGCTCAACGGCGAGCGGCGCGAGGTGCTCGGCAGCGAGGTCGGCGCCCCGGCCAACAGATCCGGAGTCCTCCCACTCCCCTGGGACTGCGTTCGAGCGGGGGGAGGGGGGAGGGGGGGCAACCGGGGCCGGTCGTCGGCTGGCGTCCGCAACCCTTCTTCGGCCTCCAGCCGTGGGTACCCTCTCCTTCCGCTCCCCTTCCGATTTGCACTGCCGTCGGCCAGCCGTCCCCACCCGTCTCCCCTTCGCCCTTCCACCCCCTCCGCCGGTGCGCCCGCTTTGCTCACCCCTTCCCCCAACAGCTGCCTATTCTCGGCCCGGAACCGGCCATTCGCACCCCGCCGTTCCCCAGCTCGTGCACGGCCGTAGCATGGCCGGAGGAGGGGATGAGGCTTTCCGTCCCTACTCACATCCGGACCCCCCGTTTGTGCCCGGGTACTACCCCCTGCTGACATCCTCTTCAACCGTTCCAGTGACCGCCGGGGCCAGCCAAGCGCCGCCTCATGCCTTTGCTGGTTTCCACTTGAACCCCTACTTCTCCTCGGCCAGTAACCCGTCGCCGTTCTACGCGTCGTGCCCAAGCGCTCCGGGTGCCGCCGGAGGCATGGCCGGCCCTGCACAAGGTTACCCAGGCTACGGTGTCCCATCGGGGTACTTCCACATGCCCCTTTCCTCGGAGCTACGCCCCATTGCAGAGCCTGCAAGGCATTCGACGTCGTCCGTACCACCATGGCAAGGTGGCTCATATGCTTCCCTTCCTCCGGTGGGATTTCCGCCGTGCTACGGTGAGGCCATGTTGCAATTAACATTTTTCCATTTCCAAAATTCATGTAGCAGCAGTACTATTGTGGACCTTCAGATAGCAGTCGACCGGTATAATTACAAAACTTACACACAATAGCAGTAATCTATATGACAAATAATTACTTCTCAAGTTTCCTTATCCATGACTGAACTATTTCAGTTGGGGATACTTTTGCATTTATATACCCTTTTCATATCGTTGGCAACAATAGCACATAACTGGTCAGACCCTTGTCATGCTCCATATTTTTTTAAGCCATGCTACATAAAACGAGCAGTTATCAGTTTGGTAGTTTTTCAGCTTTTGTTGGCTTGATTAACCAGATTAAGTATGACATGTTAACCAGATTAAGTATGACATGTTAACCCCTAGCAGTTATCATGAATTTATTTTCTGCTCAGCTTTGCTTTCATGCCTACATAAGATATTTGTTTGTACCTGCTCCTATATGTTGGACACCTACAATTAAGATTTGTTGTGGCATCTCATTGTTGGACCATTTGCTGCGCACTTCATCATTCACAGATGGTTATGGCGAGCCCAGCAGTCGGCCGCCCCGTTTGGATATGCCACCGGTACCTGCTCGTTCAGCGTCTATGGCCGATGATCCGGCTTCTTCATCTGTACCTGGTAGGCCGCGCACTCGCAGCCTTTCACGCCGGCAGGCGCAGTCACCCGTTGCTGATGTTTCCAGCAACGACGATGTCATGGCGGCCAATGTTGGCGATGATGTTGGCGACGATGACTTATCCTCAGTGAGTCCTCATTTGCACCGTTAGCTTTCCATTTATCTACCGCACTGTTTGCTTTACAAAATTGCAGTTCCTTCTTTGTGAGGACTGCTCATATGCAGTATCACCGGAAATTCATACATTCCTCATACATTGCTGTCTGCATCCGTGTATGTGCTTATGTAAATTTTTTGTTATTACTGTCATGTCTGAGTAGGGGGCCCATAGAGCGAAATGGGATGATTTTCATACGGAAACTTTATGTCATTTGTGGCTGCACGAACAACAAAATGGGAACTGTCCCCAGGGTCAACTAAGTGCATTAGGTTGGGCAAACATGGTTCAAGGATTCAAAGAACGAACTGGGAGGTCATATAATAAGCGGCAGCTCAAAGCACGGCTGTCCCAGCTAAAGGTGTTCTACGGAGCTTTGAAATTATTGAGAGGTGGCACAGGAGGTGGCCGAACATCACATGGCGGGTACAAGGCCGGGAAACATGTTTGAAAAAAATTGAAAAAGGTTAGCAACTGCTTGACAATGTCACATTTTAGCTGATTAAGTTGGGTTTGTGCACAGTTGTATTAATGTTCAATTTGTTGTCAACCCTTTTCTCGTAACCAGAAGCTATCGGAGGTGGAGCGCTTGAAGAATGAAGAGCCCAGTTGGCTTTGCATGCTGGAAGAAATGTTTAGGGATGTTAATTACCATTGACTACTCTGTCACACCCGGATTTACGAAGGAAATCCGAGTGCTACTATATGTGTACCCAGGAAGTCTTTACACAAATATAGCTCAGAAATGAATATCAAAGAAAGAAAAACAGTGCTCGATAACATAAATCATAACAAGTCTTACATCACAGGCATTATATTTATTAACGAGTTTATCAAAGTAGCGGAAGCCTGACGTAGTCTAACTCCAGAACATCTCCACAGGGACTCTGACTGGGGGAATGCACTGCCTAGAAGTCCGGGAACTCCTCGGGGAATACAAAAGCATCCACTGGCGGCTCCTCTGAGTACCCATCCGGGATTTTGTTGATATGAAGCAAGTGTAAGTAATCCATCTTACTTAGCAAGCATAACATGATTAAATGAGGCTCAAAAGGCTATGCAAGGTTTAAACTGCGGTTAGCATTTTTAGTTGATTGATTTTAGAATTAACCTGTATTACTATAATTATATGACAACCCGGTTGTAACCCACATTAGAAAAACATGTGAGATATTATAAGTAACCAACATCATCGTTAAACATTACTTTAGAAAACAAGGAACCGCTCGAAAAGGATCCAGGCCGCTCTTGACCGTGAGCACGGCTGTTATAACAGTTTTACACTCTGCAGAGGTTGTACACTTTCACCACCGGTCGTGATCCCCTTTGCCTTGGGCACGCACTCCCTTCACACCACGTGAAATGAGTACAGGGTTTCACTACGAGACCTTTCAAAAGACACCCTAGCAAGCTAGTGGCCGCTACGGTTTCCTGACAGGCGCATGGACCCCTCCAGGCTCCAGCCAAAACATCACACAAATCCATCACACACAAACCCCAACGAGAACTGACCGAGGTCCACACTTAAACCTGGCAGCCCCACTTGCGCCTTTCGGTAACCACTAGACAAGCTAGAGCCGTACAATTTACTTAGTCAAGACCAGAGCCATGTGATTCCTGTGGTTGTACGGTTTTCCTGGGTGGCCGCTTTAAGAACGGAACCTTAAGAAGAGACGCTTAGAGCAATGCAAACACATGCTCAAGCTCCCTAAACCAAGTTGCTAAAAAGCACATTTTAATAAGGTTCCAAGTATATCATTAGTCATGATTATTATTTCATAACGAACATTAGCGGTTGGCAAGCATAGCAACAACTAACATATCTACCCATATGCATAAACCCAAGGTAACAAGGAATATAGGATAAACAAGACTAGTCATTCCTAAGGTTTAAAAATTAGACACATGCATGAATGAATAACATGATTAATAGGTGAATAGGTATCAAGGATAAATCATGTTACACTTGCCTTCCTCAAAATATTGCTGCTGATCTTGGTCTTCAAACTCTTGATCAAAGCCGGCCTCGTACTGCTCGCAAACTATACACGCATTCCAATCACCACACATACATCCATCATAAGCCAATACATGCATACAAAAGTATTTCTATTAGAACAGTACACCATACAATGAAAATAGAAGCAAAAAGGATATAAAACTAATCGACGCATTTCTACGAACACAACAACGCGAAAATCACTCTAATCGGATTTACGGTAATTAAACTACACTAAAAACAAGATCGAGGACTAACCTGCGAGAACCGAGGACCTAAACGTTATTAAACCTAGATAACAGGGGGTAGCAAGAGAGTTTTTCTGAACTGAAAAAGGATGGCGGGTTGATATCTGACTTTTGCAGGGACTCTTAAACAAAATTACGAAGGGGTATTTGATGTTTTAATCCAGGCCGTTGATGAAAAGATGGATGGCTCTGGTGGTTTCTTCTTGGTCCAATCAGGGAGGAACAACAGCATCTTGCTGTTCTCACGGACAGAAGAAAGGGCGACGCCCAGAACGGTTTCTGCTCGCCGGCGATGATGGTGGCCGGAGCTACGGTGCGCGGATTTCATTGATGAGCGGCAAAACAGAATCGGGGCGACGTCGCGAGTTCATCTTGATACTTACTTGGGGCAGATAGACAGCAAGGATGGTGCGCCACTGAAGGGGGCGGAACAGACCACGGGGCGAGCGTGGGGGAGGGCTGCGGCCTCGGCGTCGCTGACCTGGGCGCCGGGATCGTGGCCCTGGTGTACCTGCGCACGCAACAGAGAGGAGGGGATTGAGGGGAAGGCGCTGGTGACTGCCAACAGAGGTGACAGCAAGGTTCTTACCGAAGTCGATGCAGCAGGTGCAGAAATTCGATGTGAATGATTCTGATTTTTGAGTATTGGGGAGTGAGAGAACCAAAGGGGACTAAGGATGAACTTGTCCCAGGTTTTATAGAGGGGGGAAGGGCGGTATGGCAGGGAATTGAGGAGTATGGCAGGGAATTGAGGAGAGGGCGACGGTTTGTTCCACCCTCCATTACTGCCCATGAAAACCATTAACAAGAATTAAAGCCGGGGTTAAAGGCTCTTGAGTGAGAGAGGAAAGGGAAGGGGAGGGGTCTGGCCACCTGCTGTTCTTGAATCGCAGAGAGAGAGGGGCGAAGGGATGGGACGGGGGCGCTCCTGTGCGAGATGGAAAAGGGGGCGACGTTTCTGTTCTTGCGAAGGAGACAGAAGGGGGCGACGTTTCTGGAGGGGAGGGCGTGCGTGATGGAAGGGGATGAGGGGCTGACGGCATGCGTGGGGGGTGGCCTGGGCTGGGCCCAAGGGCAAAAAAAAAGAGAGAGGGCACAGCCGGGCTGGGCCAAGAGAGGTCGGTTGGGCAGGTTGGGTTGGGCTCCAGGGAGAAAGGAGAGAGGAAAAGAAAACAGGCCGGGCTTGATTTGAAGGGTTTGGGCTCAGGTTAGGATTTGGACTTTGGTCCTGGGTTTTTGGGTCGGGAACTAGCACACAAAAACATACATACATGAAAACAATGCACCGGCATGAAATGCACGCAAACAAGTTTCTAAACCTAGGGTTGATTTTAATTACCAAAAAGATTTTATATTTTTTTCTAAATTTCGGGAATGCTCACACAACAACTTAGCAAATTAATTACTAATTTAGAAAACAAAATTTTAGGGTGTTACAAACCTACCCCCCTTAAAATGAATCTCGTCCTCGAGATTCGGTTGAGCCTTCAAACAACTGTGGATATTCTGCCTTTAAATCTTCTTCTCTTTCCCAAGTTGCCTCATCCATTGAGTGTCGGCTCCACTGCACCTTACACATCCGTATCACCTTACTCCTTGTGACTCTTTCTGCCACTTCCAGTATCTTGACGGGGTACTCTTTATATGTAAGATCCTCTTGTACATCAAGTTCATCCAGAGGTAACTGTTCTTCTGGCACTCGTAAACATTTCTTCAGTTGTGATACGTGGAATACATCGTGTACACCTGACAGTCTAGTTGGCAATTCCAATTGATAAGCCACCTCACCTTTTCTGTCCAACACCTTGAATGGTCCAATATACCTTGGTGCTAGTTTGCCTTTGACATTGAATCTGCGAACTCCTCTCATCGGTGACACCTTGAGATATACGTAGTCGCCAATGTCAAAACTAAGGTCTCGACGTCTGACATCCGCATAACTCTTTTGCCTGGATTGTGCTACCTTCAAATTCTGCCTGATTGTCTGCACCTGTCTTTCAGCCTCTTTAAGAATTTCAGGTCCAAACACTTGGCTTTCTCCCGTTTGATTCCAGAACAAGGGTGTTCTGCATTTCCTGCCATATAGTGCCTCAAAAGGTGCCATTTGTAGACTCTTCTGGAAACTGTTGTTATAAGAGAATTCTGCGTATGGCAAACTCTTATCCCAACTTGTCCCGTACTGCAAAGCACAAGCCCTCAACATATCTTCCAAGATTTGGTTCGTCCTTTCAGTTTGCCCATCAGTCTGTGGATGATAAGCCGAACTGAAGTTCAGCTTTGTATCCATTGACTCATGAAGTTTATGCCAGAACTGTGATGTGAACTGTGATCCTCGATCTGACACTATCTTCTTTGGAACTCCATGCAGGCATACTATTCGCTCCATGTATAGCTCTACTAGCTTTGCACCCGAGTAGGTGGTCTTTACCGGAACAAAATGAGCCACCTTAGTTAGTCGATCCACAATTACCCATATAGAGTCAAAACCTCTCTGAGTTCGGGGCAAACCGACTATAAAGTCCATTCCTACTTCTTCCCATTTCCATTCTGGTATCTTCAAGGGTTGGAGTAAACCGGCTGGTCTTTGATGTTCCGCTTTAACCCTTTGACATGTATCACATAGAGCGACATGTGTTGCGACATCTCGCATAAGTCCATACCACCAATATCTTTCTTTAATATCCAAATACATTTTTGTACTTCTTGGGTGTATGGAGTATGCTGAATCATGTGCTTCCCTTAGAATAGCATCTCTTATATGTTTTAGGTTAGGCACGCATATTCTTTTTCCGAACCTCTATGCTAAATCCTGGTGCTTTTCCCTGAATGATCAAAGCTATGATTTCCTGAATCTTCTTATCTTCTTGTTGCCCTTCTTTAATCTCTTTTTCTAGTGTTGGTTCAACTTCCATTTCCACTGTGCTAGCAGCAATTCCCAAATTCAACCGTTCAAATTCCTTTCCGAGTTCTTCTGGCAACTGGGTAACTCTATTTGCATGACTTCTTCTGCTTAAAGCATCAGCCACCAAATTTGCCTTCCCTGGATGATAGTGAATCTCCAGGTCGTAGTCCTTGATTAACTCTAACCATCGGCGTTGCCTCAAATTCAGGTCTGACTGTGTGAACACATACTTCAGACTCTTGTGGTCAGTGTAGATATCACACTTATGGCCAATCAAGTAGTGTCCCCAAATCTTTAGTGCGTGCACCACTGCTGCAAGTTCAAGGTCATGAGTCGGATAATTTAACTCATGCTTCCTTAACTGTCTGGAGGCATATGCTACCACTTTTCCTTCTTGCATAAGTACACATCCCAAACCTTGACGAGATGCATCACAATATATAGAGAAACTCTTGGTTATATCAGGCAATACCAATATTGGAGCAGTGGTTAATCTTTTCTTCAACTCCTCAAAACTGGCTTGATACTTTTCTGACCACACAAACTTCACGTTCTTCTCTAGTAAGGATGTCATAGGTTTAGCTAGTTTGGAGAACCCTTCAATGAACCGTCGATAGTATCCGGCCATTCCAAGGAAACTCCGAATCTCACTCACATCTTTTGGTGGATTCCAACTCAACACATCTTTAACCTTCTTTGGATCAACTGCCACTCCTCCGTTGGATACGACATGACCCAAAAATGCTACTTCCTTCAGCCAGAACTCACATTTACTAAACTTGGCATACAGTTGTTGTTCCCTGAGCCTCTGTAATACCAACCGTAGATGCTCCTCATGCTCTTCTTCATTCTTGGAGAAAATCAGAATGTCATCAATGAATACTACCACAAACTTGTCCAAATAATCCATGAAGACTTTATTCATCAAATACATGAAGTATGCAGGAGCATTGGTCAATCCAAATGACATCACTGTAAACTCATACAATCCATACCGAGTGGTGAATGCTGTCTTGGGAATATCAGAAGCACGAATTCTCATCTGATGATATCCTGAACGGAGATCAATCTTAGAGAATACACATGCTCCCTTCAATTGATCAAAGAGATCATCGATCCTCGGTAGCGGATACTTATTCTTTATGGTTACGTCATTGAGTGCTCGGTAATCGATGCACATTCTCTTGGTTCCATCTTTCTTCTCAACAAATAATACCGGTGCTCCCCAAGGTGAGGAGCTAGGTCTAATATAACCCTTCTCAAGTAGCTCATCTAATTGCTTCTTAAGTTCTTCTAATTCTTTCACACCCATTCTATATGGTCGCTTAGCTATAGGTGCAGTGCCAGGTTTAAGATCAATAAGAAATTCAACTTCGCGTTTTGGTGGCATACCTGGCAACTCTGCGGGAAATACGTCGGGAAATTCCTTCACCACATTGATGTCTTCCATGGCCATCTCCTTCACTTGATTAGCATGACACACATCTGAAGCAGTCATTGTCGCTTGATATTCTACTTTTTCTCCAGAACTTGCTGTCAGTTGCACTGCTCTTTTAGCACACTGAATTACTCCATCATGCTTTGCTAGCCAGGACATTCCCAGGATAATATCAATGCCAGTAGAATTCAGGATTATAGGGTTGGCTACAAAATCTACCCCCCTTATTTTTATGCTAACCTTTGGACAAACTAAGGTTGCCTTTAGTTCTCCACCAGGTGAACTAACTATCATTGCTTTTTGCATTGGTTGCATAATCATCATGTGCTTTTTCACAAACTGGGCAGATATAAAAGCATGCGATGCTCCAGAATCAAATAATACTGATGCAGGATTTGAGTTCACTGAAAACGTACCGATCACCACATCTGTTGCTTCTTGCGCAGCCTCCGCATTCACATGATTAACTTTGCCTCGGGCATAGTTCTGCTGTCCTCCATTACGTGGGCCTTGTTGCTGCCTACCGGTGTTCTGTCCCATCTTCTTAGGACAATTGTTAGCAAAATGCCCCGGTTCACCACAACTGTAACACACCCTTGGAGTCACGGGTGTTGTGTTGGCCTGTGTGAGTGGTGGAGCTTGAGCTTTCAGCTGTGGGTTCTGAGGCCTGTACTGCTGCTGCTGCTGGTTCTGGGGCGCTGCTGGTACTGCGGACGGCCTGTCTGAGGAGAAGATCCCTGAAAGCGAGGCTGATTACCCATTGATGGATTGTAGCGAGGACGCGAGCTGCTTCCAGACTGTTGGCCCATATACTTCCTCTTCTTTTCTTCCATCTCCTTGCGCTTATGCTCAAGCATCAGAGCTTTGTCAACCAACTTTTGAAAGTTCTCAAAAGTGTGCGTCATTAGTTGGTATTGTAGCCCATCATTCAATCCCAACAGAAAGAGCCTCTGTTTCTTATCATCTGTGGAGACCTCCTCTGGAGCATACCTTGATAGTTCAATAAATTTATCACGGTAAGCCGTGACAGTCATAGATCCCTGCTTCAATGCCAAGAACTCCTGACGCTTCAGTATCATCAAGCCATCCGGCACATGGTGAGAATGGAAGCTCTCGCAGAATTCCAGCCAAGTGATCTGATTAGGGTGGGGATGAGCGTATTGATATGCATCCCACCAATCCAAGAGCTGCTCCTTGTAGTTGGCCTGACCCATAGAGAACCTTCTCACGGTCATCACATTGAGCAATGTCCAGCTGCCGGTCTACTGCCTTGAGCCAGTCCACTGCTTGCAAAGGATTACTTGCACTGGAGAAGGTTGGTGGACGACCCTTCATGAATTCTCCACGCTTGTCCCTGGGTGGAGCGGGATGTGGTGGATGAGGAGGTTGGTTCTGCTGGTTTTGTTGCATCATTGCCATGGTTTGAGCCAACTGCTGCATGATTTGATTCTGCTGGGCCAGAAGTTGCTCCACAGTGGGTTGGTTTCCTCCCTGGTTACCTCTTCTGCCACTGGCCATCTGTTAAAGACATTAATATTACTGTTATTCAACCATCCAAGATAACCATAATCTGATTCTGGACAAGGGTATGGAAATGATAGATGTGCAGAGCAAAAACCCTCCCAACTATTTAAACACAAAGCCTTAACCTATATCTAGATGCTTGTGAGTATAAAACCCACATTCATCTCAATCATTACAAAAAGCCAACTCATACATTTAACATAATCACAATAATTCAAATCACTCAAGAGCACAGGTTCACACATGAGAAACTTAAAACAAACTCAAAACGCATCTAAGTCGTTTATTACAACTCATGGGACAAATCTAAAGATCCTTACCTATGATGATACGGGCCTATTTCATAAGAGGAAGTAACGGAGAGAGTCAAATTTTGCAATAGATAAGGATAGAAGTATAAGCAAGAATTTTTAATAAATTACTGACAAGGCAAAACAAGGATAGATTAAATAAATAAAATGAGGTATGTATAATCAATAAATAAAATAACCAAGGTTAAATCAAAATGAAATAAAGTAAGGAGTATAAACTCTAAACGACCATTCTACTCTAGGCTGCGCATCCTACAGTCAGCACTGCTTTGATACCACTCTGTCACACCCGGATTTACGAAGGAAATCCGAATGCTACTATATGTGTACCCAGGAAGTCTTTACACACATATAGCTCAGAAATGAATATCAAAGAAAGGAAAACAGTGCTCGATAACATAAATCATAACAAGTCTTACATCACAGGCATTACATTTATTAACGAGTTTATCAAAGTAGCGGAAGCCTGACGTAGTCTAACTCCAGAACATCTCCACAGGGACTCTGACTGGGGGAATGCACTGCCTAGAAGTCCGGGAACTCCTCGGGGAAGACAAAAGCATCCACTGGCGGCTCCTCTGAGTACCCATCCGGGATTTTGTTGATATGAAGCAAGTGTAAGTAATCCATCTTACTTAGC
>CM014278.1:4295335-4318048 GCA_004135705.1 Alloteropsis semialata
GCCATGGTTTGAGCCAACTGCTGCATGATTTGATTCTGCTGGGCCAGAAGTTGCTCCACCGTGGGTTGGTTTCCTCCCTGGTTACCTCTTCTGCCACTGGCCATCTGTTAAAGACATTAATATTACTGTTATTCAACCATCCAAGATAACCATAATCTGATTCTGGACAAGGGTATGGAAATGATAGATGTGCAGAGCAAAAACCCTCCCAACTATTTAAACACAAAGCCTTAACCTATATCTAGATGCTTGTGAGTATAAAACCCACATTCATCTCAATCATTACAAAAAGCCAACTCATACATTTAACATAATCACAATAATTCAAATCACTCAAGAGCACAGGTTCACACATGAGAAACTTAAAACAAACTCAAAACGCATCTAAGTCGTTTATTACAGCTCATGGGACAAATCTAAAGATCCTTACCTATGATGATACGGGCCTATTTCATAAGAGGAAGTAACGGAGAGAGTCAAATTTTGCAATAGATAAGGATAGAAGTATAAGCAAGAATTTTTAATAAATTACTGACAAGGCAAAACAAGGATAGATTAAATAAATAAAATGAGGTATGTATAATCAATAAATAAAATAACCAAGGTTAAATCAAAATGAAATAAAGTAAGGAGTATAAACTCTAAACGACCATTCTACTCTAGGCTGCGCATCCTACAGTCAGCACTGCTTTGATACCACTCTGTCACACCCGGATTTACGAAGGAAATCCGAATGCTACTATATGTGTACCCAGGAAGTCTTTACACACATATAGCTCAGAAATGAATATCAAAGAAAGAAAAACAGTGCTCGATAACATAAATCATAACAAGTCTTACATCACAGGCATTACATTTATTAACGAGTTTATCAAAGTAGCGGAAGCCTGACGTAGTCTAACTCCAGAACATCTCCACAGGGACTCTGACTGGGGGAATGCACTGCCTAGAAGTCCGGGAACTCCTCGGGGAATACAAAAGCATCCACTGGCGGCTCCTCTGAGTACCCATACGGGATTTTGTTGATATGAAGCAAGTGTAAGTAATCCATCTTACTTAGCAAGCATAACATGATTAAATGAGGCTCAAAAGGCTATGCAAGGTTTAAACTGCGGTTAGCATTTTTAGTTGATTGATTTTAGAATTAACCTGTATTACTATAATTATATGACAACCCGGTTGTAACCCACATTAGAAAAACATGTGAGATATTATAAGTAACCAACATCATCGTTAAACATTACTTTAGAAAACAAGGAACCGCTCGAAAAGGATCCAGGCCGCTCTTGACCGTGAGCACGGCTGTTATAACAGTTTTACACTCTGCAGAGGTTGTACACTTTCACCACCGGTCGTGATCCCCTTTGCCTTGGGCACGCACTCCCTTCACACCACGTGAAATGAGTACAGGGTTTCACTACGAGACCTTTCAAAAGACATCCTAGCAAGCTAGTGGCCGCTACGGTTTCCTGACAGGCGCATGGACCCCTCCAGGCTCCAGCCAAAACATCACACAAATCCATCACACACAAACCCCAACGAGAACTGACCGAGGTCCACACTTAAACCTGGCAGCCCCACTTGCGCCTTTCGGTAACCACTAAACAAGCTAGAGCCGTACAGTTTACTTAGTCAAGACCAGAGCCATGTGATTCCTGTGGTTGTACGGTTTTTCTGGGTGGCCGCTTTAAGAACGGAACCTTAAGAAGAGACGCTTAGAGCAATGCAAACACATGCTCAAGCTCCCTAAACCAAGTTGCTAAAAAGCACATTTTAATAAGGTTCCAAGTATATCATTAGTCATGATTATTATTTCATAACGAACATTAGCGGTTGGCAAGCATAGCGACAACTAACATATCTACCCATATGCATAAACCCAAGGTAACAAGGAATATAGGATAAACAAGACTAGTCATTCCTAAGGTTTAACAAATTAGACACATGCATGAATGAATAACATGATTAATAGGTGAATAGGTATCAAGGATAAATCATGTTACACTTGCCTTCCTCAAAATATTGCTGCTGATCTTGGTCTTCAAACTCTTGATCAAAGCCGGCCTCGTACTGCTAGCAAACTATACACGCATTCCAATCACCACACATACATCCATCACAAGCCAGTACATGCATACAAAAGTATTTCTATTAGAACAGTACACCATACAATGAAAACAGAAGCAAAAAAGGATATAAAACTAATCTACGCATTTCTACGAACACAACAACGCGAAAATCACTCTAATCGGATTTACGGTGATTAAACTACACTAAAAACAAGATCGAGGACTAACCTGCGAGAACCGAGGACCTAAACGTTATTAAACCTAGATAACAGGGGGTAGCAAGAGAGTTTTTCTGAACTGAAAAAGGATGGCGGGTTGATATCTGACTTTTGCAGGGACTCTTAAACAAAATTACGAAGGGGTATTTGATGTTTTAATCCAGGCCGTTGATGAAAAGATGGATGGCTCTGGTGGTTTCTTCTTGGTCCAATCAGGGAGGAGCAACAGCATCTTGCTGTTCTCACGGACAGAAGAAAGGGCGACGCCCAGAACGGCTTCTGCTCGCCGGCGATGATGGTGGCCGGAGCTACGGTGCGCGGATTTCATTGATGAGCGGCAAAACAGAATCGGGGCGACGTCGCGAGTTCATCTTGATACTTACTTGGGGCAGATAGACAGCAAGGATGGTGCGCCACTGAAGGGAGCGGAACAGACCACGGGACGAGCGTGGGGGAGGGCTGCGGCCTCGGCGTCGCTGACCTGGGCGCCGGGATCGTGGCCCTGGTGTACCTGCGCACGCAACAGAGAGGAGGGGATTGAGGGGAAGGCGCTGGTGACTGCCAACAGAGGTGACAGCAAGGTTCTTACCGAAGTCGATGCAGCAGGTGCAGAAATTCGATGTGAATGATTCTGATTTTTGAGTATTGGGGAGTGAGAGAACCAAAGGGGACTAAGGATGAACTTGTCCCAGGTTTTATAGAGGGGGGAAGGGCGGTATGGCAGGGAATTGAGGAGAGGGCGACGGTTTGTTCCACCCTCCATTACTGCCCATGAAAACCATTAACAAGAATTAAAGCCGGGGTTAAAGGCTCTTGAGTGAGAGAGGAAAGGGAAGGGGAGGGGTCTGGCCACCTGCTGTTCTTGAATCGCAGAGAGAGAGGGGCGAAGGGATGGGACGGGGGCGCTCCTGTGCGAGATGGAAAAGGGGGCGACGTTTCTGTTCTTGCGAAGGAGACAGAAGGGGGCGACGTTTCTGGAGGGGAGGGCGTGCGTGATGGAAGGGGATGAGGGGCTGACGGCATGCGTGGGGGGTGGCCTGGGCTGGGCCCAAGGGAAAAAAAAAGAGAGGGCACAGCCGGGCTGGGCCAAGAGAGGTCGGTTGGGCAGGTTGGGTTGGGCTCCAGGGAGAAAGGAGAGAGGAAAAGAAAACAGGCCGGGCTTGATTTGAAGGGTTTGGGCTCGGGTTAGGATTTGGACTTTGGTCCTGGGTTTTTGGGTCGGGAACTAGCACACAAAAACATACATACATGAAAACAATGCACCGGCATGAAATGCACGCAAACAAGTTTCTAAACCTAGGGTTGATTTTAATTACCAAAAAGATTTTATATTTTTTTCTAAATTTCGGGAATGCTCACACAACAACTTAGCAAATTAATTACTAATTTAGAAAACAAAATTTTAGGGTGTTACATACTCGGCAATGTTTGCATCCGTGGACGAACCAAGCACAGAACACATGCAGTCCCAGGACACCCCGGGCAACGACCCCACTTCTCCAACTACGACATCTGGTAGCCACAAGCGCGGCAGCAGTGGGGCTACCAAATCGACTGCTGACAGTCCTAGGAAGAAGCAAGAAGTGCCAATGTCACCATCCAGCAGCATTGCGCCAAAAAAGAAGAAAAATTTGCTGAGTAGGTTCCTTGCGAAGGTGTCCGCACAATAGGAGCATACTAGAAGGGCTTTCAAAGAAGTAACAACGGACCACATGAAGCGCAAACAAGAGGAACAGCAGGAATATGTTCGCTGCTTGAAATTGGCTTTAGAATCCGGGATCGATCCCGCCGGTGAGGACTACTTCTTCCTTAGTCAGGAGTTCGAGAGCCCGGCACGCATAGCGGCATTCCTCCTTTTGGAAACAGCAGCAGCTAGATCCAACTGGATCTAGCGTGCATAGCCGGCAGCGTGGGTAGGCTGTGTACGGACCATCTAGTGTCAATTTGTATGCCTGCTGCCTTGGGAGGATGTTGAGCGGACCTAGATGTGTTGTATCGATGTAGAGCGGAGCTAGATGAGTTTTATCGATTTTATTGTAATGATGTGGAACCTGTTGGAAAGAACCATAATAAAGTGTTGTATGCATGCTATTGGTGTTTATGTCATTTGCAGATTAATTATCTTATGTGTTGTACTTCTCCATTGCTGCTAGGAGGTTAGAGCTGTTGAATCTATTTGTGGTTATGTGCATTTTCAGATTAAATATCTTATGTTTACACATGCTTTTCAGATTTGAATTGCTGGTTGGCGCTAATTCACTTATGTGTTGTACTTCTCCATTGCTTCTAGGGGGTTATAGCTGATGAATCTAGTGATTTATGTGCAATTGCAGATTAATTATCTTATTTTTAGACATGGTTTCCAGATTTGAATTGCTGGTTGGTGCTCACAAATTATGTTCTTGTTGTTTTGCACGCACCCAATGTAGGGGACACCTCGTCATCCGAAGCATACGGGACCAGTTCCGAAGAAGCCTCATGTTGGTCAATTGATGGTTCATCAGACAGTGAGGAGGATGAAGAGCTGTACAAGGATTGGGAGAATTTGTTTGGAAAAGAAAATCCTGTTTGCAAGGGGATGAAAATTCTCTGGGACGGTACGAGGAAGACAACTAAATGGATGAAGAAAGCCATCCTTGTAGGTATGTACGAGGACACTTTCTTATGCAAACAACCTAGACGAATACCTGGGGAGAAAGGAATTGAATGGGTCGAGAGGACATTGCAAGATCCAACTGCTTGCTATAACATGTTTAGGATGCATGGTCATGTATTTGAGTTGTTACATCACCAGTTGGTTCAGCAATATGGGTTGAAGTCAACTTCAAAGATGTCATCTAGAGAGGCCTTAGGGTTGTTCTTGTACATGGTTGGCCCTCCACAACCAGTTCGGCAAGCTGAGAATAGATTTGGGAGGTCCATGGGGACTGTTAGCCAAAAGTTCAACCATGTCTTATCTTGTGTGACCAAGCTTGCCAAACATATAATTGCACCCAAGGACCCCACATTCAGTTCTGTTCACCCTAAGGTCGGGAACCATAGGTCTGCTTCTTTCTTCAACAATGCAATTGGGGCAATTGATGGCACACATGTGAAAGTGGTGGATCCATTTAGTAAAGTTGTGCAATATGTCAATAGGAAGAATGAGAAAACTCAGAATGTACTGGCCATCTGTGACTTTGATCGTCGGTTCACATTTGTTGCTGTGGGGGTGCCTGGCTCAGCACATGATTGGACCGTCCTGCAGGAGGCTATTATCAAGTATGGGCCACATTTCCCCTATCCACCCGAAGGTACGCAATTGCTATTTCTGATTTATTGCATTTGTGAAATTATGATGACGACTGCTTTATGCGATTGGTGCTATGAACTTGCAGGGAAGTTTTATCTGGTTGATGCGGGGTATCCGAACCGCCCTGGATATCTAGCACCATACAAGTGGTGTAAGTACCATCAACAACAGTGGCGACATGGACCTGGACCATCCGGTGAAAGAGAGGTATTTAACAAAGCTCATTCATCTCTTCGCTCGGTGATAGAGCAGTCGTTTGGGGTCTTAAAGATGAAGTGGAGAATCCTGTTGGCAGTCCCAAGCTATCCTGAGCGTACACAAACCAAAATAATTCTTGCGTGTTGTGCGTTGAATAATTTTATATTGGAAAATGATGGCGAGGATGTCGACTTTAGTGTCGCTGCAGCTGTCCCACGTGTGGCAATGGGCGAACCAGATGTTGAGCAAGCACAGCAGTGCCGTGAGGCCGATGAAGTTGATGACGATATAAACATGAGCTGTCCGCGATGAAATAGCACGTGCTTACTATATGGCACACCGGAGGCATTGAAAGGATTGAACAAGTAAGCGCTCTCTACAGGCAAGTGTCTGAGATCCCCTCTCGCTTTAGAATTCAAATTATTTGACGTAGTAACAATGATAATTTACTGCATTTCTTGCTGATCATATATTAACCGGAGGTCAGATATAGCATTACCTGTAGTTTGTCTCATCATTTCTAGTTCCTACCTTTATATATGAAGTTGCTGATCATATATAAAGGGGATGCCCAAAAGTACTTGCAATTATCTAGGTGGCTTGTGGGGTGATATTTGCATGGTTAAAGTATGACAAAATAGTTACCTTATTAAGATTTCCGCTAACGTGAATTTGTTTTGCTGTTGGGTCTTATGAATTCCTGTGAATGGTTTGTGGCCAAACAACCACAATTTCCTTTTACATATACTTGTTTTCAACCTTTTCTTTAGTTGACATATGACTTGTGTAAACCCATTTCAGGCACTGGAAGCATTAGAGAGGCTGCAAAAGAGTGTAGCACATGCTTACTATATGGCACACCGGAGGCAATGAAAGGATACAACTAGTTTTCTATTTGCGAGTTGTTGTGTGTATGGCGAATTTGATTACCATGGTTAGCTTGTACGATGTCTGGGGAATTGTAGGGTTGAAAACTGAAATGTGATTTGTCAGTTTGGTGATATGGTGCACTTCTGTATGACCCTTTGTCACTTCCATGATCTTTAATCCTTGTTATATGAAGTTTACACACTTAGTCTTGTTTTGTCTTTTGTTGATTGGAATGTAATACTTGGTAACTGCAATATGTCGTGGTTACATTATGTTATATTTTCATGATAATGTGAACATCTTCAAAAAAACTGTGGAATAAAGAAACTATAAAAGGACCTGCAATTCATATTTACCTTTGTGTTGTATTCATTTATGGTTGAGCCAGGGCTCCTGGGGTTTGTTTAACATACTTGTGCACTTAGGTTTCGTATGTAGGGCGAGGCTTTGCATCAGGTGTGTATATTGGTTGCAGAAGTGCATGCTAATGTGTATGATCGGTACTGTTTTTGAAGTAACAGATACGATGCCTGGTGGTGTTCTTATCATTTGTGGTGTTTTCTGTATTATCTTTGTCCAAGTTGTTCTAATCTGTAGATCAAAATCAGTTGCTTGTTGCTTAAATGATAAAAAACTTACCACAATATTTTCTTCATAAATAGAGCACATGTCCCATTTGTAAATTATCGAGAACGTTATACCTTATAATACTTTTGGCTGACAGGTCTTGCCCCCTTTTCAAAAATCGGCTGCCTTTTCGTAATCGCTAATTTGCTAGCACTGACTACTGCTTGTAGAAAAAAAAACATTCCACAAGTTCGGTATCCGTTCAAATTTCAGTTCATTCTAATATTCTTGTGGAATGTTTTCTCCAACAGCAACAGTATGTAAGATCCAATTACATGACCGTGCACAGTCCAGTAAAAACCGGATATACAATTCAGATTCTTAAAATCAAGCAGTTATCGAATCACAAATGACAACAATCGAACTTGCCCAGAATTCTGAGCACAAATCTGATCCTATGTGTTGGCACGACGCAGCCACTAACCGAAGTGTTTGTTCTGAAGCTCTACACGAAGTCCATTTGCATATCACATTTACGACCACATTCATCATTACTGTTTGTCCAGAATTCATACTCGACACGCTCATCGGGGTGGGGAACAGATTCCCTCCAGTCCAGAAGAACGCTAAGCATGGCACCTTTGTCTGCAGCTTTGTTAATATCATCCCCCAATTTATTTGTTATTAGATCTTTGCCTTCTTCTGGGTTGTCTAGTGTGAGTAAAGGTTCTGACTTGTCATCCACAACAAGAACTGCGGCCGCTCCAGCAATTTGTGCACTCCATGCCTTGACACTGAAAAAACATTCTGTTCAAAGCAGAATAGACTAGAGATTAGAAGATGCTTTTGCAGTCATGATTGAAATCCCATTAAATGTGTAGCAAAGAACTTTTAAGCACCAAAGTCTTTGAATACTTCAATGTTTTGCAGCAAGTGAATATGAGGACATTGTTATATAACAAAAAAGGAGAATATAATGATTTTCTGAATCAATTCTGCCTTATGCCATATGATGGAGCCCTCCTAAAAGGATGAATAGGCTGTAAAACAGAAAAGTCTGTACTATCATGTGACAACCCATGAATTATATGCAGTTATATTTTCTGAAATTAAACATATAATATGAACCTTATTTTGCTAATGTACTTCTGCATCACACCAGTTTCAAGTCGTGCTTTGTATACAATTTTGATGTTGACCAGATTCTGGTTCAGAGTTAGGAACCATAGCTAAACCAAGGTTCACATAATATCAACGCATCACGCTATCTGGATAAGTAATTACAAATTAGGTATTTGCAGATAATTTGTAATAATCATATAAATCAAGCATGGCTTCAAATTTGTCACAAACGAAAATATACCAAAATTAAGTTAAATGCTCAAACGACCTCAAACAAATTGACATATTCTTAATTTCTGTTCAATAAGCATCAAATTACTGCATTGCCAATTCTGTATTGCACAAGTAGTCAAATTATCTACTCCACAACTGCAAACCAAAGCAATTAGTTGGGGTAGTCGTCCCAGCCGTGCAGCGTGCCCCCATACTGCCGCACCCCAAAGTTTCCGATGGCGCCTCGTACTTGCCCTTGAGCTCATCGGGGAACGTCACCTGGATGCTGTTCTTCTCCACCACGAACCTCGCCGCCGCCGCGTCCGCCAAGGCCAGCGCCAGCACCAGCAGCAGCAGGGCCCACCACGCCGGACCCCTCATCCTGCTCCGATCAGAGCACCGCCCTCCTACGGAACCTCAACCCAGCCAGAGGAGCTCTCGACTTGATAAACAAGGCCGAAATCTCCGTGCCAGGCCGGCTGGGATTTCCAATTCCTTTGAAGGAGTCAAGTGGGACGGAGGGGAACCAGCGACCGGAGGATCCATCGATCCCAAAACAAGGAGCGGAGATTTCCACGAGGTGCAGGCAGCACAGATCTGCAGGCCCAGAGAAAGACCGAGCGGGAAGCCAATCGGAGGCGGCCGGCGAGATCTAGCAGAGGCCGGTCGGCTGCTGCTGGGTGGAGAGAGGGGATGGATGGAGATGAGGAGGAGTTGGACGGCGGCCGGCCGGCCGGTGCGGGCAGAAGCGCTCACCCGGGAGGGAGAGCGGGGAGCCGGGCGCAGCGTCGGCGGGCGGCGGCGAGAACCTCTAAGCCGGAAGGGAGAGCGCGGAGCCGGGCGCATCGTCGCGCTCTGGGAAGGGTCACGGGGACGCTTAACGCGGTCGCCCGTGACCCCAGGACGTGGGCCCCGCAGCGGTCCCACTTTGGACAAAAAATTGTCCGAACACATCAAAGGTTTGGCTGCCAATTTTTTGGCCGGTTCTTCCAAACACAGCCAAAGTCATGCGTGGCCAGACATGGTGTACAAGGTTGTGCGTGTGAACACTTGACCATGGGAAGAGGCTTGGTGTGAAAGGTGGGTGTGCAGCAGAGTGCACATCCTTAGGAGCTAAGGCTCAGCATGAGTCAATAAGAGAAGCAGGCGTGCAGCAGCGGGATGTGTGTGAAATGAAGAAAAGGCAACATGTGCATGCTGGTGTTTCGTGTGGTGGACAAGAAGTCATGAGGGTGCTTGGGTTGGAGCAGGCCCAGTTTATGAATGCATGCGTGAAGAGGGGACATCAACTTGAAACTCGTGAAGACTTTTGCTTGTTGGTCTACACGTTCACACACAAGGAGCTATGACCACTTAATGCCTTTGTTGACTTTGGTGTTCCACGCATGCAAGACATGGCCGGTCCAGAGGTTCACATGCAAGTGGATGCATATGGTTTCCTTCGTGTGGAAGGCTCAAGCTAGGAGCTACGAGATGTCAAGTGTGCTCCAAGTGCAAGCATGCATGCATGCATGCAAGGGGGCAACCCATTAATTTCGAGGAGACTTGGGTGTTCAGAGTCTTCGGTTCACACCGAGCAGCAGGGGCCAGGACGGTCAGTGGAACCTTAGAAGCCAAGGAAGCTCGGGCAGGCATGAGTGATCGGCACAAGGTGAATTAAATACGAGCAGAGAGGGGCTTGTTCCAAGCATCACAAGGCAGCAAGAACCAAGGAGCAAACTAGCCAGATAAACTCGAGAGTTTGTGGTAGTGAGCTAGATGGTTCTTCTCGGGTGGTGCGGGTGAGAGCTAGCAAGTTTAGCTCGTGGTTATCCAGGTGCTCAGTGCACAAGTGATCGTCGACAAGAAGTCTGGCGACCAGTCCGGAGGACGAACTAGTTGGGCTGGATGAAGAGAAGGACGGCTTGCCTATCAGTCTAGTTGATACGGCAGGCAGTTCGGGCGAAGAGATCGGCGGCAAGAGGTCGATCAGACCGTGGGTCGGCAGGATGGCGCCAACTGGTTCAAGATTTGAGGTGGAGAAGTTCAATGGGAGCGGCAACTTCGGTTTGTAGAAGACTAGAGTCAAGGACCTGTTGGCTCAGCAGGGGATCTTGAAGGGTCTGAAGGAGAAGAAGCCGGAGAAGATGGAGGATGACGACTGGGAGGAGATGCAGTTGCAGGCAGCCGCAACAATCCGGTTGTGTTTGTCTGACTAGGTCATGTACCATGTCATGGATCTTACCTCTCCAAAGGAAATCTGGGATAAACTGGTAGGCCAATACATGTCCAGGACAGTAACGACCAATTTGTATTTGAAGCAGAAGCTGTATGGGCTGAAGATGCGAGAGGAGTTGGATCTGCAGGAGCACGTGAACGTCTTCAATCAGATGGTTGCTGATCTAGCACAGCTAGAGGTAACTATTGATGATGAGGATAAGGCAATAATTCTTTTGTGCTCTTTACCACCATCCTATGAGCATGTGGTTACTACATTGACATATGGCAAAGAATCAATCAAGACAGAGGACATCACTGCAGCGTTGCTTGCTCGGGAACAGAGGAGGAAGAACAATGCAGTAGAAGTTCCTCAAGGTGAAGGTTTGCTGGTCAATGGAGAGCCTAGCAGGGGGAAGGTGGAGGCCAAGGGCAAGAGGAAGAAGAAGGTGCGGCGTTTCACGTGCAGAGAATGGGGACATGTGAGAAAGGACTGTCCAGGAAAGAAGGAGGCAAGTGCTAGTGTTGCAGCATCTGTGGGGTGACTCAAACAATGATAGTAATCTTCTCTAAGCAGTAGAGAGGATGGTTTCGCAACGTTGCGAGTTGCGATGGTGTACTGTTGCAGGTGGAGTCACTGGTGGTGGTGTTGCAAGGATAGCAGGGCATCCTGAAGCGGCGGGTTTGAGGCCAAGTCAAACTCGTCGGGCTACTCTCCGTGAAGCAGCGAAGTCGATGACTCAAGTCCGGAGTACAAGGTAGTTCGCGCATGACAAGCTTCAAGATGGTGAAATATTCGCCAAGGTGGAGATTGTTAGAAATGTGTTGAATATTTATTTGTACTAAATGGGTTACGTGGACTTGATGTTGTATTAGTGGTAGAGGGTTGAGTTAGTGGTAACTTGTTGGGGCCGCTGGCCGAGTTGGGCCGATGCCCGGGATGGCCGGTGTCGCTGTGGTTGCCGGAGACGTAGGTCTTGGCCGAACTCCGTTATCAAATTTCTCGTGTCTCTGGTGTGGTGTGTGGTCTCCAATGAGCATCGCCTAGGTAGATTCCAAATCAAATTGGTTCCGCTGTGCGACGGTGTCACACCAAGAATTTCTGGCATGTACATTCACAAAGTGTCGTTGGAGTAATGGCTAGTTCTAGTTGTTGGGCTATTTATGCCAACCCATTCGGCCATTTTTAAAGTGCTGGATCCTGCAGAAGTCCAACTGACCCAGGACACATCAACAAAAATCCAAGCCATAAATGTGCTAAGGTGATCATCAAAGGCAATTAGCACAAACTTAAAGGAGTTACTACTGCTAGCTTACTCCTTGAGAGAAAGATTGAAAGGTGTAGCTGCTATATGCTTGGTGTTTTGAGTAAATTAACCACCCTTATAAACTTGGTGCGCCAGCCTCTTGGGGCCTTGAGTGGTCAGCCGGCAATTTTTTTTGACCCTCCAGCTTCATGTAGAGCGGCATTGATGACCATATCAGGGACGAGGAGGCCCCTTCCTTGGTGAAGAAACTCCGTATTGGAGGTGGTATCAAGGTGACCAGAATAGAGGTATAAAAAAGCTATTGACAGAAAGAGAGGGAGAGAGAGAGAAACAGATAAGCTATACAATTAAATATAGCCATTAGGAAGCAACTGGTGTAGCATCAGTCTTGACACGATTCAGTCTTGACACGATGGATGTGGAGGACAAACTGCTCCTTGAACCCACAATCCAAAGTCGATTCACTCTCTTGCTCCCTCATAAGGATTTTATCATGAACAAAGGTACATGGTAACAACACCTCCTGAAGAAATGATTGTGAACATCTGCAAAAGTTCTCCTGCATAGTTAAATTTCTTTTGTTCAATCATTCACCGCCAGGAACCAGCAACCAAGTAAAAAAATCAACCGTGGTGTGCCTTTAGACTTATGCTCCTCTCTGACGTTGCACCCTAGCCTCATGGCGAAATGGCATGGAGCAATATGAAGGTTCCAAAGGATTATGGCTTCACAAATGTGAGAACATTAACCACATTTCTGAAAGTGAATAATCGTGTACTTAACTTTGAGAATTTGTGTGTTTATCAGCAATCCAGGGCACAGGGCAGTTTCTATGATATACTCGGTTTTAGAGGCGAGGACCACCAGGCACCAGCATATGAAGCAAACTACAGAGGTACGATCTATTCTCCACATCTTAGCTTCAAAGAATGCAGACATATTTTCATGTCTTGGTTTTATAGATTGACACTTGCATGTCACGACGCCGTGTTGTTGTTGCCTTTGTATCTCACGGAGCAGTGCAAGAAGTACAGCAAGTTCACCAGGCTCAGAGCAGCCATCAACCAGAAGTAGTAGTCTAGGTGCCCCTCGTTCAGGTCGTCCGGGATCCACCCGGGCTTCCCGCCGCGCGCCGTGAGGGCTGCAACGGCGCCGAGTACCGCCGAGTTGAGGTAGTTCCCGGCTGCGACGGTGAGCTGCCCAAGGGCGGTCCCCAGGCTCTTCATGCCATCCGGCGACTGGTCGTAGAAGAACTCCAGAATGCCGATGGCCGTAAAGACCTCACCAGAGCCCAGCACGGCGAACGCCGGCGCCTGCCACATGATGCTCATCGGCGTGCCGGTCCCCGCGAGTGCCAGCCTCCGCGCCTCGACCAGCGCTGCGTACACCATGCCAACCACGGACAGAGCAAGGCCGACGCCGAGGCGTTGGAGCTGCGACAGGCCGCGCTCCTTGCCGGTGACGCGCCGGGCCATCGGCACCAGCACGGCGTCGTAGATAGGGATGCAGACCATGACGCTGATGATGTCGAAGGTAGCGAGGGACGCTGGTGGTACGGTGAACGGGCCGACGCGGTTGTCCATGGCCGCGCCCTGCTCGATGAACGTGGACGACATCTGCGCTGTGACCGCGAAGAAGAGCACCATCGATGCCCACACGGCGAACATCCGGAGCAGCATCTTCAGATCCTCGACCTGAGACACAGTGCAGAGCCTCCATGGACTCACCGCGCCTTTGTTGTCGGAGTATTGCTCAACAATGGCAGCCTTGTCCAGGAACCTGGATATGTTCAATATCAGTCCTTTGCCAGTTTTACAGTTTTCAAGTAGCATTTGTTACAAAATGTAGCTGACAATCTTTCTTATTCAGTTCGTTCATACAGGAGGACAAATCACTATTTGTTTACCTTAACAAATAGTGAACCATTTCGAGATGAAAAACTGAAACATTATTATTCAGATATATTTGGATGTAAGTTGATTACCTGAACTGACTTGTATGCTGAATCTTGCAATTTGCTCCAGTTGGGGTAGGAACCTCATGCAGAGCAGAGCAGTCTTCAGGCAACACCAGATTGTAGTTCCTCACAGCTGCAACAACCACCTGGGAGATTCTTGTCAGAGGACTCCCTCCAGCTTTCTGATACCTGTAAAACTTTCTACCAGCGACATATACAGAGAGCCCTGAGACCATGCACACTGTGGGGATCGCCAACCCAACTCCCCACCCAATGTTGTCCTGCACCCAGACCAGAACAGTCGCCGACAGCAGGGAGCCAATGTTGACAGACCAGTAGTACCAGTTGAAGTATGATCCCTTTGTCACCCTCTCCACCGGGTCGGTCGCATCGAACTGATCAGCACCGAGGGCAGAAACACATGGCTTGATGCCACCGTTGCCCATGGCAACAAGGTAGAGCCCCAAATATGCGGTGACACGATGAATGCCGCTGTCGTAGGACGAGCCCATGAGCATTGGAAGAAAGGCTGAAAGTGTCAGGGTGAACATCCCCTGATAAAATAGAGTCATTCAGAGTTCCAAATGGGACAGTTACCTGCGTATTACTACATGGCTTGTTTAACTTACAATGATGTAAATGGAGAGGAAGATTACTATTATCCAGTATCGTCCCCAGAATGTGTCTGCCAAGAATGCTCCGATGAGCGGCGTGATGAATGAACTGCCAATCCAGGTGGACACAGTTGTCGCAGCATCGACATTGCTCTCCTGGAGCGCACCCGTGAGGTAAGTGACCAAATTCTTTGCGATTGCAAAGAAGGCCACAGATTCAGTGAACTCAACAGCTAATTAAGAATTGTTCAAAATTCAATAGGTTAATTCTGTAGGTTAAGGAAGAGAAGTAAATAAGGAGGACAGAGTAAATAATTATTTTTGTGCAGTACCTAAAATAAAGAAGCATGCTCTCCAATTCCCTGTGCTCTGCTTTAGAGCAGGCTGATTACTAAAGTCAACCGTTCCATCGCTAGTACATTCTGAAGTTTCATCCTGCGTGGCAATTCCAAATTGAAGTCTGTTATTCTGAAATTAACATTCTAGCTTTGTGTAGTATTTACACTAACAGAAACTAAAAATCTTTGCACAAGAAACTTCTGTTACATGGAGAGAAGCAATTATCTATGTTGTACTTGACTAGAGATGATGTTTGTAATAGGCTAGAAAATGTATTACCTGTGGAGGCAGGTGATGAATCAATGGCCTCTCTTCATCTTGCGCATCCATGGGAGCTTGTGGGCTTCAGCGACGGCGTCAAAAGAATCAAACAAGCAGAGCAGCCTGCACTTCAATTTCAAACATACCTCAGCTATATGGCCTCTCTGCTGGCGCCCAGACAATGACATGTAAGAACTAACAACAACCTGGATGGCAACCCCTATTGTTCCCCCAAAAATAAACTCCACCATGATTCCCTTTGAAGCACGAATTGGGTGTATCATACACTGTTGCTTCTAACTGAATTACTCTCGTTTTTCAGTGGATCTTCCACATTCACTGAAATTGACCCCCATCCCGCAGTTGAGGATTTAAAGAGGGACTAAATTTTCTTGCAAGTAATGTCTTATATCTGAATATCCCAATAATTCCTATCATTCCCAGTTGAGAAATTGGTCAATATAAAATGTGATTCTTTTGTTTCTTCCAGCAAAGGAAGTATGCAATCAAAGAACAAAAGGAACTGGCATAAGGAAATAGAAAGTCATGTGTATAGTTACTACTTACTAGCTCAGACAAGCATGGAGGCAGAAGGAGGGAGAGAGAGAGAGAGTCAGAGAGGGAGGGAGGGAGAGAGAGAGAGACCTGCTGCTAGTTGATGGATGCTGGTTGGGACTTGGGAGGCGATGAGCTGTGCTAAGGAAGGGGCATGGCGGCCTGGGAAGCAGAGACCTCTCCAGCACGAGCAGACTCAGCGAAGCTGCAGCATGGACGAGCGGGAGCTTCTGATGGAGGCGCGGCGGAGCTCCCGGAAGATCCACATCTCAGTGCATCACATGGGCAAGACTTATATTTCCAATTTTCTAATAAAAAATTACAAAAGACGCCTTACAAGTTTGAGTTCGCCAAAAAAAAGCACCCCTTACCTTGTGTCATGTCGCCTATCTGTTTTTTTTTTTTTTTTTGAGCTCAGCCAATCTGTTTGGTGTTGTCAAAATCCTGAGCATTTAGAGCTCAGCCCACTGGACTATACTTCGTGGATCTCTAACGGCCAAGTATACTTAGACTATACATAAAAAATATCATCACATTATTAAACGTTGATTGGCCATCATAGAACCCCGTCGCTGATCTTTGTCCCGGCAAATCGAATTCATTATCTACCCCGTAATACGGTTTATTGACGATCAAAATTGGCACAAGAACAGTCTGACAGAGAAAACCGGTGGAATCGGATTCAGAAACCGGTGGAACTGGTTTTGGTTCCTGTTGCCTGTCTGACAGGGCAATCCGGTGAAACTGGTTTGAGAAACCGGTGGAACCGATTTTTCCCGAGTCCTAGTAGGTTTGGACTCTTCTTGTAGATCCGAGTTGTAATAGAACTTTTCTTACGGGGCAAGACCTCTCCACCCTATAAATATAAAGGACCATGGCCGATTGAGAGTTATCCAATCGATCAAATACAATTATCTTTACTTTTTATCCTTTTCAAATCCTAACTTTTCCAACCCCTCCTGCTGTTCGTGCTTCGTCTTTACGGCGTTTGACGGCGTTCTGAGTGGCCTGCCGACCTCAGAATAACCTTAGACGTGCCAGCCCTGACGGGGTCCCTCCCGGGACGGCGTTCGTAGGTCTACGCAGTAAACTCTAGGAAACCGGTTTAACCGGTTTTGCCAGGGCGTGCTACAGGTGATCGATCTGTTGCGGATCCGCGCGTTCTAGCGCATATCTCGGTGTGTTGACCAGAAAAAGCGTCAACACATTTTTGGCGACTCCGCTAGGGGAAAAGATCTTGGTTGCATTAACCGGTCTACCTAACCCTAGCCAGATGAGATCTAATATAGATGACATCATGGTATCTTCCGTTGAAGAACTCAGCGAGGAGGAGCATCAGAAGTTTGATGCAGCCAAAGAATTTTTCAAGAATCAATTTCTGATCGGGCTGAAAAAAGATCGCCAGGGCACAGTGTCGAGAACACAAGAATTTATAATGCCCGCGTTCAAGATTGATAATCGAAAGGTTGAGGTAATACCCACTGTAAGCACTTCACCGTCTACTCTGATTGATCAAGTTACAAAAAAGATTAGATGTTTTATCTGCATTATCAAAAAGATTGGATTGATTAGAAAAGGGGAATTGTGTCAGTAATTCTATTTCTTATGATATTCCTCATATTAAGCAACATGAGAAAGTTCAGACTAGTTCATCGGCTGTACTCGAGGAATTTTCTGAAAATTTACAGTATAATATGCAAATAAACTTTATTCCAGAACAAACGATGCCAAGATCATTACAACTGCCGATTACGGCACAAGCGGTCAGACCGGTTCATGAAACCGGTCAAACCGGTTTCTTGGTGTCATCTCCTGGACAGTCTGAAACAATTCATTGTGCCCCATTAAATTATATGCCTCATGTTACTCAGTCAGTGCCGCATGTTGCTACAATGCATCAAGAATTGAAATTGACAGATTTAACATCAGTTAGACAACAAGATAATGAATCTATTTGTGATTATATTAAGTGATTCAAAGAAATAAGAAACCGTTGTTATGATATGTCAATTTCTGATAAAGATCTTGCTCATATTGCCGTTAATGGTTTGAGATCTACTATTAAAGAGAGACTTGAAGTCTTTGAACTTCGTTGGGTTAATCAAGTGCAAATAAGAGCTTTAGTTGCTGAATACTGAGTAAAAAATAATGAAGAAGCTTTTAGATCTCATCAGTCTAGTTTACATGTGAAAAATAATAGTTTAGACGATGAGAGAAAAGTGATTATGTTGCTGAATTAGTCTGGCCTTCAGAAGATAAAGCATATACATGTCCATCCCTTAAGCTGATTCCTAAAGATCGGCAAGAACAAATGTGATTTAGTTTTGATGTTTCTAAATGTGATCATATATTCGATGAAACATCAAGATATCTCACACTATACCTCGACCTGAAGAATTGAAAGGGCGTGCATGTTGTAAATTTCGTCATTCCTTTTTGCCGCTACAGTTGATTGCAATATTTTCCGTCGGCAGGTACAATCGGCCATAAATCAAGGACGATTGGATTATCATAAGATGCCAGTGGATAAGGTCTCTCTTTCTGTCAACACTGTTGATGTACAGCAACCTAAGGTATTGGTTCGGCCGCCTCAAGCTGAAGCAACCAAAGGGAAAAATGTCATCATCGGTGAGGAGAAGCCTAAAAATTTGAAAGGCAAACAGGTGATCAGAGAAGTAGTGTCTGAGAAAACTCCTGATGGTAGAGAGATTTTCAAGATCACTGCAAGAAATTCTGGACTCGGGGGGCAAGTATCCTTGCAAAAGCCGTTTGAGTCTGCTGTACAGACAAAACGGGTTTCACCGGTTTCAGAAACCGGTACCACCGGTTTTAGGCAGCACAATTCCAAAGCGGTTAAGCCAATGCGCCTCGAGAGTAGAATTTCAAAAGTGGACTTGGAAAAAGATCAGAGGAGATGTGGAGAGAAAAATTAACCTTTGATCAGTTATTGTCCAAATATAAAAGTCAAAAGGTCGTTACTAGTGATCGGCCGGTAAAAAAAGGAACATGGTCACCTATGCGTCATAAGAGACATGCTTCATCTCAGAAGGGAGCTACACAGCAGGGTGATTTTTTCAGATTGCATCCTCTTCATGATTCACATCAAAACATGTCATGGATTCCTCCAACTTCTTCTTATTTTTCATATCCGGCATGTGATTTTAATAATATGTGGTGGCCATATTATCCTATGTTGTATTCGCCTTTTTATACAGGATGTGATGCATTTAATAAGTCAGTTTATGATGAGATGTTACATTCTACACGTGACCGTTTGACATCCTGTCAATCTGGTCAAGGCCAGCAAAGCAAATCCGGTGGCACCAGATTGCCAAACCGATTGCACCGGTTTTCTCAGGAAAAACGTGCAGCTCCTCCAAAACAGATATATCGTGTCAAGAAGAAAGAAGTGGAGGTGACAAGAATGGATGATGGCCTGAAAAAGATTGCTGATAATAATGTCACACAGGTTGAGGGCATTGATATAATTTCAAAGGATGATGACAAAAGACCGACTGTAATTGACAATAAGGTTGAAATGTCAGTCCAAGAGAATGTTGCTGCTGATCATGGTGAGAACAATAAAATTGATAATGATACTTCTAAATATTTCTTGCCAAGATGGTGTCCTCCAGGTTTAACTCACACACAAAAGAGGAAATTGCAGCGGCTTCGATTTTAGGAGAATAAGGAGAAGGAATTGGAGAAATAGAAGAATGAAAACTTTAATAAGGATAGACCAGTGATTTCTCGGAAGGAGTGCAAGATCAAGTATGGTATTTGTTCAGCAGCAAAATCGGTGGAACCGGATTCAAAACCGGTGGCACCGGTTTCTACGACAGCAGAAGCGGATTTGGTTGACACGGTGCAGGTTCCTCTAATTCCCAATATTATTTCTCCTGGTTCAATTCATTGCAATGAGAAGTTGTCATCGAATTCCAAAAATAAGGACGATGAACAATTTTTGAATTATGAGTCATCCTCAGAGCATATTGATATTGACTTTGATGCGGAACACTTGCCTTCAGAAGAGGGGATGTCTTATTTTGATTTTGGACCACAAGAAGCTGTTTTTCAGAAGCCCAAGGATAATGATGATCATCTGAAGGCTCTATACATGAAAGGTTATATCAAAGGGAGGCCAATTTCTTGCATGCTGGTTGACAGTGGAGCAGTTGTTAATTTAATGCTTTATACTTTGTTCAAGAAATTGGGGTGTTTAGATGATGAGTTGATTCAGACTGATATGGTTTTAAGTGGTGTGGGATGAGATGATCCTATAAGTGCTAAAGGAATTATTTCTATGGACCTTACTATTGGAAGCAAGACATTGGTTGATGCATTCTTTGTTGTTGAGACCCAAGGTAAATTTAGTTTGATTTTGGGGCGTGATTGGATACATGCGAACCAATGTGTACCTTCTAGCTTGCATCAATTCTTGATACAATGGATAGGTAATAAGCTAGAGATTGTGCGTGGTGATACATCGGCTTATGTTGCAGCTGATGGTTCTATTAAAGATGTGCATGGTGACTTTAAGTGCTTGACAGGTGTAGATGTTTCACATTATGGGTTTATAAGGTCTACACGAGATGGTTTTATTCTTTGTCACAATGAAGCCGATTGAAAGTCGGTTAGACCACTTTTGTATGGTGTGAATGAATATAAATATATAGTGGTTGCAGCAAATGTTTAGACACTATCGGGCAAATGAGAACGATATGTGCAAAATTGTTGAGCAGATTTTGCAAGAGATGACCGATATGTTGTGATATCGCCCTTAGAGTAAAAAGGCCGATGTATTATGTGTTAAACATCGCCTTTAGTGTTGTTTTTGTGCCTTTATGTTTTCTACTACGCAAGCTTTACCAGAAAACAGGATGACATATGTTGACGATCAAAATTGGCACAAGAACAGTCTGACAGAGAAAACCGGTGGAACCGGATTCAGGAACCGGTGGAACCGGTTTTGGTTCCTGTTGCCCGTCTGACAGGGCAATCCGATGGAACCGGTTTGGGAAACCGGTGGAACCAGTTTTCCCCGAGTCCTTGTAGGGTTGGACTCTTCTTATAGATCCGAGTTGTAATAGGACTTTCCTTGCGGGGCAAGACCTCTCCACCCTATAAATATAAAGGGCCATGGCTGATTGAGGGTTATCCAATCGATCAAATACAATTATCTTTACTTTTATCCTTTCCAAACCCTAACTTTTCCAACCCCTCCTGCTGTTCGTGCTTCGTCTCTACGGCGTTTGACGGCGTTCTGAGTGGCCTGCCGACCTCAGAACAACCTTAGACGTGCCAGCCCTGACGGGGTCCCTCCCGGGCCGGCGTTCATAGGTCTACGCAGTAAACCCTACGAAACCGATTTCACCGGATTCCTAAACCGGTTTAACCGGTTTTGGCAGGGCGTGCTGCAGGTGATCGATCCGTTGCGGATCCACGTGTTCTAGTGCATATCTCGGTGTGTTGAGCAGAAAAAGCGTCAACACAGTTGTATCACTAATAAACCCCTCAAGCGAAACGGGCACGGGGGCCTTCTTTGAACCCGGATAAAACTTGCAAGCGAAACTGGCGAATAAAAAGTAGCAAGTGTAGCGGATCGTGTGGTGTGGGCTTCTCGCGAACCCACAAACGTAAGGGTTTTCCTAATTCTTTGTTCTTTTATACAAATACTCTCTTTTTTTTGTGGATGTACAAATACTCTTATTATTCCCTTTGTTCTAGTCAGGCTCACTCTCTCTCGACCCCCACACACTCCGTGGCGGCTCTCCAGCCCGCACTGCCACCGGCCGAGAGGGTTGCTAGAAGCCCAGCTGCCGCAAGGACGGCGGCGGCGAGGAGCTCCACGTCTTCCTCCCTTTTTCCCCTTCTTCTAGATCTAATCAAGTTTTTGTGGGCGGCGGCGACTCCCTGTGGCAGTGGCCTGCGGCGCGGCTCCCTGTGGCGGGGGCCTGGCGGCCGGAGGCGCGGCCGGTGCCCCGGGGCCATCGGGGTCCAGCAGCGGAGGGCGGGGTCCACCCCCTGCACGTCGCTGGCGAGGTCGTACCTCGGGTTCGCCACCGCGTCCGCGACGAAACTCGAATCTGCCACCGGCCCACCTCGGCACACCTCTCGCTCGTCTCTACTAGCCAGAACCGCCGTTTCGGCTTGGTTTTGCGCTGCCCGGGCTCCGGAGGTTCGGTCGCCTCTTCTCTGCTGATGCTGTCGGACGCTGTGCGTAGGGTGGCTCGGCCCAGTTGGCCGCTGGTCACTCCGTGCGGCTGACGTGGTGTGTTGTGTGGATCCTTCCTACAGGATGTGGGCCACAGGACGCGCTTGACGTCGATCAGTCCCGGTCGGCGGAGTTGGGAGCAACCGGATATGCGCGGGGTGGCAGCAGCCCTGCTTTGTCTTCGAGACGGCACCAAATGGGGGAGCAGAAGTCGCCGGCGAAAGCTGGTCTTGGTTCTTTAGCCTGGGGCAATGATGACGTCCGATGGCGTTTTGCTTAGTGAAGGATTGTCAAAGCGATCTCTGCACTTGGAGTTCCTGGATGAAAATCTAATCCGGCTAGCCGGAAGAGCAACGGTGACGATTCAATGTCACATCCTTGTTGGAGGCGTGGCTCTGGGATTCAGCCTTGGCCATGGTTGAGGTGCCCCTATTTGCCGTTTAAGTGAATGGCAGAGCAGCTGGGTTGTTACCATAATCTGGTAGGATGATTCTAGCGTCAAGAGTTTCTAAGTAAACTTGAGATGCGAAGAGAGCAAGGTTAAAGCAAGGACACAGAAGAATCTTGAAGCTTAGTCTTTCCAGTTTTCTTTTTTTTGTGTCTCTAATCTGAGACTCAGAGTCTAAGAACTCTTGTAACTTTTGGCTATATATATCCACTTGCGGATATAGAGGCCGAATTTCTATCCATTATCTAAAAAAATTCCCTTTGTTCTGATATAAGTGGATTATCTTACTATTACTAACCGGGGACTCCTTTT
>CM014278.1:4321339-4333859 GCA_004135705.1 Alloteropsis semialata
TATTAATGATGCTTCTGGACACAAGATTATTAGCTTTCTTGATGGCAATGCAGGATATAATCAAATCTTTATGGCCGAGGAAGATGTATACAAAACGGCCTTTAAATGTCCTGGCTCTATTGGTTTATTTGAATGGGTTGTGATGACTTTTGGTTTAAAGAATGCCGGCGCTACTTATCAAAGAGCAATGAATTTATTTTTTCATGACTTACTTGGTGTTATCCTAGAAGTCTATATTGATGATATTGTTGTCAAATTGGCTAGATTAAATTCTCACTTGGCTGATTTGCGTCTTGCTTTTGAAAGAATGTGTCAGTATGGTTTAAAGATGAACCCATTGAAATGTGCTTTTGATGTATCGGCTGGATGATTCTTCGGCTTTATGGTTCATGAGAGGGGCATAGAGATAGATCCTAAGAAAATAAAAGCTATTGATAAGCTTGAAGCGCCTACTTGCAAGCATGATTTACAGAAATTCTTGGGCAAGGTTAATTACTTGAGGCGGTTTATTTCTAACTTGTCCGGGAAAGTTAGTGCTTTTACTCCTATACTTCGGTTAAAGAATGAAGCCGATTTTACTTGGGGGGCAAAGCAGCAAGAGGCTTTCGAGGAAATCAAGAAATATTTATCTTCGCCGCCTGTACTTAAAGCGCTTAAGAATGGGGTGCCATTTAGGCTTTATATTTCGGCCGAAGATAATGTTATTGGGGCTGTTTTGACTCAAGAAACAAATGGCAAAGAGCACATCATTACCTACTTGAGTCGACGACTTTTGGATGCGGAGACATGGTATAAACCTATTGAGAAATTATGCTTGTCTTTATATTATGCTTGTACAAAATTGAGACATTATTTGTTATCTAGTACTTGCATTGTGGCATGTCAAGCCGATGTTATCAAGTATATGATGCATAGACCGATTTTGAGCGGAAGGATCGGTAAGTGGGCATATGCACTTATTGAATATGATTTGGCTTGTGAACCTCTAAAATCCATGAAAGGCCAAATTGTAGCTGATTTTATTGTTGAACATCGGATTAAGGATGAGCATAATTTAGAAGTTGATTATATGACTTTTACTCTATGGAAGTTGCATTTTGATGGATCGGTTTGCAAGAACGGATGTGGAATTGGAATTGTTCTTGTTTCTCCTAATGGAGCTGTTTTTGAAGCTCTTAGCGGATTAGAAATTGAGTGCACAAATAATCAAGCCGAATATGAAGCTTTATTATTCGGATTAGAAATCTTGCATGACATGGGAGTAAAATATGTTGAAGCTTTTGGTGATTCATTACTGGTTGTGCAGCAAGTATCTAAACCGGTCTGACCGGTCCGGCCCAGAGGCCGGTCCGAACTTTTGTGCCTAAACGTCCTGAAGTGGGAACTTGGAAGACGAACCAGGACAATGATCAGGGAAAAACTTTCAAGCCGAAGGCAACCTTTGATCAAGTCATGGCGAAGCACATGCAAAACGCGGCCGTTCAACAAGATCGGCCACCAAAAAAGAGACCAAGTTCGTCGCAAAGGAATTCTGGTGTGATGAAGGCACCAAGAGGACAGTAGAACCAGGGTCCAAGCTCATCTCATGGTGCTGGTCCTTCTAGGCCATGCAGGCCGTATCAACCTCCCTCTCCTCAACCTATTTGGAGAGATGGTATAATGTACGTGCCTTACTGTCCTGTACCAAACCAACCACGGCCTGGGGCTCCTGCACATGCAAGGATGAATCCACCACCGCCTAGGCCTGCAAATAATCAACCAAGACAAGTGTTTGTGCCATAGCAGCACAAACCAGTCAGACCGGTTCCCTTGACCAGTCAGACCGGTGCCTAGCAGAGGCCGGTGTTCGTGCCCCAATAGCACGGACCGGTCAGACTAGTCCCTCCAACCGGTCAGACCGGTTTCCAGAGGAGGCCGAGCAAGGAGCCGGCTAAGCAGGAATATCGCCCCGTGCAGAAGAAGGAAGAGCCTGCCCCTGTTATTCCAAAGCCAATTGTGAAGAGTGTGATTCAAATTGGCTCCATGGCAGTTGATTCATCAATGGCCGACGCACCTAATGTTATTGGTACTTCGGCCGTTAAAAAGGTTCCTTTGCCTCAATATACGCAGCCAAAGTGGTGTCCTCCTGGTTTGACTCATTCTCAGAAGAGGAGATTGCCGCGGTTGCGCACTCAGAAGCAAAGGGAGGAAGAATCGGCTAAGAAGCGGGAGGAGTGGTTCAATGAGGCTAAGCCGATGATTCCACCAGCTGGTCAGAATTCCAAGGATGGTTCTGGTGCCCAAGATATTCAAGCTGAAGAACCAGAAAAGGCCGAGCCATCTGCGGTGAAGTCGGCTGAGCCGGCCGCAATCGGTCAGACCGTTTTCCCTGACCGGTCAGACCGGTCACCCGCTGTTCCAGTTCCGGCAACTGGAACCGGTCAGACCGGTCAGGAGGAACCGGTCAGACCGGTGTCGCCTGAGGGATCAATAGCCGACGCGTTTTCTTCTTCGGCTAAGGTTTCGATTCCGCCCACTGCAATTTCAGATGTTCAGATGCGTAATGATGATGAAGCTGTTGACTTTGAGCCTTCGCCTAGCAGGACGGACATGGAGGTCAATGTTATTTACATGAACGCCGATTATTGCTTTATCGGAGATGATGAACGGGTGGCTCAAGTTGACTTTGCTCCCAAGAACGCCGTATTTCAGAGGCCTTCAGAATCGGATAATCACCTGAAAGCACTTTATGTGAAGGGTCTCGTTGATGGTGGTGCTATTGTGAACCTCATGCCGTACACCTTGTACAAGAAGTTGGGAGGTTTGGACGACGAGCTAATCAAGATGAGCATGACGATCAGCGGCGTTGGAGGAGGAGAACCGATGAGCGCCAAGGGAGTTACATCATTGGAGCTTACCATCGGGAGCAAGACGCTGGCGACTGCTTTCTTCGTCATGGAGGTGCAAGGTAACTTTAGTGTTATCTTGGGACACGATTGGATCCATGCAAATCAATGTGTGCCTTCTACTTTGCATCAATGCTTAATTCAATGGGTTGGTGACGAGGTTGAGGTGGTTCATGCGGATACTTCGGCATGTGTTGCTATGGCCGATGCATCTATTTTGAGAACTCATGATAATGTCAAGTGCTTGACCGGGATTGATATTTCAGACTTTGAGTTTCTTGCTTGCACTAAGGAAGGCTTTGTGTCTGCTGCTCTAAGGCCGGTTCAAAGATTGGTTGATTCAGACAATGAAGAGTAGATGGATACAAGCGAGAAGTGGCTAAAGGAAATGGTGGAGCATTATCGGTCAAACATGAACGATGCGTGTGAAGCCATTAATAATTTTGAAGAAGTAGAAAAGTTAGGACAAGGATTTACGTCGGCTGATCCTTTAGAAAAGATAGATATAGGTGATGGCTATATACCAAGGCCGACTTTTGTGAATCAAAATTTGAAAGCCGATTATAAAGTTGAATTAATCGAGTTGTTGAAAGAATATTCTGATTGTTTTGCCTGGGAGTATCATGAGATGCCTGGTTTAAGTCATGAATTAGTTGAACATCGATTACCAATTAAACCAGGTTTTAGGCCATATAAACAAGGCAATAGACGATTTAATCCTTTATTTTATGATCGCATAAAAGAAGAGGTTAATCATTTGCTTGAAGCTAAGTTTATTCGGCCATGTCGCTATGCTGAATGGATCTCTAATATTGTGCCTGTTGAGAAGAAAGGTTCTAATAAAATTAGAGTGTGCATTAATTTTAGAGATCTTAATAGAGCGACTCCCAAAGATGAATATCCTATGCCTATAGCCGATATGCTTATTAATGATGCTTCTGGACACAAGATTATTAGCTTTCTTGATGGCAATGCGGGATATAATCAAATCTTTATGGCCGAGGAAAACGTATACAAAACGGCCTTTAAATGTCCTGGCTTTGTTGGTTTATTTGAATGGGTTGTGATGACTTTTGGTTTAAAGAATGCCGGCGCTACTTATCAAAGAGCAATGAATTTAATTTTTCATGACTTACTTGGTGTTATCCTAGAAGTCTATATTGATGATATTGTTGTCAAATCGGCTGGATTAAATTCTCACTTGGCTGATTCGTGTCTTGCTTTTGAAAGAATGCGTCGGTATGGTTTAAAGATGAACCCATTGAAATGTGCTTTTGGTGTATCGGCTGGAAGATTCTTAGGCTTTATGGTTCATGAGAGGGGCATAGAGATAGATCCTAAGAAAATAAAAGCTATTGATAAGCTTGAAGCGCCTACTTGCAAGCATGATTTACAGAAATTCTTGAACAAGGTTAATTACTTGAGGCGGTTATTTCTAACTTGTCCGGGAAAGTTAGTGCTTTTACTCCTATACTTCGGTTAAAGAATAAAGCCAATTTTACTTGGGGGGCAAAGCAGCAAGAGGCTTTCGAGGAAATCAAGAAATATTTATCTTCGCCGCCTGTACTTAAAGCACCTAAGAATGGGGTGCCATTTAGGCTTTATATTTCGGCCAAAGATAATGTTATTGGGAGTATTTTGACTCAAGAAACAAATGGCAAAGAGCACATCATTACCTACTTGAGTCGACGGCTTTTGGATGCGGAGACATGGTATAAACCTATTGAGAAATTATGCTTGTCTTTATATTATGCTTGTACAAAATTGAGACATTATTTATTATCTAGTACTTGCATTGTGGCATGTCAAGCCGATGTTATCAAGTATATGTTGCATAGACCGATTTTGAGCGGAAGGATCGGTAAGTGGGCATATGCACTTATTGAATATGATTTGGCTTGTGAACCTCTGAAATCCATGAAAGGCCAAATTGTAGCTGATTTTATTGTTGAGCATCGGATTAAGGATGAGCATAATTTAGAAGTTGATTACATGACTTTCACTCCATGGAAGTTGCATTTTGATGGATCGGTTTGCAAGAACGGATGTGGAATTGGAATTGTTCTTGTTTCTCCTAATGGAGCTGTTTTTGAAGCTCTTAGCGGATTAGAAATTGAGTGCACAAATAATCAAGCCGAATATGAAGCTTTATTATTCGGATTAGAAATCTTGCATGACATGGGAGTAAAACATGTTGAAGCTTTTGGTGATTCATTACTGGTTGTGCAGCAAGTATCTAAGGTGTGTCAATGTTTAGAAAGTTCATTGAATATTTATCTTGACAAGTGCCTTGATATTATACCATATTTTGATGAATTCACCATTTATCATGTTCCAAGATATGATAATCCTAGAGCTAATACTTTGGCGCAGCAAGCGTCAGGCTATAATGTCCAGAAAAGACACTTTCATAAGAATAGGCCGTTGATTGCTATTGCCAATAGAGAAACTCTAACGCTCGCTGCAAAGCAGAGCCGAACCGGTCAGACCGATTCCCAGACCGGTCAGACCGGTCCAGCGTCTCATACAGGGACCGGTCAGACCGATCCGGGAACCGGTCAGACCGGTGCGATGTCTGCATATTCAAATTCGGCTGCTGAAAATCCTCAAAATAAAAAGGCCGAAGTTGATGATTGGAGAGCCCCCATTATCAGGTATTTAAGAAATCCTAGTTCTGGAACAGACAGGAAAATTACTTTAGTTGACGATGAGTTACATCGTCGCACCGCCGATGATTTATTGCTTAAATGCTTGGGTGCTGATCAAGCTAGTGTGGCCATGGGTGAAGTTCATGAAGGGATTTGTGGAACGCATCAATCGGCACCTAAGGTGAAGTGGTTACTTAGAAGAGCTGCCTTTTATTGGCCTACTATGATGGCCGATTGTTTTCGTTATTACAAGGGATGTGAGGAATGTCAGAAGTTTGGTAATGTTCAGATGGTACCTGCTGCATTGCTTCATCCCATTATTAAACCATGGCCTTTCCGAGGATGGGGATTGGATTTTATTGGAGAGATACATCCTTCTTCTTCAAAGGGTCACCGTTTCGTGTTGGTTGCTACAGATTACTTCACTAAATGGACCGAAGCTGTTCCTCTCAAGAATATGACCCAAAGGAGGTTATTGAGTTTATTACTGAGCATATTATTCACAGATTCGGCATTTCACAAACTTTAACTACGGATCAAGGTACTTCTTTTATGTCTAAAGAAGTGCGAGTTTTTGCCGATATGTATAAGATCAAATTGCTCAATTCATCTCCATACTATGCTCAGACCAATGGTCAGGCCAAGTCTAGTAATAAGACTTTGATTAAGTTGATTAAGAAGAAGATAGAGGAGAATCCCCGAAGATGGCATGAAGTCTTGTCTGAAGTTTTGTGGGCTCATCACATATCTAGACATGGTGCTACTAAAGTCACTCCTTTTGAGCTTGTTTATGGTCAAAAGGCTGTTTTGCCCGCAGAGGTAAATCTGGACGCTTATAGACTTGCTAGACAAAATAAGCTTTCGGTTGGTGAATATTATGACTTGATGATGGACAACATTGATGAAGTGACCGATAAGCGTTTATAAGCTCTTAAGGAAATTGAGAAAGACAAGATCCGAGTTGCCAGAGCATACAACAAGAAGGTTAAAGAGAAAACTTTTCAAGTTGGTGATCTAGTATGGAAGACAATATTGCCACTTGGTACTAAAGATAATAAATTCGGCAAGTGGTCTCCAAGTTGGGAAGGTCCATATCGAGTATTCAAGATCAATGGCGGAAATTCCTATATATTGGAGACGCTGCAAGGAGGACGTTTGCCTAAGGCACTAAACGGGAGGTACTTGAAGAAGTACTATCCAAGTGTTTGGCAAGAGGCATGAAGTGGCATATGGCTGATATTTGGATATCGTCCTTAGAAAAATATAATGGCCGATGAATTCTGTTAAAACATCGTCCTTAGGTGACAATTTTGGTGCTGATGTGTTTTATGGTACGCAAGCTTTACCAAAAAACAGGGGGGCATATGTTGACAACCAAAATTGGCACAAGTCAGGGCCGACCGGTCAGACCGGTTAGTCTGACCGGTCAGACCGGTCTGGCATGTGAAGTTGCAGTGCTGGCTTGAATGACCGTAACAATGAGTCCTAGTGCGATAAAAGTGACATAGTCTCTGGATTGATCGACTATTGCGGTGCTGGGAGATCTGGAGGACCGCAAGATTTGGTGCAAGGTGTGGAAGATGGTATGTTCTCTGGGATGACAGGATATTGCGGTGCTTGAAGATTTGGAGGATCGCAAGAGTCGGTGGTGGAGCAAAACAAGCAAAAGGGCGAAGTTCGGCACCCAGACCGGTCTGACCGGTGTGGGGGACCGGTCAGACCGGTTACCCTTATTGTAATCCGACTAGGACTCTTATTTTGGGATTCCGAGATTGTAACGAGTTGTAACTTGGTTTCCTTGCGGGACAAGACCTACCCTCCCTATAAATATAAGGGGATTCGGCCGATTGAACACACAACAATCGAATATATCAAAATTTACTACTTTTATCCTTTACTTTTTGCATCTCCAAACCCTAGCTTTTCCAACCCTACTTGATGTTCTTCCTGCGTCTCCGCGACGTTTGAAGGCGTCCTAGGTGGCCTGCCCAACCTAGGGCACCCCTGATCACGTTCTCCCTGACGGATCCTTCCGGGAGGCGTTTTTAGGGTTTACCCCCTTCTTCCCCGATGGGAACCGGTCTGACCGATGCCCCTGACCGGTCTGACCGGTCGGCGCAGGGAAGCTGTGGGTTTATCGTGTTACGTGCTGCGCGTTCTAGCGCTTTCGTGTGTTGACCTAATTCTGCGTCAACACCCGGTTTGAGTCCAGGTTTGCATTTTCTAGTTTTATTTCACAACTCAAGAGCAGATGCCTATGGCGACTTCGAATCTTAGATCCTATTTGATAGAGCTCCTACAATTTATTCTTTGCTGAATTCAGTGGGAGTTTTATCGAACAGTTTTTTAGATAGAAGTGATTCTTTATAATGACCTAAGAGGCCGAGGGCCTAAAAAAAGTTGTTTCTCTTGATTCTGTGAAGTGGTTCTTCATCCTGATCTTGATACTTTATGCTAGAGAATAAAAAAGAATCATTTTCGGACACAAAATAACTCCTCTCATATAATCAGTTCACATCAAGAATCAGTTCCGAACAGAGCTAGTTCTTTAAGAGAAATGATTGTGTGGTTGAAACTGATTCTCTATGATTTAGTTAAGATAACTTAACGGAGAAAGGTATTCTAATGCAAGAAGTGAATCAGGAGAGCTATTTTTTCCAGAGAATCATCAGTTCTCTCCGAAGAAAATGTCTGGCAGACCTCCTACTGGATTCGGCATAGAAGCTGCTCTGGGAGCTCCGCCGACTAAATCCTCCAGATCTATCTTTTATGGAGATGCTGGCATGCATGTTTATATTAATAGGAGTGAGTCCATCTTTGTGTATGCAAACATTTGCGTTTGTTTCATGTTTTGAAAAACAATATAACAAACTAAAGCTGCAATTTTTTTTCTTTTGGGCTTTTGCTAAATCACCCAACCCCAGACAGTACACCAGAGCAAGATTGCAAGGGAGTGAAAGGTGGACATGCATATATAGCGCTAGACCACTAGTATCAGACAAGACCTACCCCACTTGTGAATTGTGATTGACCATAACCCAGATTTGCTCCCGGGGTTGCTGTGTGCCCGCGTGACGTGCCACGGCCAACATACAGGTCAGGCACGGTTATCAGAAGCGGTGGTTGATGAGGGCATTGGTTGATCAGGTTGAAGCTACTGTATCAAAAGGTTTTGTTCGGTTAATCCATCTTCCAAAGGAATTGGATGGAATTGAGGGGGTTTTGAATTTGTTGGAAATTTAATTCCTTCCAACCGAACAAGTTCTGAACGGATACAGAGCAGTAGAGCACACAGCACCACACTACCTGATCAGTTATGGGACGGGACAGTATTGACTGCAGCGTCGTCAGCACTTCACAGCTCCTAATTTGCATGATCCACACTAACGGTGTGCATGCTTGACAGGCGGTAAAGTACCTTCAGGATTTCTGGATGCAAATATCTCACCCGCTTTTTAGGTGGATTTTTTTAATTTTTTTAACGATTTTTCAAAAAGAACGGTTGGATGACAGATTTTGCAAATCTGTCATCCAACCGCCGTATCATATGTCATCCAACCGTTCTTTTTGAAAAATCGTATCATATGGCTGCCGCCATATGATACGGCGGTAAGAAGATGTAACCGCCAAATCAAACGGCGGTTATGTAAACCGCCGTTTGAATTAGCGATTTGAATTTAAAATCATAATTTGGAACTGTTTGCCCAACCTAACCGCCAAATGGTTTGGCGGTAGGTGTCGGCACCTGGGCCCGGCATCCTAACCGCCAAATGATTTGGCGGTAGGGGGAGCCCCGCCCTTGCCGCGCCGTTGGATCCGGCGGGAAGGCTTCTCACCATTGGATCGACGGCGGCAGCCCCCTATCGCCGAATCATTTGGCGGTTAGGATGCTGCCGCCTATATAAGGCGAAATTCAGTTGATAAATTCATTCTAAATCAGAAAAAAGAAAAACTAGGGTTAGAGAGGAGGGTTAGGGAGAGGAAGAGTCAGCGGCGAAGCCCTGCCGGTTCTGCGCTTCGGTTTCAGGTAAAATCCGATCTCGTAATTGTAACTTCAATTTGGTAGATGTATGACTTTGTAGTTATTTTAGTATTTAGTTTACACAGTATGAAATTGTAGTATTATTTTTGAGTTACTGATATTAGATATAGTGACATTAGAGATACTTAGAGTAATTACTATTATTGATATTAGATCTCTATTAATATATCTTTTTATATTAGATGCACTGATATTAGAGTTTACCCCACAATTTTATATAGACTGTAATTATTCATTTTGGAGTTTATGTTACAGTTTATATCTTTTTATATTAGAGTTTCTGTTAGGGTTTTATGCATATTAGAATTTATATGATAGTTTAAATTAGAGTTTATATTAGAATAATGACTTGATATTAGAGTTTAAATTAGAGTTTATGTTAGAGTTAGTAATGACTTTATATTAGAGTTCATATTAGACTTCATATTAGAGTTGAAATTAGAGTTTATATTAGAATTTATAGTACAGTTTACATTAGAGTTTTATTGATATTAGATTCTATATACGAGTTTATATTATAGTTTATAGTAGAGTATTACGCATAAGTCCTTTTATGAGTACTAAATCGTATTAATTATTGTTATTGTCCTGGTTGGTTTAGGCATGTCTGAACCGTTATGGATTCAATTGTACTATGGATCAGGGGAAGTTAGATAACAAAGTGGCTTTATCATTCATTTGGGCTTGATGAGGCCCAGCATGACCTACCAGTGATGGCAGTGATGAACAGAAGTTCAACTACGTATTGTGAACTTGTTGCGCTTAAAGGAACCCAGAACTGGAGGTCATTTGTGACACTTTGTACGTAGCATGGTATGCCGCTGGTGTTGCTTGTGCGAGCCTTCCACAAGGCTGGGTCCAGCAGTGAAGTGCAAGGAGAAGTTGAAGATGCTGGAGGAGAAAACCTTCAAGATGCTACTGGGGAGGAAGGTGAAGAAGTGGAAGAAGGTGCAGCCGGACAAGATTATTACGCACCCCCTGAACCATTGAGGGAGCTTGATGAAGCAGAAAATTTTCCTGAGATGGTTTTGGACACAGAGAGGGAGGGCACAGAGCATCAGCAGTACTTTGAGGAGGACTGGTCGGATGATGACGATGGTGAAGCGGTGCAGGTGCCAAGGAACTGGGTCAACTATGACTTCTCACAGCTTACGATAAATGAAGGCTAACAAGTCCTCTGGGAGTATAGGTGCAACAAGGTTTGCCTCGGTTCGTGCTACAAGACTGCAGCTGAAATGAAGGATGCAATAAAACAGTGGCCCGCTTTGTGTTTGCAAAGGGAGTTCAGTTAAGAGTAGCAAACAAGTCTATGACATATGCTCCGTCACAAAAAGGTGTCCTTTTCGGGTTCACGCATTCTGTAGGAAGTGGAATAGTTACTAGGAGGTGAGCAGAATTGAGGATCACACATATGTGCTTGAGCTGTTGGACACAGACCACCGGAACCTCACATCCGGTTTTGTGGCTAACTTAATGTATGCACAGATCATTGATAATCCAAGCTACGAGCCCAAGTCTATAATATGTGCCACCGAGGAGAAATTCAAGTACAAAATTAGTTACGGCAAGGCATATAGAGCGAGACAGAAAGTATTCGAGATGAAGTGGGGGACTTATGAAGCCATATGACAACCTTCCTGCTTTGCTCAACGCCATATGCCAGCGAAATGAAGGGAGTTTCTATGAACTTAAGACTTTCCACTCTGTCTTAAGGCCAGGGAAGCTAGTGCTGCAGCGGGCATTCCTGGCATTGGGGCCGTGCATTAAGGCTTTCCGACACTGTAGGCCAGTCATATGCATTGATAGGACCTTCCTGACAGGAAGGTACAAAGGCACAATCCTCACCGCCGTTGCCGGCGACGGTAACAATCAATTAGTGCCCTTGGCCTTGGCTTTTGTGGAGAAAGAGAGCGGAGACAGCTGGTATTGGTTTCTGGAGAGGCTGAAGAGTATGGTTGTGGGGGATGTGCCAAACGTGTGTGTCATACACGATAGGCACAAAGGTATTCTGCAGGCAATTGAAGAAATGAAGAATGGCAGCACCGAGCGGCAGACATTACCACGATGGCCCGACGTCGTGAGCAGGTGGTGCATCCGTCACATGGGAGCTAATTTCCATAGCCAGTTCAAGAACAAGGCACTGATGAAGCTGTTCAAGCACTTATGCAGCCAGATTCAGGAGAGGAAGTTCAACCAAATCTGGAAGAAACTAGATGACCTTACGAAGAAACAATTAGAGGAGCTCGCAAAGAAACCCATGACAAATGAAGCAGACGAGCCCAAATCTCTTGAGAATGTGGGGTTGGACATTGACCAGACTAGAAGGAGAAAAGTTCGTGCAGTTAAGACTTTCAGCCAGTGGATTGAGAATGAGCCCAAAGAAAAATGGGCATTGATCTATGATGAAGGAGGTGCTCGGCATGGTATAAAGACTACAAACTATGCCGAGGTTTACAATTGGGTGCTTCGTGGAGCTAGGGGCCTCCCCCTAGTGGGAATCATCGAGTTCTTCGTGTATCGCACAATCAAATATTTCCATGACCGGTATGGAAAGGCTGCGGCTGCCATGGAAAGTAACCAATTGATGTATGGGTACAAGATGACCGAGTATATGGACGAGAAGCAGAAGAAGGCTCTATTGCACCGTGCGTATCCGCAGGGTTCAGCTGAACGGCAGTTCGCGGTTCTTTGCAAGGACAAAGGGAGGACGGTGGCCGGACAGGAAAGGGTCAGACAAGAGTGTGTTCTCCAGAACGATAGTTGCATTTGCTCGTGCCAGAAGCCTCAGCTGCTGCACAAGCCTTGCTCCCATGTGATTGCTGCCTGCTATGAAGCTAGGGGACTGCAGCTCCGTATGTACGTCTCTCCCTACTTCTTCAAGCAAACCATTATGGCTACCTGGAGTTTTGAGGTGTATGGCTATGGGATATTTGGCTCCTTCACCA
>CM014278.1:4335780-4349688 GCA_004135705.1 Alloteropsis semialata
CTGGGTGGGCCAGCAGACGAGGAAGTCGTACGCAGACTTCGTCGGGCAGTTCGACGGGCTCGTTGACGCGGACGTGCGTTGGACCCCCTACTCGCCTGACGCGATCCACGCTCGGGCACCGCACGGCCTGTCCTCCTTGTGCCAGCGTGACCAGGACTACTGGCTGACGACGAAGCCCCTGGACTTCGACGTCCACGTGGAGGAGTACGCGGTGCACAGGGTGATGAGGCAGTTCCACCTCTACCAGGAGTCACCGCTGCCGGTCGTCCACTCCGTCGACCCCACCCACCACAGGTACGTGTGTCGTATTTCCGTCCCGCAAGTTTTGTATATTTCTTAACTTACGTAGTCAATCTTTGAATATGTGGATGAGGAATTGACACACAGCTGGCACACAGTGGCAGCCCGCGGTGGCGCCCTACGTGGTGGGTTGGACAGACGCGTTGAACCACGTCGTCGACGAGCACTGACCGCACTCCGACGAGGCCTTCGCAGCGTACTTGCAGTGGTACTGGCCTCGGACCCGCGTTTGGGTCCTCCGCGTTCCGCCCGAGCCCACTTCCCCCCGGCGCAGGTCACGAGTACGTACCCGGTACGACGCGACCAGAACTACGCGATTGGGGTAAGTACTACGTCCTTACTGCTATAACACATTCGATCAATATGCATTCTAATTAACATAATTGAACAGTACGACGTGCTCGCGGAGATCGACGCCACAGCGGCGAGGAGCCGAGCGAGAGCGGACCTCATGACCCCCGCCGACCACGTGGCGACGTACGACCACATCCTGGCCCTCCTCATGAAGTTCAAGAAGGCGGTTTCGTGCCGGCACGACGACGCTCCGGCGATTCCACGCCACCCCGCCTCGTCCTCGAGCTCGGCGTCGACTGGACGTTCGTACCACGCGCCGTCCAGCTCCTCGCGGCCACCTTTCCCTCCTATGGGAGCAGGTCCGTCGACGGTACCCACCGCGCCGTCCAGCTCCTCGCGGCTACCCTTCACTCCTATGGGACTAGGTCCGTCGACGGTACCCCCCGCGCTCAGCACTCCTGTCCCGGTTCAGAGCGCTCCCCTGGAGATACCCACGTACACGCCGAGGCCAGCAGCTGTCTACAACACAGGTACACTATAGTATCCACGTTTTGTTCGTAACATCCTAACATTGACTAATTACGTTCTCGACTAACGTTTTATGTGATAGGGCAACCAGTGATGATCACAGGCGGCGCGTCCACGTCGTCAGGGCACGCCATCCACGGCTTAGGTACGTAATTGACCAAACGATATGACTACATGTTTTTACTTGCGTGCCAACGTGATTGTGTATAATGTAGCGTACGCTTCAGGCGGGACACCCGACGACCCAGTCGAGGAGCAGCACCCAGCGCCGACCCAGTGGACGGTCCCCACCGAGATTGAGCGGTGGTATCGACAGGGGCAGGGGTCACAGGAGGAGATTGGTGGTTCGCAGTTAGGTGGCGCCCCTGTAACTGCTACTCAGTGCTCGCAGCCACCTGACCCCCTCACGTACTCCGCGCACCACACGAGGGCCACGCAGCAGGCGGCCAGGAGGGTCAGGCCTAAGGTGGCCAAGCGAGGCCGCATTTAGTTTTTTACTTTCTACGGACTGATTATGTCATACTGGATCTTGTATTATACTTTTCATGTTCTTGTTTGTGATATATACCGTTCCATGTAATTTTCTTTTATTCTTGTTTGTGATATATTCTCGCAACCATTTTAAAAAATTACACCATTTTTCAATACAAAAATGAAAAAATAGATACCGCCGTTCCATTCGGCGGTAAGGTCTAACCGCCGAATGAAACGGCGGTTGGAATCTAACCGCCGGTTCATTCGGCGGTTAAACTGAACCGCCGGTTTAAATGGCGGTTCAGGTTAACCGCCAAATGAACCGGCGGTTAGTTCAAACCGCCGATTTATTTGGCGGTTTACCTAACCGCCGTTTCATTTGGCGGTTGCGTCTTCTTACCGCCGTATCATACGGCGGCAGCCATATGATACGGCGGTTGGATGACAGATTTGCAAATCTGTCATCCAACCGTTCTTTTTGAAAAATCGTAAAAAAAATTAAAACAAAAAAAAATTCTTTTTGGTGCCACATCGTGGCATCATAGTCACAAAGGTAGGAGACAACACTGATGGGCCCAAACGTCTGATGTAGCGAGCCAAGGATATTTCCTAAAGACAAGGACGCGTTTTATTGCAAAAAACTGACTTGGCTCAGTGACAAGAGCACGTTTCAACATGGTAGCAGTGGCGGACCCAATGGATAGTCCAAATTTGGCCCAAAATGCTTTTACTGCTTTTGCTTCTGTGACCCAAATGAAAGAAGTGGCCCAGTAGAACAACAAGCCGATCCCAGCCCATAGAACTCTTGGCCTACCCGCCCAAGACCCTGTGCCGCTCCCTTCCACGGCGTTCCGCATCCGCACGCACCCCATTGGCCCATTGCCCTTCCCAGCTGGCGGCGCCCGAGGGCTGACTCGACAGAAGACGCGGCCTGCTGCACAGCTGCGGACCTGCTGTGCTGCCCTCCATGCCTCAAGGCGCCAGAGTGACGCTGGCGGCAGGCACGCCTCGGCCCGATCTTTGAATCCCCTCACGCAAAGTCCCTCTAATTCATCTCCATCCGACCATCCCTTGTCTGAATTGCAAATTGCTTTAGATTCAGTGATTAATTTATGTGTCAATGGTCTAGTGAAGAACGATTTGAGAAATCCTTATTGTGGGGGTGTCGTGTAGAGCTGAGTAGCTTACCTGCTCATAAATTCCTCATTCTTTTAAAAGCACAGCCACTGCATTGGAACAAAGACGACAGCAACGACAGTGTTAGGAAAATGGACCTACTAACAGGCCATTTGTAATTTTGGTGATTGCATGCAACATAATTCATATGGACTAACAAGTTTGCTAGTATACAAGAACATAGCTGCATGGATATAAGGCGATGGACTTGGGTGATCATACACCTTAAACAAAGTCAGGAATACAGGATCAAGACATTAGAAGACCATAAAAGAAACCCAAGACACCATACAAGACAAGCCCAAATAAAAACCACGAAGAAGACAAAGTAAAAATAAAAAAATAGGAGCACACACTATTGCTATACTACCCAGTCATGAGCACAATAATAGTCGGTCCTGCTGACAAGCTTTTCTACTAGTGAAAACAAGATGTTGTGGTCCTACCAATACTGAGTGGAGCAAGTCACGGTTCTTCACCGAAAAATGCCAAAACCTTACTGCAATGACGGACTATTGCGGTGCTACCCACATCAATTATTGTGGTGACACCACCTGGCACATGTGGTTAGCAATCTTTCAAACCAATTATTGCGGTGGGCATAACAATAGTTGGTGGTGCTGAAGAAGTTGAAGATTCGGCTCTGAAACGACAGACTATTGTGGTGGTGCACCTATTTGGGCACCACAATAGTCGTGCTACGCAGAAAGTGCCCCACGGCTAGTTCTTCATGTTGGGGCTATAACAACCCTTCCACCCGGCCATTTGAGATGTGTTAGAGCATGGGGAAGCTATTGGGTGTTGAAGTTCACCAATTCATGCTCTTTATCTACCAAAGTGATTAAGAGAAGATTAGACAATTAGCAACAAGGCTTATGCTTTGATTAGTTCTGGTTTAGGCTGCTTAGCGCTTCGTTTTAGGCTATAGTCTATAGTTTAGTGAAGTTTGAATACCTCTTTGCTGTCAGTGCTTGCAGGCACCAAGTGTTGTAAATCCGGGGTGTTGTAGTCTTACGAGACCCTCCGACAAAGCTTTGTGGAGAGGCCGCCGGTGGTTGTGCAAGGGAGAAGAGGCCCTTGGCGGTTTGCCGAAGTTTTACCATAGTGAAAACGACGGAGGTCAGCAGCGAGAGGCCAAACGGAGACCCACTCGTGTTGTGGATAGTCCATTTGGGTATCACGGAGTTTTCCGCTACCGGAGCATTGCCTTAAGGAAGGGGCATTTTTCAAGATGGGGCTCCAACAAGGACTAGATGAAGTTAGCTAACTTTCTGATACCTCGGGAAAAATCACCGTGCCAAGAGTTTGAATTCTCTATCATTTACACTTCCGCATTTACATTGTGCCTTTTACATTCTGTGTTTACCTTTCCTAAAATTGTCTTGTGTTTTTTTAGATAATGGAAAATTTCCGTAAAATTGTCTTGTGTAGTTGATAGGATTGAAACCTAGAGACCAAAACTCTTTAACGGTATAGATAGAGTACATAGAAAAACCTAGTGCACATCTAGATAGAAATTGGAATATGTTTTTATATGTGCTTGGAGCCTTAGTCTTTAGGACACCTAACTCACCCTCTTCTCTTAGGGTGTCATGGTCCCTTCAGACAACTTTACAATACTTGAGAACTCAGTGATGTTGCTCTCCTCTTTAGCCTCCGAAAATCAAATGCGATGTTGTTTGGACTCCAGTGAATAATATATTGTTCATTCCATGGGCTCATGCTACGAGAGGGGGCCTAGGGCGTGCCAGTGTTCTAGTTTATTTGAGTTCCAAATTAATTTGTTAAACTAAAGGTATTAGGAGACCATTTTAAATATTGTATTTGATTATTTTATACCGAATTGCAATTGGCTTATACCGTATTGTGTTTTAGAATTTTTTGGTCAGGACTATCCTAGTTTTAAATCCTATGCCCGCCACTGCATGGTAGATCGAGTACTTCAAGTACTGCTAATCGCAAAATACCGAAGATAATGGAATATCTATATGCATTCAAAGAGAAATATCTATCTATCTTACTGTTGCATGCTAACTGGATTTTACATTTGAGGCTGCACATTGATCTTCACGAAACATAGTACAAAAAAATCTAGAGATTCTCATAAAACATATATAAACATACTTCCATTAATTTGGTAGGATCCAATCATTATTATCTATACTATAAAAAATAATAATTAAAAACAATTCTCAATGGAGGAAAAAGTAAGACAGCAGGAGGGGAAGACGGAAAAATTGGGCCTGTCAAGCTAAAAGTTTGACAGCAGGGAGACGGAAAATTTTTCACCGCCCCACCGTCATTACTCGTCTCGACCCGCCACTATGACTGATAGGAACTAATATGAATCAGCACCAGAATGGCCCGATCTTCACAATAGTAGGTAGAAGAATAATGAATAACCGTCTGCATGTCGGTTTTTTATACCGGCCAGCCTACTATAGGGTCCCTAAGTAGTTGAGTTGTTCGTGAAGGCCTCGCCGGAACCAGAAGCACGATGGTGAACACGAGACGATTTAGACAGGTTCAGGCCGCCTCGAGTAAAGAACGCAATACCTTACGTCCTGTATGGTGGATCTTCTCGTATTGATGGTTATGATTTTACAAGGGGTCCCTGCCTCACCTTATATACTCGGGAGACAGGGTCTACAAGGCAAGAAATACAAACTCCTAGTCGGATACAATACACAGAGTCCTAACATGAGTAGGCCGGGTTGTTTCCTAGTACCCGACTAGTTTCCTTAAACTGTACGCTTCTTCCTTGTATCTGTCAGAGTTGCCGGCCCAATTTCCTAGCAGGCCTATAGCCCATGAGGACTCCCATGGATCTTGGACCGTCAAGCCCTCGAGCGTCCTCATGTCTTCACGCCCGCCGGGTTGTTTCTCAACAATTTCAGCATCAGCCGAGTTGTTTCCTCATCGTCTTGCTTGTTGAAAACCTCCAGTAGTAAACATGATGTGCTCCTTTGCCGACTTCTTTTGCAGCCAGCCCCCGGGTTTCGGTTTGTAAACCAAAGATGATGCAAAAACTTTCCCATTTACTATAATGGTGTCCAGCTTTTGAAAAAAGATGGACCCATTATGGGTCTAGCCCCCGAGCCTAGAAATGTTTTCAAGGATTAAAAACAATTCCAGGGTCTTTATTGAAAAAACTTTCCAAAAGAAATATACTATTTCCCCCCAGCCCCCAAGCTTAAAGCAGATGACAATAAGATTAAAGACTTCTATTGAAATAGGTATATTCTTTGATGTGAAAATAAATCCCATTAAGCATTAGCCCTCGAGAATGAAAATTCATCGGAAAAAATGACCTAGCTCGTTAGGAAATGGCCGCACAAATACGCATCTGGTTTGTAACAGCGAATACACAAGTGTTGGCGTATTTTGGAAAACAGGTTACGGAAAATACGCTTAGGGTTACCACTTCAATCTTATAAGACAGAGGGTAAACCGTTCATATTCTCCTCACCGCCGCCGTCGCTTTCACAATTGAAATCCTCAAATCTTTTTCGCCTCCGCGCGCAATCCCCAATCCACTCGAACCCCCGTCTGAGTATCAATCCAAGACCTCGTCCGGCAAGATGGGTCGGAAGCCAGCATCCAGCAAGCCTGTCGAGAGCAAAGCCGCCGCGAACAAAAAGAAATCCAAAATCCATATCACAGCCGGTGTACAAGAACGCCCCCACGCCGGCTCTTGTCTGGAAGCCATCCAAGGTGACGGACGAGATGGTGCAGGGTCTGATTGTGTGCGCCTGATCTCTTTGTGTGAAACAGAGAGTAGATGTCATTTTTTGAATGTAGTCTTTCTAGATTGTTTTTAAACAACCCGACTAGATTCGAAATAGGTGCGCCCGATCTTTCTGTGTGAAACAGAAAGTAGATGGCTTGTTTGAATACAGCCCCTTTCTAGATTGTTTTTAAACAACCCGGGATGATTCAAAATTGTAGAATTGTATCCGAATTCCAGGCTTGAAGACAATGGAATATAGACACTTTATTATTGTTTGGCTAAGAAGCCGACATCAGTACATGGAAAGGACTGACTTTTTATTGACTCTTAATAAACTCTAATAACTTCTTTAAGGGTAAAAACGCCGCAAGTGCTCAATGTTCCAAGCATTGGGCACCTCTGTTCCGTCTTCCCGTTGTAGCTGATAAGTACCCGGACCGATGACACTGGATACTATAAACGGACCTTCCCAAGGAGAGGACAACTTGTGCTGATCTTTTGTACTTTGAATTCTCCGAAGGACCAAATCACCAATGTTGAATGACCGTATTTGGACGTTTTGGTCATGATACCTTCTGAGTTCTTGCTGGTACTTGGTTGTCCTGATCAACGCGGCTAATCTTGCCTCTTCTAGCATGTCCACATCATCTGCCCTACTTTGCTCTGCTGTTTTCTCCGTGTAGTTTTGAATTCTTGGAGCATTGTACTCAATGTCCACCGGGAGTACTGCTTCTGAGCCGTAGACCAGAAAGAAGGGTGATTGCCCCGTCGCGCGGCTGGGCTGGGTTCTGAGCCCCCATACCACGGCTGGCAATTCTTGCACCCACTTGCCGCCATACTTTTTGAGTGGTTCATAGAGCCTTGGCTTGAGTCCTTGAAGTATGAGGCCGTTAGCTCTCTCAACTTGTCCATTGGCGCGTGGATGCGCCACCGACGCGTAGCGGACTTCAATTCCCAGGTTGTCGCAGAAATCAAAGAACTCGCTCCCTGTGAATTCAGAGCCAAGATCAGTGATGATGCGGTTCAGGACACCGAAGCGATGAGCAATGTCTTGGATGAACTCGGCCGCCTTTGCTGCTGTAGCGTTGACTAGCGGCTTGACTTCAATCCACTTGGTAAATTTGTCTATCGCCACATAGAGATATTTGAAACCTCCTGGCGCAGTCTTGAGTGGTCCAACCATATCTAGCCCCCAGCATGCGAATGGCCAAGAGGGCGGTATGGTGTTGAGGACCGTTGCGGGGACATGAGCTTGCCGGGCAAAGAATTGGCAGCCCTGGCAAGTCTTCACGATTTCTTCTGCATCAGCCACAGCGGATGGCCAATAGTACCCGGACCAGAAAGCCTTGCCTACGATCGTACGGTGGGCAGCATGGTTGCCACAGATTCCACCATAGATTTCTTCAAGGATTTCTCGTCCGACTTCTGGAGTGACACACTTCATCAAGACTCCGGATGATGCGCCGCATCGAAAGAGGGTGGAGCCGACTACTACGTAGTGCTTGCTTCGCCTGATAACTTGCTCAGCCTCCACCTTATCTTCGGGCTCCTTCTGGTGTAGTATGTACTCGATGAAGGGCTTTGTCCACTCGGGTGTAATCACCATGACTTGCTGATGAGGGGGTGTTGTAGTCGGCTGTACTTCCTGCTCCTTGATGGATGGTTGTAACAGCTCATGGACGAAGACGCCGCCCGGTACTTGCGCTCGGTGGGAACCTAGCTTTGAGAGTGCGTCAGCAGCCATGTTGTTGTCTCTGAGAACGTGATGAAATTCGAGCCCATGAAAGTGCTTCTTGAGTTTGCGCACCTCCATGCAGTATGCGTCCATGTTCTCCTTGGTGTAATCCCAATCTTTATTGACTTGATTGATCACCACCGAGGAGTCGCCGTACACCACCATATGCTTGATCCCAAGGGAAGCAGCCAGGCGTAGCCCGTGCAGTAAAGCTTCGTACTCGGCTTTGTTGTTGGTGGCTTTCCAGAGGATTTGGAGCACATACTTGAACTGATCGCCTTTTGGAGAAATGAGGAGTACTCCTGCACCGGCCCCTTCAAGCTTCATTGATCCGTCGAAGTAAATGATCTAATGCTCGAGAGGTTCTTCTGGCACCGCGTGTTGTATTTCTGTCCACTCAGCAACAAAGTCCACCAGGGCTTGAGATTTGATAGCAGCACGTGGGACGAAGTCGATGGCGTGAGAGCCCAACTCGACCGCCCATTTGGAGATTCGCCCTGTCGCGTCCCGGTTGCGGAGGATGTCGCCAATTGGGAAAGAGGTGACTACAACAACCCGGTGAGCGTCGAAGTAGTGGCGCAGCTTGCGGGACGTGATCAAGACAGCATATAATAGCTTCTCGACCTGGGGGTATCGTACTTTTGATTCTGAAAGCACCTCGCTGATGAAGTAGACTGGCCTCTGTACTTTATATACATGGCCGGGTTCCTCCCGCTCGACTACAATAGCAGTGCTCACGACGTGAGTAGTTGCTGCAATGTAGAGGAGCAGTGGTTCCTGGTCAGCTGGTGCGGTGAGTACTGGTGGTGACTGGAGAAATTTCTTGAGATCTTCAAACGCCGCATCAGCTTCTGGAGTCCATACGAACTTGTCTTGCTTCTTGAGGAGCTTGAAGAAAGGTAATCCTCTGTCACCCAGCCTTGAAATGAATCGGTTGAGGGCCGCCATGCATCCAGTCAGCTTCTGAACATCCTTGAGGGATTTTGGAGGCGCCATGGATGTAATAGCGGTGACTTTCTCGGGATTAGCTTCAATTCCCCGGTGGCTGACTATGAAGCCCAGCAGTTTTCCCGCGGGCACGCCAAACACACACTTGGTAGGATTGAGCTTCCATTGGAATTCCCTGAGATGTGCAAAGGTCTCGGACAGGTCGTCAATGAGGCTATCCGGGTTCTTTGTCTTCACGACGACGTCATCAACGTAGGCTTCCACATTGCGACCAATCTGAGCCTTGAGACAACTCTGAATTGCATGCTGATATGTTGCCCCCACGTTCTTGAGTCCAAAGGACATTGTGGTGTAGCAGTAGGCACCGAACGGAGTGATGAACGCCATCTTGATCTGGTCGTCTTTATGCAGGCTTATCTGATGATAGCCCGAGTAGCAATCAAGGAAACAAAGTAGAAAGCAGCCAGCTGTAGACTCCACTACCTGATCAATGCGGGGTAGCCCGAAAGGATCCTTTGGGCAGTGCTTGTTCAGGTCGGTGTAGTCGACACACATCCTCCACTCGTTGTTGTTCTTCTTGCGGACCAGGACAGGATTAGCAAGCCAGTCAGGGTGGAACACCTCTTTAATGAACCCGGCTGCTAATAGTTTCACCAGCTCCGAATGGATGGCTTCCTTCTTGTCCTGGGCAAAGCGTCGTAGGCGTTGTTTCTTTGGCTTGGCGGCAGGATCGACATTGAGTTTGTGCTCAGCCAACTCCCTTGGGACTCCCGGCATGTCAGATGGCTTCCATGCAAAGATGTCACGGTTGTCCCGTAAGAAGCTGGTGATCGCGCTTTCCTATTTGGTAGGCAGGTCAGCACCGATCAGCGCCGTCTTGGAGAGGTCGCCCGTCCCTAGGTCGATTGCCTTGATTGGAACTTCCTGGGCGGGCTTTATGTTTGACGCGGCTGGCTTTTTCGTTGGGAGGTCCAACTCAGCCTTCGCCGAGTTGTTTCACCATAGCTGCTACGATTGCTGCCTAGCTCAGTTGCTGCATGCTTGTAGCAATCGTCACTGCCTCAGTGTCACAATCGTAGAAGGTCTTTAGGTCGCCCTTTAGGGATAGAATCCCCTTCGGGCCTGGCATCTTCAAGACGAGGTAGATGTAGTGTGGAATTGCCATGAATTTCGCCAGGGCAGGTCTTCCCAGGATCACGTGGTAGATGATTCGAAGTCGGCGACCTCGAATGTGATGTACTCGGTCCTGTAGTTGGCCTCTGTACCAAATGTAACTGGAAGTGATACCTGACCGAGGGGCACGGCAGCGTTGCCAGGGACGATGCCGTAGAAGGGTGAGTCAGTGGGCTTGAGCAAGTTAGTGATGTCCAAGCCCATCTTTTTCAGCGTCTTGGTGAATAGGATGTTGAGTCCACTTCCGCCGTCGATCAATGTCCTTGTGAGTCGCGCTCCAGCTACCACAGGGTCCAGTACCAAAGGGTACCGCCCTGGGTTCTTGATGTTAGTCCATTGATCGTCGCGAGAGAAACTGATCGGGACTTCTGACCACTTCAGAAAGGTGGGGATGATAGGCTCAATGCAGGCAATCTCGCACTGAATAAGCTTTTGCTTGCGCTTTGATTCTGACTGAGTAATTCCCCCAAAGATGACATTGACCACCTTGTCGGCTTGTTGGTAGCCGGTGTCTTTGTCACCCTTGTCTCCTTTGTTGTCAGGGTTGTTTGGTTTGGGGGCGCCTTCTGCTGCGAACGCTTTCTTGAGCGACCAGCAGTCCCTGCTTGAGTGCTTATCCTTTGGATGGAAAGGGCACTGCTTGTCGAGTAGTTTTTCAAACTTCCTGCGGGAAGAGTTCTTCTCAGCAACATTGACCGTATCCTCAGGCTTGCGCTTCTTGTCGTTGAAGTCGCATTGCTGTTGTTCTCAACTTGCTTGCCCTTGTTACGGTCGTTGTTGTTGTTGCGGTCTCCTCCCGTCTTGTTGCGGTTGAATCTTTCACGCTGCAGGTCTTCAGCGTCTGACCAGCGACCGATAAGGTCTCGCATCTGCTCCAATGTCTTTGGCCTGTTCCTCCCGAAGTCGAGGTGCAACACAGGGTCTGTAATGCCACCGTGGAAGCAATCGATGACGTCTTGGTCGGACAGGCCTGCACAGGTTGAGCGCTTCTCCCAGAATCGTCGGTTGTAGCTTCGCAGGTACTCGTTCTGGCCTTGTTTGCACTAGGCTAGGTCAAAGCGAGTACTCGGCTTCTGCAATGAACCTTGGAAGTTGTTGATGAAAACCTTGCAGAGCTCATCCCAAGAGTCGATGGAGCCAGGCTTGAGCCCTTCTAACCAGGTCAGAGGGGCCTGGTCAAGGACGACTGGAAGGTAAGTGCACATAGTGTCAGTGTTGCCCTTTGCCACCTTAATTGCTGAGTACTAGATGCGAATCCACTGCTCGAGATCACGCTTCCCATCGTATATATCGATATGGGCTGGTTTAAACTTATCGGGCCAGAAAGTAGCGCGGATGCGGTCTAAAAAGATCGGTAACCCTTCATACTTGTTGAGGTTGTGGTAATCCTGACCCGGTGACCCGTAGACTTGGTCGTACTCCTGGCGTCTGCGGCATTCATGTTCTTCGCGATCGCGCGCCCGTGATGAGATGATGATGCGCGCGTCTTTAGGTGGCAATTGTTCTCGCAGATCCCTGTTGTTATCGTGGTTGCCGGGGCGTCCGTCCCTGTTCTGGTTGCCGTCACACCCGCCGATATGGCTTTGCTGAACATCGCGGTTGCTAGGTCCGGCGTCGTGGTTACGACCTCCGTCGCCGAGCACCATGCCTCCCTCATTGTTGCGTTGGCGTTGGTCTCTGCTCGGGTGGTGGGACTGGTTGCCGCGGTTGCCATCTTCAGGGAGTCGGCTGCTTGCCTGGCGGCTTGGTGCTCGGGTAATGGTCTTCGCCGGGTTGATTGTGTCATGCTGGACGGCCGCTGTCTCGAGCATTGTCTTCATCCTGAGGATTTCAGGAGTTTGGGGCATCTGTCCCAACTCTGTGACAACAACCATGATGTTGGCTACGGCACTGGCGTAGACATCTTGCCCGGCGATTTGCATGGACTTGGGGTTGAGGTCCTGTGGAGGTAGCCTGCGACCGGCGCGGCGGCAACGATCTGCGCGAGTAGCGTTTCGCTCCCTTCGTCGGTTACGGTCAGCTTCAGCTTCGTTCTCCACGGTTGGCTCATCGTTGGAGACTTCTTGTTCTTGGGCGATGATCACCATGGCTTGGCGCCCTGGTGAGTAGCTTCCTGTGCTTGAAGTTACTGGGACAGTTGACCCGCGGCTGCTTGAAGAGTTCAGGGGTTGCCCGTGTTGAAACGGGAGTGGATCAATGCACGCAATGATGCGAGACATGTCCAAGTCCTCCTGTGGTGTTGCTCCAAGCTTTGGCTTGCGTCCCAGCCAGTGAACAAATCGTCCTTCGGGGGTTGAAGTGATGATGAGTCCGACTTGTTTCCCGTTCAGGGGGAGTTCGTCGAATTCGACCAGAGATCGGAGTTGTTTTGAGGATGCCGCCTGAAAAGCAGAGGTGGGGCCTGCGAGTCCAAAAGGATATTGGCTCAGGGTGTCGGCCTCATGCTTGGCAGTGGCTGGACTCCTTTTCTTCTGAATTTTTGAATTGGCGGATTTTGGCGTGTCCGATGGTTCAGAAACTGACTCGGATCGCCTGGTCCATTTTGGAATCTTCCCAGCCCGAGTTGGAATCGAGCTAGGAGTAGTGGTTCCTTGAGTCCGAGTTGAGTTCGAACTCGAGGTTCCCCAAGCTCGAGTTGAACTCGGACCCGAGGGCGCGATCTCATCGAGCATGTCGGCGAGTTTCTCCAGAGTCGGCGACTTGAGGACGCGATCGAAGTTGCCCGCGCCGTCCGCCGTGCAGACCCAGGAGCCAAAGACGAAGGTGGCGCCTTTCTCAAACGCCATGTCGCCGTTGCAGTTGATGATGACTGGTGCCATTGAGCTTGCTGAACGATTCTCGACGAGAGCCCCTACCTGGCGCGCCAGTTGTCGGTTTTTTATACCGGCTAGCCTACTATGGGGGTCCCTAAGTAGTCGAGTTGTTCATGAGGGCCTCGCCAGAACCAGAAGCACGATGGTGAACACGAGACGATTTAGACAAGTTCAGGCCGCCTCGAGTAGAGAGCGTAATACCTTACGTCCTGTATGGTGGATCTTCTCGTATTGATGGTTATGATTTTACAAGGGGTCCCTGCCTCACCTTATATACTCGGGAGACAGGGTCTACAAGGCAAGAAAATACAAACTCCTAGTCGGATACAATACACAGAGTCCTAACATGAGTAGGCCGGGTTGTTTCCTAGTACCCGACTAGTTTCCTTAAGCTGTACGCTTCTTCTTTGTATCTGTTAGATTTGCCGGCCCAATTTCCTAGCGGGCCTGTAGCCCATGAGGACTCCCATGGATCTTGGACCATCACTGCGAACAGCGGATAACTATATTTATATGTGACCAAGGTTGGATGTGACCAGGGATATAGAGAAAGGCACTGAAATCTTGAGGATTTTGGCTCGATCTCCGAACGACTTTGGAACCACAATTTGGGACTACTTGAAAGAACCCGCTAGGGTTTTGTAACGAAAATGGCCCCATGTGCCATTATATTGTGATTTTGGTGATTGAGTGACAACAGTCTTTGGGACTAACATGTTTGTTAAGTGATATACTAA
>CM014278.1:4367283-4397712 GCA_004135705.1 Alloteropsis semialata
AGTTACACTACCAGAGAACTCTCTATCCATCCTCCCTAATCGGTCACGGTTGGATTGGACCCGGTACCAATGGAAGCATTGGTACCGGGTCCAATCCCCAATAATTCTGTGCGCTCATTGGTACCGGGTGGTGGCACCACCCGGTACCTATGAGGCAACATTGGTACCGGCTGGTGTCACCACCCGGTACCAATGAGCCTCGGGGCCTTTGGTACCGGTTGGTGACACCAACCGGTACCAATGTGACCCCCTTTGGTACCGGATGGTGCCACCAACCGGTACCAAAGGGGCTCTGCGTATAAGGCCCCTTCTTCCTCCCCAAGCCCGAGCCATGGCTCATTTCTTCATCCTCCATTGAGCTCGGGTTGGGGGAGCTCATGCCCGATTTTTCCATAACTTTTGGAGATTTTGCAAACCAAGTCCGCTAGAAGGTTAGCAACTTCATCCTCTCTCTTTTGACGTTTAGTATGGTCTATTTCATGCTCTATGTTTTGAGTAATTTGTGTTTTGTGGAATGGATTGAAATAATAGATTTTAGATTGAATCTTCATTTTTATTATGAATTTGTAATAGAGAATCAATATATAGTTAGTTGTTGCATGTGTGAGATGATGCACAAATTTTTAGACATTGTTTAGATTTTTGGATTATTTGTAGAAACTTTAAATGATTTTCATATTTATGCTTATTATGATTTTTAGATATTAGAAATGATATTCATATTTAGGGTTATTAGGATTTTTAGAGATTATAAATGAAATTCATATTTAGGCTTATTACGAAATTTAGAATTACATCTTTTTAGAGGCTTCAAATGACGTTGATATTTAGGGTTATTAGGATTTTTTGAGATTATAAATGATATTCTTATTTAGTTAGATTTTAAATTTAATTTTACTTCTCATGGTTGTCAATATCTTGAACTAAAACAATCCAACTCTTGGCATGCCTATGATGATATCAAATTTTACCTAGTTTTCTAGCTGGGTAACATATGATGACCTTGAGCTTGAGCTTGTATTGTATAGTTATGCTTCTCATGGTTGTCATCAAACCATGAGATACATCCATGCCCAAGCAACGAATCGGTTGTGATGGTTGGGCTGGGTGTGTCCCATGGTTCCATGCCTACCATGAACCAATTTTTTTTACCACCTGTAATGTTTCTTATGCTCCAAGTTCAAGGTCAAATGAAAGACAACATATCTGAGGCAAATCACTCCTTCAAATTTTTTTTTGAGATGAGCAAAAGTAAGACGTTGATGATTTTGGAATGTGGTTGTCGGCCATCGTGCCCTTGGTTTGTCGCAGGTTTTGGAAACCTCCCGATGCAGGGGAGGTGCTGNAAATAGGTCCAGCAACTCATCACACAAAAATAAAAGGCCCAAAGATGACGCCACTTCATCAGGTAAGAAAGTGTTTAGAAATATCAATTTGTGATTTTGCCGTCAACCTTTTTAAAATAATATTTGTGATATAAATTAGAGTCCTTAATGACCGTCAGCTGACAAAATACGTTCATTGGTGTACATGTGACCACGCTCGTACACATTTAACAAGTTCGTGTATCTATTAGCATATTTTGTAACTTATTGAACCAAAGTGATACAACTATACAAGTTGTTGTATGATGGGTGCGATTTACTCTTTTCTTTTTTTCTATGGAGCCTTCGGTTTACGTGTGCTTCCCACCCGAATTTTTCGAGCCGTCGAGGTTTTCTCCGGTTCTACTCGCCGTTGCTAGTTTTGCACAGTTTTGGATGCGGGGAAGTCCCGTTCTGATGCGGTTGGCGTAACAAAGATTTGCAAGAAATGTTTCTTTCTTTAGAAATAGTTAAAATTAAATATACTAGTACATTGACAAAACAAAGATGCCACCAAATCATTTTCTTCTTCATGATTTATGCATAAATACCCTAAATTATTATCAGGTATTTGTATAAATAGACGTGCGTATTTTAGATTGGAATAAGTTTAGATGTATTTTTTTGTCATAAGCTATGATATCCATGGTCCTCTTACAAAAATTTAATCCAAAAATGGATCTATGCATGAAGAAAAATATTAAAAGGTAAATTGGATGAATTTACATAATCATAGGAGTAAATCGAAAAATAGTTTACAGATTTCGTCCATATTTGTTGGCGTAATTTGCATGTTTGGTTGATGCCGTCAACTCGCCACAATCGCTGCACCTGAATTTCGCTCGTGTTTGGTTTGCGTCGTACTCGCAGCGTGCCGCACCTGAGTACACGTGCCGTAGTTGATTTGCTCATTGTTTTTTTGCCGAAACTGTGGCGGACGATTCGTTCGCCGAAACGGTGGCGTCGCCAGAACAAAGGCTCGGCGATCTATGGTCAAGAACCAAACAGACCCCACCCTTTCATAAGTAATTCTAGACAGCTTATGTTGGAACAAGTTTGTATATCGGTTATATTTTTTCATAAATCTAGCAACGAGTTTGGCTATTTGCCAAAGTGATTTCGCAAATAGCCTTGTCAAAACAACACATGTCCCATAGGGCAGAGATTCCTCTGCTGCAGCCTCGGGTAACAGTCCAAGACTGCATTTAATAATATACAGTATTCGGTAGCTGGCCGTGCCTGCCTCCATCGGCAACTCCGCTGTCCGCTCCGCAGCTTCTCCCAGGTCCTACCGCACTTCCCCTCTGCAGTCTTCTTGCTCCTCCAGGAGGATTTCTTCTCTGCCCCTCCACCATGCCCCCCACCCCTGCCGCGCGCCGTGCCTAGCTCGCCAGTCGCGCTCATCCCCACCATTCATCGCCAGGTCTCTTCCTCTCCCTCCCTCTCTCCCTTGCTCCTTCAACCAAAGAAAAACTAATCTTGTGTTTTGAATTTCTTTCAAAAATGTGTGTTGTAAATTGCTTAGCATTTCCTAGGTCGGTATGTGAATAGTCGCTGTGGGATGGGAAATTATATCATTTTAGCTCCTATTTTTTTGGGTACACACGGAGGGCGGTGGTTGCAAGAAAACTTTTTTTTTTGTTTGCCTTTGTTGGTGATATTGTCACATGCCTTCCACAAGCTAAATGAGTTGTAGCCTATGGATGCTTTCGACTTGAATGCTACATTAGAAAATCGAGAAGATATTCACTGTTGACATTTGAATGAATGATTAGGCAAACAATGTATTGACGGCTGATGATTCTAGTGTACTTAATGTCAGAGGGGAATATGGTGTACTTTATTTGCAATGAAGTCCTTAAGAATATTGGCGCCATGTGTTGGCATGTCACTGTCTAGCAGGCACCAAAGGACCATCATATAGGAAGTGCTTCTGAGAAGTAAGAGTGCAAGTAGTTGCTTTACTTCTGAATCCGTTCGACACCAGTGCTGAAGCTCACAGGGTGCCATGGAAGCAGCAGCAGATGTGGAGAGGCCACTGATTCCTCACCTGCCCTCGCAGGTAATGTTCCAGCACCTTACCATGTTAATTACCTCCTGTTGAGAAGAACAGAAATAGTTACACGGTTCACATAGCACAATTGCACTTTAGTCTGTCAGAAAGACAAGAGTTCTTCTTTAGCTGTAATTCTTTCTATGCAAGAAGATATGCAGTAACTTTAGCTAATCAGCTACCGTTGGGTCTTTCAGGATGAAGGTTCTCTGTATACTAGCGATGGAACAGTTGATATTAACAATCAGCCTGCTCTAAAGCGGACCACGGGGAACTGGAGAGCATGCTTCTTGATCTTAGGTACATTCTGCTTCCGTTCAGCAGTTAAGTTCTTCCAACTGCATAACAGAGATTACCATACTGACACACCGAAATGTGCTAGGTACCGAATTCGTGGAGTGCTTTGTATTCTTCGGAGTTGCAAAGAACTTGATCACCTATCTCACGGGTGAACTCCACGAGAGCAATGTAGATGCTGCGAGGAATGTCTCTACCTGGATCGGCAATTGCTTCCCAGTTATCGGTGCCTTCTTGGCCGACACATACTGGGGAAGATACTGGACACTAGTAATCTTCCTCTCGATCTACACCGTCGTAAGTTGCAACTGGGAAAGTATAGTAATTATACCAGTCTGTAATGTGTGGCCATGTTCCATCTGCAACTCTGAATGGCCGGCTTTCTTCTGTCAGGGTATGCTAACACTGACGCCCTCAGCATCACTCATGGACTCACTGAACAACAGTGGAATTCGTCATGGCGCGGTGTACTTGGGGCTCTACCTTGTTGCCCTTGGAGAAGGTGGCGTCAAGCCCTGCACCTCTGCCCTCGGTGCCGACCAGTTTGACAGCGCCGACCCGGTGGAGAGGGTCACCAAGGCATCCTCTTCAACTGGTACTACTTCTGCATCAACGTTGGCTCCCTGCTGTCCGGCAGTATGCTCGTCTGGGTGCAGGACACCGTTGGGTGGGGAGTCGGGTTCTTGATCCCGACGGTGCTCACGGTGTTTGGGCTCGCGGCTTTCATCGCTGGTAGGAGGGTGTACAGGTACAAGAAACTGGAAGGGAGCCCTCTGAAAAGAGTCTCCCAGGTGTGTGTTGCAGCTGTAAGGAACTACAATTTGCGGTTGCTTGAAGACTCTTCTGCTCTGCATGAGGTGCCTTCCCCAACTGAAACAAATTGCAAGATTCAGCATACCCCTCAATTCAGGTACTTCAGTTACATCCAATCCAAGTATTTCTAACTGCTGTCAGAATTTGGCACCTACAAAGCTGTAGGCTGAATTTCGTTCCTTAATTCTTCATCTTCTGCGTCCTAATTAAGACATGTCACCTGAAGATTGCAAAAAAGAAAAAAAAGAAAAGAGGAGATATCAGATCACATTTAAACACATTTCCTGTAATCCAGATTCTTTGACAAGGCTGCTATTGTCTGGGCATCGACTGACGAGAAAGGCGCGGCAGTGTTGAAGAACCCTTGGAGGCTCTGCACGGTCTCCCAGGTTGAGGAGCTTAAGATGCTGCTCCGGATGTTCCCCGTATGGGCATCAATGGTGCTCTTCTTCACGGCGACCGCGCAGATGTCCTCCACGTTCATCGAGCAGGGCACGGTGATGGACAACCGCGTCGGCTCGTTCACCGTGCCGCCGGCGTCCCTGGCGACCTTCGACGTGATCAGCGTCATGGTATGGATCCCCGTCTACGACGCCGTGCTGGTGCCGCTGGCCCGGCGCGCCACCGGCAAGGAGCGCGGCCTGTCACAGATGCAGCGGCTCGGTGTCGGCCTCGCGCTCTCCGTGGTCGCCATGGTGTACGCGGCGCTGGTCGAGGCGCGGAGGCTGGCCCTGGCGCGGACCGGCTCGCCGATGAGCATCATGTGGCAGGCACCGGCGTTCGCAATTCTCGGCGCGGGGGAGGTGTTGACGGCCATCGGCGTCCTCGAGTTCTTCTACGACCAGTCGCCGGGCGGCATGAAGAGCCTGGGCTCCGCCCTTGCGCAGCTCACCATCGCGGCCGGAACTACCTCAATTCGGTGGTGCTCGGCGCCGTCGCGTCCCACACGGCGCACGGCGGTAAGCCCGGGTGGATCCCGGACGACCTGAACGAGGGGCACCTGGACTATTCCTTCTGGTTGATGGCTGCTCTGGGCCTGGTGAACCTGCTGCACTTCTTGCACTGCATGAGATATAGAGGCAACACCAACACAGTTTCGTGACATGCATGCGCAAATGTACAAAACCACGACAACAAAATTAATATCTGCATTCATGGAAAGCCCAAAGGATTAGAATCAGAATGTAAGTCTGTGCTTTTGCTTCTACTGCTGAGGAAAACATGTTCAAAGTTTAGTTTTTTCTTTGAGATTATGTTCCAAGTTAAGTACTTGGGCCGGGCCATGGCAAGACGGCACGGCCCTCTCGTGCCATTTCGTGCCCTACTTTATCGTACGGTGCTTCGTCCTGACATGCCGTGTTATCCTAACATATATCAAACTTGCCAAAGCGCGCCTCTGATAAAATATCACTTTATCATGTTATATCAAGATTGATTTTTCCACGCAATTCACATCCGTGTCTACAAAGTTTGCTGTAAGTGCAAAACTTGCTTCAAGCGCAGTATGCCACGTCATTGTTCAGCTCATGCTTTTCTCGTCGCAACACGCCACACCCACATCCTAGCCCATCGAGACTATCCAGTGCGTCACATTCAGCATAGGCCTCGACGTCGACATCGACCTCACCTCCGCCGTCTCGGCAACAGCATCACCTTCGCAAAAACTATCACAACTATTTGAACTACCACGTCGTCTACTTTATCTAGACGCAAGTCTTTTCTCATGAACACCAGCCAAGAGGGGCTAGGGGTGTATGTCACACCCTACTTTTTGGTCTTCTTAGGGTTTTCAATAAATTCTAAAACTTGGTTAGAATTAATCAGAAAGTGAGTGTTGCATTCGCGGCGAGATGCATAGGGTTTTGTGTGTTTGTTCTAAAAAACTCGAATAGGTTCCCTATTAGGTCTCGAATAGGTTCCTCTGGAAATCTTTCGGATTTTTCTGAAATTTATTCCTATTTTTCTAGAGCTAAGTTCAATTTTTGAAAGCTACTAGAACCTTTTTCATGGGCTTCAAATATTGTATTTGGGTTCATCGTGTCCAAATCTATCTCTGAGACTTTTTTTTCATAATTTTTGGTATTTTCTGGATATTTTTCGTGCATTTAAAATGAGTCCCGCATTTCCTAGATTTATTTTTGCGCAGAAAATAATTTTGGAGATTTCGAAAATAAAAAAAAGTCAACTCCAAGTTATCTTGTGTGCTGGTGTTGATCGTACCAATCGGTGAGTTGTTCGACGTTGAAGGATAACAAGGTTCTACAGAACGGGATTAACAACAACATATTGAGAAAGGCAAGTATAACAAGAGAAATTCCTTGCAACCTATACACCATTAATTTAGAGTGAATTCCCTCAATGCCACTAGAATTTCTAGGAGTTCTCTCGTTGCCATTGGAAATCTACCTTCCCTTCATTGCCACTATTTTTAATTTCCCATTCCCTAATTGCCATTCTGTTAGATTTTCCGTCTCAATCGCCGTTCCGAACTTCCGATCGACGCTCGGGCCTGGACCGCGTCGTCCTCCTGCACGCCGCCTTGGAGGTGGAGGTTGCCAACATGCTGCTTCACTTGGCGAAGAGCAGCACCAATTTGTGCTCATATTCAACGGGTAAAGCAGACTGCTACCATTCTTCTACAAGCAGTAAATCTGAGAGTTCATGCCCTCGAGATTCCGACGGCAGCTCCGTGACCAAGAAGAGGAAGAGATCCATTTCAAAGGAGAAGGCGTCGATTTGACCAGGGAAACTTGATTTTAACCTTCAGCCTCTCAATTGGGAAGATAAGATTGCATTGTTCCAGCAAGATTAGCCTGTGTGCCGCATCTCGAGCTGCCGGTGGGTGAGCTGGAGCTGCGCTTGGCGACAGCAGCGTCGAGGAATGGCAGCGGACACAGGTGAGTGTGACCGTGAGTGGGAGCAGGAGCAGGAGCAGGCCGTTAGGAGCGCAGCCAAGTTCGTCGCGGTAGCGCCGGACGCGTGGCCGCCTTCCCGTTGTAGGAGCCGCTGCAGCTCCCGCGCCGGCGGCCGCGCCCTGCTTGACCTCCACAGCTCCAGCAATCAAGCCGTACGAGCTCGATCTCAGCGCAGGAGACGACGAGCTCGACGTCGACGATGGCTCTGCCTTCCCACTGCGCCACGAACCGGCAGCCGCAACCCCGTCCTCCCGCCCCGTGCGTCCGCTCCTTCGCTGAGGCCGAGCTGGGCCTTGCCCCGCGCCCTTCACACTACGCCGCCTCGGCTCGTTGACTGCCGGCAGGCTGCACCGGGAGGCAAAAGCACCGAGAAGTTTTTTTTAAGCTAAAGAAACACCGATAATTGGAGGAGGCAGACAGAGAGAGAGGGGGGACTGGAGTCAGACGGGCCGGGCAAGAGAAGGATAACGGAAGGGGCTCTCGCGGACCCAAGTGTCAGGGAGTGCAACTTAACGTGTTTTAACGGGAATGGCATCTAGGGAAAAGAAAATTTGATAGAGTGGCAATGAAGGGAATACAAATTTTTCAATGGCAATGAGGGAACTCCTAAAAATTCTAGTGGCATTGAGGGAATTCACTCATTAATTTACACTACATTCTTACGTGAGTTTAATTTGTTTAAGGTTATCCCTAGTGTTCTTATATCCTGTTACCTTGATTAACCCGGGCTATGCATCTTTTGGGTAGCGAATGCTAGGCTAAGCAACTTGAGCTATTGTCACTGGACGATGATACTATGCTACTTATTAATGATAATTAATGATGAATGGTTAAAACTTGCTTTTTAGCAACATGGTTAGGAAGCTGGAACATATGCTGTGTGCTTTGTTCTCGGTGACTCTTGTTCTGGAACATGTGATGTGTGCTTTGTTCTAGGTGACTCTTAATCTGGAACATGTGCTGTGTGCTTTGTTCTCGGCAACTCTTGTTCTGGACTATGTGCTGTGTGTTTTGTTCTAGGCGACCCTTTGACTGGAACATGTGCTGCGTGCTTTGTTTTGGGCATCACTTGTTATGGTTTCTATCTTAAAGTGGCAACCCAGGAAAACAGTGCAACAATGGGAATCAATGGGCTCTGGTCTAGACTAAGTAAAATGCACAACTCTAACTAGTTGGGGTTACCGAAAGGCGCAAGGGGGGGAACCACAGCTTAAGTATGAGCCTGATCTGCTTGGGGACGGACTCACGTTGCGCCCTGATGTCCGTAGGCATTTGTTCACGTTGCGCCCTGAACACCATCAACCCACTCATGTTGCGTCTTGGGTGTTTTGTTGATCCTGAGAGTTGGGTTCATGCGCTCATGTTGAAACCTCAGCGGCCCTTAGCTTTTTAGAGGGACTTTCAAAAGGTCTCATAGTGAAACCCAGCCGCACACCTAAGGAAGTGTGAAATGGGCCTTGCAAACCCGGGCATCATGGGAATCACGACCAGTGGGGAAAGTGTACAACCTCTACAGAGTGAAAACTGATATATCAGCCATACTCACAGTTACGAGTGGCCTAGATCCTTTTTGAATAGTGACTGTTACCCTGCTGATGTTTATGATGGAACGATGATGATACAATGATACTTCTTTATACACTTAATTTGGGTTACAACTGGGTTTTTCCTATTACACTATAATAAATTGGCTAATGTTAAAATTGAACAATTGAAAGTGCTAACCGCAGTTAAACCGTGTCTAGCCTTTTGAGCCTTCATACCTCGTGTTATATTTGTCAAGTAAGATGGTCTACTTGCGCTATTCAACAAAATCCCAGATGGGTACTCAGATGAGGCAGCGCTCGAAGATTTTCATGAAGATTTTTCAGGAGAGTTCTAGGTTGTGGTTCACCAGCAGGCGTCCCTGTGGAATTAGAGGCTTCATTGAGAGAGATAATAATTAGACTTCCGCTGTGGTTTGTTTAAAACTCTTGTCTTTTGTAATATTTTTTTTGTAATTCGAGCATTGGTTTACTTTGATTTATCTTATTCTAGAGCTATATGTGTGTTTAAGACTTCCTGGGTACACATATGGTAGCATTCGGATTTCTTTCGCAAATCCGGGTGTGACAGAGTGGTATTAAAGCCGTGCTGACTGCAGGATCACAACCTAGATAGAAATGGTCAATATTAAGGTTATCAATTCTCTTTCTTTTGCAAAATTTCACCTCCTTGGCTTTTTGTCTCTCTTTTGCATCTTACACTCACTCTGTTTACAAAAAAGAGTTGTTCCTCCACCCCCAACGAAGATGTTGCTCAAGATACTAAGGATGACACTACTTCAACAAGCCGTCATTGTCAGGAGAATCTGAAAGACTGGAGATGAGGACTCCACATCAAGAGAGCTTTATCGACTGCATTGAGGACCTCAAGATCACTCAAGACAGTATAGTGTTCCTGTGTCATAGGAGTTTGAACCTAAGCCTTTCATTCACCGATAGATTAACGATGCTAAGGTGGTGTCTAATAGTGTGCTCTTTTAAGGATGTGTGAAATGCTAGTATGCCCTTGTTTGTAATTGTGCTATGTATTGATTTGGATCTTTGCATTGATTGTAAGTATAGATAGGTAGTTTGGTTTTTCTCCCTCTATCCTTGAGTTCCGTGTTCCTCTCAGTTTCCTTGGCTCCCCTTCTATTTTCCTACAAGTCCTTGCCCAACCTGTCTCTTTCACATCCTAATCCTCAAACCAGATAGAGAATGACAAGAGAAGCCCTCAAGAAAGTGTGACCAATAGTGAGATCAACATTTCATCTTTGGGCTCATCATCCCTAGACAACATGGAGTAATGGCCGATGAGGATGCTTGAACCTCCAGGAAGTTGCTACTGTTGCACACAATATGGTGATCTGTGTCTCCAAAATGACCGCAGTAAGAGGATGTTGCACTCAGGTCTATCTCAAGGATCATCAACTGGTGGAGATAAGAAACTACCTTCCCCAAAAAGAACTGCTCCAGAAGGACAAGGAACTGAAGCTCAAGAAGAGAGTGTTGATGACATGTACCTTAGTGGATGGGACATAACCTTTAGTGTGTTTTAGCCACACAGACGCAAGCACCCAAAGCAGCAAGCAAAGCGTAAAGTCAAGAACAGTGGACCCTAATCCACCAAGAAGCTGAAAATGACTGCAATGCCCAAGGAGCCAAACTGCATACTAGCACGAGTAGACTACGTGGAAGCTAAACAAGCTAAGCAAGCAAGGAATAGGATACTCGGGAATGTTTTGCTAAAATCCAAGACAGTGATAGCTTTGTTTGACACAAGAGCCTCGCATTGTTTCATATCGACGAAGTTGGTGAGGAAAAACAACATTGCACCACTTGTCAAGGAAAAACCAATATCTATCCGGCCTGATGACAAAGAAATATTGCTTAGGCAGGAATGTCTCGAGGTACCACTAAAAATAGATGGAATTGGGTTCAAGGTGGATACTAACATCTTGGATAGGAAAGGAATGGATATCATCTTAGGAAAGGATTGGTTACATGAGCATAAGAGTATAATGAATTATCGTTCCAAGGTGGTCTCCCTAACCAATAAGCAAGGAGAGAAGTTGTATTCAAAGCAGCTGCGCAGATATGAGAGTGCAATATCAAGCAAATCACCAAGTGAAGGAATCACCTCCAAGTGAAGTTGGTTCCGAGCAACAGGCCCATGATTACATCAAGAAGCACACCAAGTAGACCTAGATGAAAAGAATTTGTAGCAAGATTGTACTCAAGAAATATACTCAGTAAAGCTAAGTTTATGTATACATGTGGATTGAAACAAGCAATGAGAGGATGGATGCTTTTACCCGTTTGCACCTTATCCTAGTCTTTCCTCTCACCTCTTTTGGACCCATCTATTCTAGCCACGAAGAAGTCACTAGAAGATTCCACCTTTACCAAAGTTCAACTTGGGGTATAGAAGAATCCTGTTAAGTGGGGTAGTACTAACTACTAAGCCACACTCCAACTCTCCAACTACGACACACAAGAAGCACAAGATATCAAGTACTGGAGCTAGAAGAAAGTTGGACACAGTTGAGAGGCGCTTTCGTAGTCAAGGAATGCTATAGAAAGGATACATAATATAGATGATAGGAGATAATACATAAGTAATCGGTATGGAATTAAGGTTCAAAGAAGGAAGAATACAACAATAGGAAAGACCAGCCAAGAAGATGTTCATTGGAAGCAACCATCGTCCTCCCTCTCTAAACTTTACACAAATCTCGGGACGAGATTCATGTTAAGTGGGGTAGGCCTGTAACACCGGGTTGCTTATACAAATCCCCATGACAAGACGAACCAATATACAACAGGCTTCAAGAGACAAAATACGGAGCAGAGGCATACAAAGAACTAGCTTCATCATTGAGAACCACCAGTTGGAGAAGAACGCACTACACAATGGCAATCCCAATACAAGACTGCAATATAGCGTGGACTTTCCTTGAACGTTTTTTTCCCCTGAACGTTGGCAACATGCATCATGGAAGGATATTGACCTTCTTCGACACTCTTCCACAAACAAACAAGAAGGTGTATCCAAAGCAAATCGAGAAGGAATCACCATCAAGCAAGCCTAGCAGGATAATAGAGCAACAGATCTAGCTCTATTCAAATCACTTTAAATAAGAGGACTATGGACCACCCAATGCCTACATGGATGGTTCAAGAAAGGAACTATTGGGATGTCAAGAAAAGAGTAGGAAGAGGTGTGATCGAAAAACTTCAGCAGACTTAGAAGATACATCTGATGATCACAAGGAAGCACGAAAAAGAGTCATGCCTATAACCCTAACCTTTTCCTTGCTAGCTTCCTCTCATGACGAGATTCCTGTTAAGTGGGGTAGATCTGTCACACCCTACTTTTTGGCCTTCTTAGGGTTTTCAATAGATCCTAAAACTTGGTTAGAATTAATTAGAAAGTGAGTGTTGCATTCGTGACGAGATGCATAGGGTTTTATGTGTTTGTTTCTAAAAAACTCGAATAGGTTCCCTATTAGGTCTCGAATAGGTTCCTCTGGAATTTTTTTGGATTTTTTTAGAATTTATTCCTATTTTTTTAGAGCTAAATCCAATTTTTGGAAGCTACTAAAACCTTTTTCATGGACTCCAAATATTTTATTTGGGTTCATCATGTCCAAATCTATATCTGGGATTTTTCCCATAAGTTTTGGAATTTTCTGGATATTTTTCGTGCATTTAAAATGAGTCCAGCATTTTCTGGATTTATTTTTGTGCAGAAAATAATTTCAGAAATTCTGAAAATAAAAAAAAGTCAACTCGAAGTTATCTTTATCCCGAAACCCGTCCATATATATATCGTCGCGTTCGTCTCATCGCGAGGATTCCAGATCTAAAATCGTTTCCACGAGTTGACCCTCCGAGCTCCGTAGATCTGAAAGTCGAACTTCGGTCTTCGTGAACTCCGGTGAGCTTTTCCGGTGACACCATGCACTTCCAACGAAAACCAAGACAACCATGGAGTTCATCTCGTCGAGCTCTACGCCGTGATGTGGTGGATTGCGCGAATCTGACATCGTCTTCGTCGTCTTCCCCAGCTCCGGCGACCTCCTCTCTAACTCCGGCGAGCTTTTTCATCGCCGCCGGCCATCTTTAGCATGAAATGTATCTTGTGTGTTGGTGTTGATCATGCCAATCAGTGAGTTGTTCGACGTTGAAGGATAACAAGGTTCTGAAGAACGGGATTAACAACAACATATTGAGGAAGGCAAATATAACACGAGAAATTCCTTGCAACCTATACACCATTAATTTACACTACATTCTTGCATGAGTTTAATTTGTTTAAGGTTATCCCTAGTGTTCTTATATCCTGTTACCTTGATTAACCCGGGCTATGCATCTTTTGGGTAGCGAATGCTAGGCTATGCAACTTGAGCTATTGTCACTGGACGATGATACTATGCTACTTATTAATGATAATTAATGATGAATGGTTAAAACTTGCTTTTTAGCAACATGGTTAGGAAGCCGGAACATGTGCTGTGTGCTTTGTTCTCGGCAACTCTTGTTCTGGAACATGTGCTATGTGCTTTGTTATAGGCGACCCTTAATCTGGAACATGTGATGTGTGCTTTGTTCTCGGCAACTCTTGTTCTAGAACATGTGCTGTGTGCTTTGTTCCAGGCGACCCTTAAACTAGAACATGTGATGTGTGCTTTGTTCTAGGCATCACTTGTTATGGTTTCTATCTTAAAGTGGCAACCCAGAAAAATGGTGCAACCACGAGAATCAATGGGCTCTAATCTTGGCTAAGTAAAATGCACAACTCTAACTAGTTGGAGGTTGCCGAAAGGCGCAAGGGGGGAACCACGGTTTAAGTATGAGCCTGATCTGCTCGTGGATGGACTCACGTTGCGCCCTGATGTCTGTTGGCATTTGTTCACATTGCGCCCTGAACGCCATCAACCCACTCACATTGCGCCCTGGGTGTTTTGTTGATCCCGGGAGTTGGGTTCATTCGCCCATGTTGAAACCTCAGCGGCCCTTAGCTTTTTAGAGGGACTTTCGAACGGTGTCGTAGTGAAACCCAGCCGCACACCTAAGGAAGTGTGAAATGGGCCTTGCAAACTTGGGCATCACGGGAATCACGACCAGTGGGGAAAGTGTACAACCTCTGCTGAGTGAAAACTGATATATCAGCCATACTCACGGTTACGAGTGGTCTGGATCCTTTTTGAATAGTGACTGTTACCATGGTGATGTTTATGATGGAACGATGACGATACAATGATACTTCTTTATACACTTAATCTGGGTTACAACTGGGTTTTTCCTATTACACTATAGAAATTGGCTAATGTTAAAATTGAACAACTAAAATTGCTGATCGCAGTTAAACCGTGTCTAGCCTTTTGAGCCTTTATACCTCGTGTTATATTTGTTAAGTAAGATGGTTTGCTTACACTTGCACTATTCAACAAAATTCCGGATGGGTACTCAGATGAGGCAGCACTCGAAGACTTTCATGAAGATTTTCCAGGAGAGTTCTTGGTTGTGGTTCACCAGCCGGCGTCCCTGTGGAATTAGAGGCTTCATCGAGAGAGAAAATAATTAGACTTCCACTGTGGTTTGTTTAAGACCCTTGTCTTTTGTAATAGTTTCTTTTGTAATTCGAGCATTGGTTTACTTTGATTTATCTTATTTTGGAGCTATATATGTGTTTCAGACTTCCTGGTTATACATATGGTAGCATTCGGATTTCTTTCACAAATCCGGGTGTGACAGTGTACATGAGGACCCGTTCATGAAGTTTTGCCCAGCGCTCATGAGAGAAAACTTGAAGAAATAAACTACCTTCGTCCATAGCTACTTCGACTATTTCATCTACATCAAATCAAGCAAAGGTCACCAGCTAAGAGGCCACTGATCCAAGCCCAGAAATGAAAACAGAGCCAACTGAGGCTAATGATTAAAGCTCAGAAATGAAGTCTACATAAAAGAAAAGCTCAGTTACCATTGCACTCAGAGGTATTAGTGTCTAGAACCGACACTTGTAATAGAGCCTCTTTTATAGATGGTAGCTACTGGATCTTGTTTTGCCAGCCAAAGACCCTTGTGCTAGCCAAGACCAAATAGCTAGGGGATTTCTGTTGGGGATGTGTCGCGGGCGCCCGGCTATCATAGGACATGGCACAAAAGAGGTTGAAAGGTGGCCCATTAGTGTAATCTAGGCCTTGTTTGTAATCAGGGACCTCCTTGGAAAATTTAGGGATCTATTCATAACATTTGTCCCACCATTATAATAAGCATAAATAGCCCACCAATATAATAAGCATAAATAACCACACCTCCTCATCCCTATAAATAGACCCAAGTGAAGGAGGAAGGGGTGTACCTTTAGCCCATTGTTCATTCTCTGTCTCTCTCTCTTAAGGTGTTCTCCCTTGTCGACTCTTGTTTCTTCTCTTATTTTTTCTTTTTGGCTGAATCCAAACCGCAACATGGTGGATGGATGAGGACAGGATGTAGATCTAAACTGCAACATGGTGGATAGATGAGGAAAAGGTGTATATCGGAGAGGAGGTAAACTGAGAAAAAAAGAGGTGTAACATCCTGTCCTCTAATGCCGCACTAGGCCGCCCTTCCATAGGGGTGTGCCCGCTTACAATAGCACCTTGCTTAGACTTTCTTCCTCGATGTGTAAAAGGGTTAGCCCAAAGGTGCTATGGCCGGAGGACAAAAGCTTATAAGCTGGTTCCATCCTTGCTCAACTATCAATGTGGTACTAAACATGTGCACCTCCATTAAAGTGCATCTAGCCCCCCAAGTGGGTTTTGGTGAGTTTAATGACAAAACGATTGATGGACCAAGATCCATGGGAGTCCTTATAGGCTGCAGGCCCACGAGGAGATTGGGCTGCCAACTCTGACAGATACAAGGAAGAGACATGCAGGTTAAGGAAACTAGTCGACTATTAGAAAACAACCCGGCCTATTCATGTTAGGACTCTGTGTATAGTATCCAACTAGGAATCTGTATTATTAGCCTTGTAGACCCAATCTCCTGAGTATATAAGGTGAGGCAGGGACTCCTTGTAAAAGGATAACCATCAATATGAAGCGATCCACCATACATGATGTAGGGTATTATGCTCTCTCTCTCTCGAGGCGGCCTGAACTGTCTAAATCGTCTTGTGTTCACCATCACACTTCTGGTTCCGGCGAGGCCCTTGCGAACAACTCGACTACTCAGGGACCCCCTATAGTAGGCTAGCTGGTATCAAAAACCGATAGCTGGTGTGCTAGGTAGGGGCTCTCGTCGAGAATCGTCAGGTAACCTCGATGGCACTAATCATCATCAACTGCCACGGCGACATGGCGTTCGAGAAGGGCGCCACCTTCGTCTTCGGCTCCTGGGTCTGCACGGCGGATGGTGCAGGCAACTTCGACCGCGTTCTCAAGACGGCGACCTCGGAGCAACTCGCCGACAAGCTCGACGAGATCGCACTCCCAGGTCCGATCCCGACTCGGGCTCGGGGAACTTCGCGTCTTATTTCGAATACAACTCGGACTGAGAAAAATTCAAAGTGGACTAGGCAGTCCGAGCCGGTTTCTGAACCATCGGACGTGCCAAAATCCAACTTTTCAAAAACCCAGAAGAAGAGGGGCTCAGCCACTGCTAGGTGCGAGGTCGACACCCCGAGCCAGATTCCCTTTGATCTCGCGGGAACCGCCTCCGTTTATCAGGCGGCATCATCAAAACAGCTCCGATCTTTGGTCGAATTCGATGAACTCCCCTTGGGCGGGAAACAAGTCAGACTCATCATCACCGCGACTCCTGAAGGAAGATTCGTCCACTGGCCGAGACGCGAGCCAAAGTTGGGAGCTACTCCTCAAGAAGACTTGGACATGTCTTGCATCATAGAGTGCATTGATCCATTGCCTTTCCAACACGACGAAACCTTGGACTCCTCAGGAGAACGCGACTCCACTGTCCCGGCAATTTCAAGCACTGGAAGGTTCTGACTGGGGCGACAAGCCATGGTGATGAGCCAACTCTAGAGAACGAAGACCAAGTCTCCAATGATGAGCCAACTCTAGAGAACGAAGCTACGGATGAACGAGAAAGACGAAGGCGACACAACATTGCCCGCGCGGAGCATCATTGCCGAGTCAACCGCAGAATCCCTATGCAGAACCTCAACGAACGATTTGTGCAAGTCGCTGGACAAGATGTCTACGCCAACGCCGCAGCCAACATCTTGGCTATTGCAGCGGAGCTTGATAACATGGCCCAAACTCCGGAAATCCAAAGGATGAAGACGATGCCCGAGATGGCAGCGATCCAGCATGATGCGACCTGCCCTGCTCAAACCATCACCAAGTCCAAGACAGCAAGTCGCCAAGCAAGCAGTCGCAACCCCAATGCAGGAAACCGTGGCAATCCATCTCACCACCCAGGCAGAGACCGCCGAGAACACGACAACGTGGTGGCATGGTACTCGGCGCTAGAGGTAGAAACCACGGCGCTGGACCTAGCCACCACATTGTTGAACAAAGTCACAATCGCGGACACGGCGGCAATAGGGACAGAGATGGACGCCGCAACTACTGGGACGACGACAGGGATTTGCGACACCAGCTGTAGAATAGGGACACATGCACCATCATCTCTCCACGAGCTCGCGACCGCGAAGAGGAAGAATGCAGGCGGGGCCAGGAGTACGACCAGATCTACGTGCCCCCAGGCCAAGGCCATCACAACCTTGGCAAGTACGAAGGGTTCCTGGTTTTTTCAAACTGTCTCCGCATCACCTTCTGGCCCGAAAAGTTCAAACCAGCCAGCATTGAAATATACGAAGAGAAATGCGATCCTGAGCAGTGGCTCCGCATCTACTACTCGGTGATCAAGGCGGCGAAGGACAACACCGACACCATGTGCACCTACCTTCCAGTAGTCCTCGATCAAGCTCCACTAACCTGGTTGGAAGGACTAAAACTAGGCTCCATCGACTCTTGGGATGAACTCTGTAAGGTCTTCATCAAAGACTTCTAGGGCTCATGGCAGAAGCTGGGTACTCGCTTCAACCTCGCCCAGTGCAAACAGGGCCAAAACGAGTACCTTCGAAGCTACAATCGCCGATTCTGGGAGAAGCGTGCAACATGTGTAGGGCTCTCCGACCAAGATGTCATCGACTGCTTCCACAGTGGTCTCACCGATCCCACACTGCATCTCGACTTTGGGAGGAACATGCCAAAGACGCTGGAAGCCATGCACGATTTCATCGGCCGCTAGGCCGACGCCGAAGACATGCAACGTGAGAGGTTCAACCGAAACAAGTCGGGGTGGAGGGAGGGTTGATCGAAACAGCAACAAGGGCAAGCAAATTAAGAATAGTGGCAAGCGTGACTTCAATGACAAGAAAAGCAAGCCCGAGGACTCAGTCAACGTTGTTGAGAAAGGCCCCTCCTACAAGAAGTTCAAGAAACTACTCGACAAGCAATGTCCCTTCCATCCAAAGGACAAGCACTCCAGCAGGGAGTGCATCGGGCTCAAGAAAGCCGTCGGCTCCGGAGGCGCTCCCAAACCTGATGATGCTGACAACAATGGCGGAGGCAAGGGTGACAAGGACACCGGCTACCAACAAGCCGACAAGGAGGTCAATGTCATCTTTGGAGGAATTGCTTAGATAGACTTGAAGCGCAAGCAAAAGATGATCCAGCGCGAGATTGGATGCATCGAGCCTGCCATCCCCACCTTCCTAAAGTGGTTAGAGGTCCTGATCAGCTTCTCCCGCGACGATCAGTGGACCAATATCAAGAACCCGGGAAGGTACCCTCTGGTACTAGACTCGGTGGTGGCAGGTGCTCGGCTCACCAGGACGTTGATCGATGGCGGAAGTAGACTCAACATCTTGTTTGCCAAAACACTAAAGAAGATGGGCTTGGACATCACCAATCTACTCAAGCCCACTGATTCACCCTTCTACTGCATTGTCCCAGGCAATGCTGTCGTACCACTTGGCCAGGTATCACTTCCAGTTACATTTGGTACCGAGGCTAACTACAGGACCGAGTACATCACATTTGAGGTCGCCGACTTCGAATCATCATACCACACCATCCTGGGGAGACCTACTCTGGCGAAATTCATGGCGATACCACACTACATCTACCTCGACCTGAAGATGCCAGGCCCTAAAGGATTTCTATTTCTGAAGGGCGACCTGAAGACCTAGTATGATTGCGATACCAAGACAGTGACGATTGCTGCAAGTCTACAGCAACCGAGCCAGGCAGCAATCGTGGCAGCAATGATGAAACAACTCGGCAAGGCAGAGTTGGCTATCCCAACGAAAAAGCCAGCCACATCAACCACGAAGCCCTCCCAGGAGGTACCAATCAAGGCGATCGACCTAGGGACGGGTGACCCCTCGGACGGCGCTGATCGGCCCTGAGTTGCCTACCAAATAGGAAAGCACTCACCAGCTTCTTACGGGACAACCGTGACATCTTTGCATGGAAGCCATCTGACATGCCGGGAGTCCCAAGGGAGTTGGCTGAGCACAAACCTAATGTCGATCCAGCTGCTAAACCAAAGAAACAATGTCTGGGATGCTTCACCCAGGATAAGAAAGAAGCCATCCGATTGGAGCTGGCGAAACTACTAGCAGCCGGGTTCATCAAGGAGGTGTTCCACCCCGACTGGCTTGCTAATCCTATCTTGGTGCAGAAGAAGAAGAACAACGAGTGGAGGATGTGTGTCGACTACACCAACTTTAACAAGCATTGCCCAAAGGATCCTTTCGAGCTACCACGCATCGATCAAGTGGTGGACTCTATAGCCAGATGTTCTCTACTATGTTTCCTCGACTGCTACTCGGGCTATCATCAGATAAGCCTGCATGAAGACGATCAAATCAAGACGGCGTTCATAACCCCGTCTGACGCCTACTGCTACACAGCGATGATCTTCGGACTCAAGAATGCAGGGGCAACATATCAGCATGCAATTCAGAGTTATTTGAAAGCTTAGATTGGCTGCAATATTGAAGCTTACGTTGATGACATCGTAGTCAAGACAAAGAACCCGGACAACCTTATTGCTGACTTGTCCGAGACCTTTGCACATCTCAGGGAGTTCCAGTGGAAACTCAATCCAACCAAATGTGTGTTTGGCATGCCCGCAGGCAAATTTCTGGGCTTCATAGTCAGCCACCATGGTATTGAGGCCAATCCCAAGAAGATCACTGCCATCACATCCATGAAGCCTCCCAAGTCCCTCAAGGACGTCCAGAAGCTGACTGGGTGCATGGCAGCCTTCAACAGAATCATCTCAAGACTTGGTGACAGATGATTACCCCTCTTCAAACTCCTCAAGAAGCAAGACACGTTCGTATGAACTGCAGAAGCTGAGGCGGCATTTGAAGACCTCAAGAAATTCCTCCAGACACCACCAGTACTTACTGCACCAGCTGATCAGGAACCACTGCTCCTCTATATTGTAGCCACAACCCACGTGGCGAGTACTGCGATCGTAGTTGAGCGGGAGGAACCCGGCCATGTATTCAAAGTACGGTGGCCAGTCTACTTCATCAGCGAGGTACTCACAGAATCAAAAGTACGCTACCCTTAGGTCGAGAAGCTGTTATATGCTGTCTTGATCACATCTCGCAAGCTGCGCGACTACTTCGACGCTCACCGAGCTGTTGTAGTCACCTCATTCCCAATCGGCGACATCCTCCACAATCGAGACACGACAGGGCGAGTCTCCAAATGGGCGGTCTATTTGGGCTCTCATGCCATCAACTTCGTCCCACGTGTTGCAATCAAGTCTCAAGCCCTGGCCGATTTCGTCGCTGAGTGGACAGAAATACAACAAGCATCACCCGAAGAACCCCCCGAACATTGGATTATGTACTTCAACAGGTCAATGAAGCTTGAAGGAGCCGGTGCAGGAGTTCTCTTCATATCCCCAAAAGGAAATTAGCTCAAGTACGTGCTCCAGATCCTCTTGAAAGCCACCTACAATGAAGCCGAGTACGAAGCTCTATTGCATGGGCTATGCCTGGCTGCTTCCCTTGGCATCAAGCACATGGTGGTCTACGGTGACTCCTCGGTGGTCATTAATCAAGTCAACAAAGATTGGGACTACACCAAGGAGAACATGGACACATACTGCATGGAGGTCCGTAAACTCAAGAAGCACTTCCATGGACTCGAGTTCCATCACATCCTTAGGGACAACAACATGGCTGTTGATGCACTTTCAAAGCTTGGTTCGCACCGAGGGCAAGTACCGGGCGGCGTTTTCGTCCAAGAGCTGTTATAACCATCCATCAGGGAGCAGGAAGTATAGCCGACTACAACACCCCCTAATCAACAGGTCATGGTGATTACACCCGAGTGGACAAAGCCCTTTATCGAGTACATCCTGCATCAGAAAGTGCCCAAAGATAAGGTGGAAGCAGAGCAGGTCATCCGACGAAGCAAGAACTACGTAGTAGTCAGCTCCACCCTATTTCGACGTGGCGCATCATTTGGCATCTTGATGAAGTGTGTCCCCCCAGAAATCGGATGGGAGATCCTTGAAGAAATCCATGCTGGAATATGTGGCAATCATGCCGCCCACCGCACAATCATCGGCAAGGTCTTCAGATCTGGGTACTATTGGCCATCTGCAGTGGCAGACGCAGAAGAAGTTGTGAGGACTTACTAGGGCTGTCACTTCTTCGCTCAGTAAGCTCACGTCCCTACAACGGTCCTCAACACCATACCACCCTCTTGGCCCTTCGCATGTTGGGGTCTGGACATGGTCGGACCGCTCAAGAAAGCGCCAGGGGGATTTGAATATCTCTACATGGCAATCGACAAGTTCACAAAGTGGATTGAAGTTAAGCCGCTAGTCAAAGCTATAGCTCCGAAGGCGGCCGAGTTCATCCAAGATATTGCCCACCGCTTCGGTGTTCCAAATCGCATCATCACTGATCTTGGCTCCCAATTCATAGGGACGAGTTCTTTGACTTTTGCGACAGTCTGGGTATTGAAGTCCGCTACGCATCGATGGCGCACCTTCGTGCCAATGGACAAGTTGAGAGAGCCAACGGCCTCATACTCCAAGGACTCAAGCCAAGGCTCTACGAACCACTCAAAAAGTACGGCGGCAAGTAGGTGCAAGAGTTGCCAGCCGTGGTCTAGGGGCTAAGAACCCAGCCTAGCTGTGCGACGGGGCAATCACCCTTCTTCCTGGTCTACGTCTCTAAGGCAGTACTCCCGGTGGACATCGAGTACAATGCTCCAAGAATTCAGAACTACTCGAAGGAGGCAGTAGAGCAGAGCAGAGCAGAAGATGTGGACATGCTAGAAGAAGCAAAGCTAGCCGCGTTGATCAGAACAACCAAGTACCAGCAAGATCTTAGGAGGTATCACAACCAAAATGTCCAGTCAAGGTCGTTCAATATCGGTGATTTGGTCCTCTGAAGAATTCAGAGTACAAAAGATCAGCACAAGCTATCTTCGCCTTGGGAAGGCCTGTTCATAGTATCAAGGGTTATCGGTCTGGGTACCTATCAGCTACAACGGGAAGACGGAACAGAAGTGCCCATTGCTTGGAATATCGAGTCCTTGCAGCGTTTTTATCCTTAAAAGTTCTTTTTTAGGAGTCGTCAAGAGTCAATAAAAGTCAGTCCTTTCAATGTACTGATCTCAGCTTTATGCCAAATGATAATAAAGTGTCTATATTCCATTGTCATCAAGCTTGAAATTCAGATACGTGTCTTATGCTAAACTTGCTTGCCAAGTAACGCATACCAAAGAGTTTGTGAATCATGCCGAGTTGTTTAAACACAATTCAAAACAGGCTACATTCATAAACCAATGCCATCTACTTTCTGTTTTAACACAGAGAGATTGGGCGCTCCAAAATACAGATAACAAGTATTTTTGTTGACAAAGACATCAGATATTTACATCTAACTTAAAGTTCATTACAAAGATTTCTTTTACATAACAAAAGAACCAAGAACTTAAGGCAGAAAACTATCTTCTCCGTCGTATCCTTCTCCTCCTCCAGATATGCGTTGAACATGTCTCGGATGCACGCTGGAGTGATCTTACCCTGGGTCATACTTAACTGCTGGGCAGGCCACCATGATCGGATTATGCTGAGTACTTGCTTAGTGCAAGACTGGGCTATCCATTGACAGTAGGCTCAAATCTGCCCAGGAGTAGCTCGGAGACGATCAACCAGTGGAGGAGTAGGACCACCCGTAGGTACACTGGCATACATGTCGACCAGCAGGGTAGCGGCCTCCTTGAGGGATCTGAGCTCTGCATGAAGCCTGTTGTTTTCTGCACGAAGGCTGTTGAGTTCATCCTCTTGGCTACGGATCTTGGCCATGTCACGGATGAGCTGGGCATCGGCATCTTTACGCTTTTGTTTCTCCTCAGCAAGCTCCGTCATGCAATCCTGCTCCCGCTGCTCGGCTTGGTTTGCGCGCTCTTGTTGCCGATAGAGGAGGTTCTTCATATCGGTGGCTTTCGGCATTAAGCGCTTCAATTCTCTTCTCCTTTTCTGCATATACAATCATATTATTGGTATATTATGTGATTTGTGCTAACTTTGCGAGAAGAAGTCGGAGATTTACCTGCAAGCTTCTGTTTAGCAACTGATTCTTCTCGACAACGTCGTCGTGCTGGTTCTGGTACAGATTCATCTTCTGATATGCTCCATCCAGATCCAGGCGCAGCTTGGCATGTTCTTCTTCCCATGAAGTCTGACCTAGCGCTAAGTCCTTATTCGCTTTTTTCGCCCGGGTGAAGCACGTGCTAGCTCGGCGGAGCATCTCTGATTTTTGGTGGGAGCGGCGGAGAATGCTCTGCTTGTTCATAAGAAAACAAGCCGGAGCATTGATTCAAACATCAAATATAGAGATAAGTATGGTTACAGTATTGATTTACTATGTACTAACCTCGGTGAGCGTTGATAGCTGTTTTTGCTGTACATCGGCCTTTTCTAGATCTTCCTGGTTGACTTGAGAGTCGAACAGGAAGGCATCTTCATCTTCCGCTCCTACACCTGGTGTCCCCGTGTAGATCTAGAATGGCTCATGCGTTGGCGCTCGGGTTGTTTATCACGGATGATTTCTTCGACGGTTGAGGTAGCCTTCACGAGATCGGCCGCTGCCTCAAGCTCCTCGGTCCGGAGACTAGCCATCCGTGTACTTTCTGCAGATTTTGGCCATGTGCTTTCTGTCGAATTACCCAGAGCGGCTTGCTTGGGTGCTTTGGAGGATAATGAGGCCTGGGTTCTTGTCTCTTAAGGCTGCAGCGCACTTGGAGGGTATGGCTCTTTCTCCACCTCGGTTTCCTTGGCGTGTGTGTCCTTCGGCAGGTTCTGCTCTGAAATCATAGGCGCTTGGGCGGGTTGAGGCGAGGGTGGCCGGCTACACAAACAGAGCGGAGAATTCAGCCAAAAGGGATAAGGGGGAACAAGGAAGGCTGCAGTTAACAAGTCATATTACTTACCTGGCAAACTCCATGTCTAATTCAGGCTCATCCAAGTCAAATGAGATCCCTCCGGATGGATTTTCTTGAAGATCAGGAGTTTTCTCCTTTGGTAAGGGCACCTTTTCTTGTGTTTGCTGCACGAAAAGAAATCGGATCAGTTCAAGATGTAAGATTTCGAGTACTATTAACATGAAAGATAGGCATGCCTTGGAAGGGGATGTGTGGAGAGGGATACCCATCGGTATCTCCACGTCCTTCTCGGCCTTTTTGCTGGCCTCCTGTGCCTCAGGCAGGCTGGTGTCGGCAGGTCTTTCAACAGAGGATTTGGTTTTTTCTTCATCGTCCGCCTTTTCTTGGTGTGTTGGGGGTTAGGAATGTCATCGACGATGGGCCTCTTCAGGCTTGATCCACCCTGACCAAGGTCACCAGGATGACGCGATGTCACCTCTTCGTCTGTTGAAATGTCTTCAATGAGCACCTCTTCTTCAACATCAGACTCTGTGCGGCCTTTTCCTTTTCTAGAGCCACCAGCGGGTTGCTTGGGCAGCGAGAGAGGGGTGGCTCGGGCAGTCCGGTCTGCGTCTCCACGACAGGAGGAGGGGTGGAGGCAAACCTCATGCGCAAGTCCTACAGATGGATGCAAGCAGAATTGTTAGCACGAATTCATCAAAAGAAGATGGATTACAATAAAAGTATTCAGCATACGAAAAACACTTACAGCAGGGGGAGGGCGTTCTGCCTTGTACTCAGGTACTCGGACAGGCAGATCGTTCGCATCCATGAAAAGCGCACTTATGCGCAGAGCGACTTCATCCACGAAAAGTACTTCTGTGGTCGTCTAGGTAGACCAGTATATTCATAGCCAGCGTGTACCCTCTTCTGGCAGGGTTGCACGCAACGGCGAATGAAGGAACTGGCGATCCCTATGCCTGTCAGACCTCTGTTCTTCAGTTCTGCAATATTGTTTAACAGAGTGGCAATTCCAGAGGCTTCGTCATTGCTCACAGCTTGGTTCCAGTTGGCCTGCGGACGAGGCAGATGGCCCGAGTGTTTCTTCAATCTAGGTGGCTGGTTCTCTACATAGAACCACTTGTCTGCCCAATCCTTGATTGAATCATTCAATTTGAAGTCAAAGTACAACTTCTTCATTCCTTAGCGCAGTTGAAATCCAGCACCGCTGAAGTGGCGCAGTTGAAATCAGAACTAGCTTTTACTTGATAAAGAAGACGGAACAGGTTGAAGTGGGGATCGATGCCAAGGAATGTCTCGTAGAGATGAATAAACATGGAAATTTGAAGAATGGAGTTGGGATTGAGATGAATGAGCTCTAATCCTTAAAAAGCAAGCAAGCCATGGAGAAAATCATGAACGGGAGTGGCAAATCCGCGTTCATAGAAGGGGGGCGAACACTACAACTTCATGAACTTCATCAAAGGGCCATAGCTTACCGATGTCCGTGCGCCAGCAAGAGATGGATTTGTCCAGAAGATATCCTTGATCGACCAGCTGTTGCACCATCTGGTCAGTGGCCTTGGATGGTTTCCAAACCAGAGCAGGGGCTGGCGGTCTTGTACACCGGTATTCCCGTGATGGGAATCTTGGATACTTTCTTGCTCATCGCTAGTTTGCTCGGTGCTGCTTTCTTGCCCATTTTGCCAGTCGGGATCTTCTAGCGGATGAAGATTCTTGGGTGAGGCTTGAGTGGTGTTGAAGCGAAAAATCGGCGGACGTATCTCCCGCGTGCAGCACACGATGACCGGGGAGATCAGCTTCGCTCCAGTGCCAGTCTACACTCCAGTTCAGGTTCGCGGCGTGCCAGTCAATTTGACCTGAAATTGACAAGGGAATAAAACAGTTAAATTGCTCTATGATTGTGCCGGCTCTATTTCAGACGATGGAGTAGCGTCGAATTGTAGCCAAGACCCAATCAGACACGCACCGGCCGATACTGATCGGACCTCAGAATCGGACCTCAATGATGACGTCAATCGGACCGAGTGATCGGACCTCAATCAGACACCAAATCGGACCTCAGGATCGGACCAATCAGGATCGGACCTTGATTGATATAACAGACCAGCCTTTGAATAATGAAATAAAGCGTAAAACAAGGCCAATATGTAAAGTAATGGATCAGCTATGTCTTGAAACAAGATATTAAATAATCACAGTGTAAGCCGATACATTGTCCACCTTGTCTAGTTGCCAGTTTGACTCGTCTTATCGGACCATCTAACCAACCGATCGGACTATAGCCTTTTCAGAGAAATCTAGCTCCGACGTAGGGAATCTAGATTTCTCCAACTATGATCAGATCAGATAGCTAGATAACCAGACTCGATTCATCAACCTGTCAATTAGACAAGATGCTCGCACAGGTGTTGATCAGATTAAGCAAAATAAGCAGGCGAAACATTAACAGATACGTTCTGATTCTAAGATATGCTATTGAACAATTAAGCAAGATCCAGCTCCGACGTAGGGAATCTACACCACACTTAACATTCAAATAGCAATAAGGCATAACCAAAGCTTCCTTTAACTAATCAAGATGAACCTAGCTCCGACTTAGGGAATCTAGACCAAACATGACAGTCAAAGATTAATCTAAGCGTATTACAAAGATCCAGCTCCGACGTAGGGAATCTACACCAGTGTAATACCCAAAGAACAACTAGATTAAACCACAAAGCAAGATCGGACATAGAACGATGCTGTAAGATAAATAATGCTTAAATCGGACCAAGACCTGTGCTCAAAGCCGTTGAAGAAGTAGAATTGATTCACATGGCGTAGATCTAAACCAATCTAGCAACTCCAACAAACCGCAAAGACTACCTTTAGTAACCAAGATTACTCTAGCTCCGACGTAGGGAATCTAGACTAATCTTGATACCTAGCTCCGACGTAGGGAATCTAGGCTTAAAGTATAGTCCGATAACGATAATCTGTTGAATAATCAATATTGATCTAGCTCCGACGTAGGGAATCTATATCAATTTTGATTATCCAGAGATAAATCGGTTGAACAGTATAAACGAGAAAGGGCGATGCGCCTCAATTCAAAGCCTATACTAGTTCGATAAATTGACTAACTTACTGGTAAGCCGGAGATCAGAACTGATGCAGCCCGTCCACCAATGAGCTTCATCGGTAACTACTACTAGGGTTTTGGCGTGAAGCCGGGTTGTATTGAATTGTGAGAATTGTTCTTTACAATTTGCCGTACCCCCTTCTTATATAGGTAAAAGGTTGTACGGTCTTTGACAAATAGAGACTTTGGTACAAAAGACTACGTAACTGTTCTGGAAACTAATAATGTGACATATTCTAATCTCTAGCCTCACGTACACCTTTTATTGGGCCCAATCACGCCTTCCATGCCAGCCTATTTCTCTTTCCATGCATGATCCGGAGTATATAGCCGCATATCCCGTATACACGTACATGCTGATATCTTCCTTCTTGTCTTGTATACGGACTCATTAGCCCTTCAGATTGTGCAGCTCTTTGGATTTCCTTACCTTGTACGTGAGGTTTGCTATATATATATCTGACGTTATATATGTGGCCAACTATGTTAATCGGCTGTACATGCACGAGAACTCTTATAGCCGATATATGAATCTAGCATCCACGTGTATATCTCTTCTGCCTCGACCTTGCCTTTGCATCTTCACGTGAGGAGTCCTGGACGTCAAGTTTTCTATCAAAATCTATTAAATAATATTTCTTAATCGGCAAAGCAAGCCGATTTGCCTTCTCGCATAGCAACTGGACTGGACCAATCAATCTCCCTTGACCGATGCACTCTGCCTTGACATATATCCCAGAGTCCGTCGCCTCCAGTTGATGATCAGCTTCCTCGAGGCCAAATGTGCTAACTGGCTGTATATGCAACGGCATCTTTAATTAGTCAATTATTCAATTGTTGATCTCGTGAATTTGGCAACCATCATTCGTCTTGCTTCTCACTAATGTTTTCTGTCAATAATATTTCTCGGCTGTCCAAATTTTGGTGCAAACACAGGCCCCCCTAGTTCGGAGTATGAATTCTCATGCTTCGAACTATTTCAACCTGGTGGTCTTCTCCAAAGAGCCGAGAAACCCACTGGCAGCAATGATGTGTTCTCACCATGTTTCCACAATTTTACCTGTAAAACAGTAAATCTCCAATACATGTGGAAATAAGTTAGTAGCAAATGCATATGTGCATAAATATCATAGTTTTCTCCATTTCGTATTGTTGATCAGGAGACGCTGCAATGCCGATTATATCTCAAGAGTATCAAATCTATAACTGAAATTTCTCTCAAATCTGAATAAAATGGTACTCTACTCATCTATCTATCCCTTTAACCATGGGGCTTACAATTCTCACTAAGTTCTTAAGCATTTACAAAACAGAACAGCTATAGAACTGCTTATCTTTCATTCTTTGACAACTTTCATTCCGGAGTTTTTATTCTGTTATGCCTCGGTTTTGGCGGACACATGTCCGTCGTTTTTATTTCCGGGCTTTTATTCAGGCGGGCATCGGAGTACCCATTGTTTTATTTGGCGGACACGTGTCCGTCTTTTTTCCCAATTTTAGAAAAATGTATCACATAATATTGCAAAGCCAAAGACCGGACCATACGGAGACACAAGTCATATACTTAGATCAAGAAATTATTAGTGATTTATTTTCTTATACATATCATTCCCTCCAATCATCTTAGAGCTATGAGGCTACTTAGGCCTTGGGCCTTTTATTTATTTATTATTAAACTCAGTTCTGGCGGACACGTGCCCGTCGTTTTTATTTCTGAGCCCCTTTTTTTTTATTTTAGCATAACCTCATATCCCTAATCAAAAAGGAAATGCACATACAAGATATTTTAGTGAATCTTGATCTTGGGTGTATGACTATAATCTACACTAGTGGTCACAACAATTTGACAAAGCTCAATATGACAGCAGGTGATGATTTTTTTTTAATTAGAACTTCTCCGAATTTCAAGTATCTTAGAACAACGTCATAGCAAACTCTATCTCTATTCTTATTCTATAATCACCTTTAAACAAAGTCCAAACTTTATGCAACCCACAGGTTTCAAAGATTTCGAGACAAATATTATAACCACTAAATCCAAATCCAAAATAAATCAAAGTTATAGACTAGACACAGATGAAACATAAAGCAGAGCATCTATTCATCATTTCAACAATGGATAAACTAAAACATTCATAGCACACATTTATAGAGTGGAATTACTCTCAAAATTCTAGTTTCAGCATGGAGATATAACGTCAACAGTTTTGTCCTTTTAATATTTTTAATTTGAAAACTCAAAACTGCTGGAGAGGTGAAGATAGAGTTGCGCAAACCTGCTCGATGTTGCGCAACGTGTGTCCGTGGAGAGTTCAGGCCCCCCGAGGCACAACTGATGCAGGAGCTTGAGACGTTTAGTGTGTTCTCTTCAAGGGTCTTCTCCATCATTAGTTCCTCACATATGTATGTACATCCCCCTCATTTTAAGCCGATGAAGATGCTGAGGACTTCTTTCATTATCGGCTGTTGCAATCTGAGGCTGAGACTGGATGTAGCTTGATATCGGTGACTCTTTTCTGATATCTATTCTTTCTCCCCATTGCTGCTTGTATTCTCCTGTAGATGCTTGTTCCTGTAACATAATCTGCTGCTGCTTCTCCACACAGTAACCAATTTGACGTGCCCTGTTGAGACTTGATGACATGGATTGATCCTTATCCAGAATACTAATGCACGACAAACTGGTCTCTAACCTTCTACTTGTTTCAGCTGATAGAGTTTGATTGCATATAAAAACCCAAACCGGCTTAAATGTCCAAGTTGAACCTACACAGTGTAGCTTTGCTGAATAGCGTCAATGAGGTTGTTCAGTTTGTCGATGATTTCGTGTGCAACCCTCTAAATCTGGCCATCTCAGCGCATAGCGACTTCGCGGGCCTTTTGACAAG
>CM014278.1:4398712-4510473 GCA_004135705.1 Alloteropsis semialata
AGATAAAACCCCACAATATAGGTCAGATTCCTCTTTCTTGATGCACATGTGTATATGGGTGAAAGGCAAGCTCACATGCATCAATCTTGTCACAAAGCCAAGCAAAGGAATTTAATCTATATTATGGCAAGCAGCTATTTATCAAGATAAATCATTGTCCAAAGGGATAGATACACTTTTACCAATTTTGAACAAAATGCATAGCTTGCTTCAAAGAGAGACAAACTCTCACAAACGAGACTACAAAATCACTAAAAGAAAATGTTAGTCTCTGGGACACAAATTGTTGGATAATCTCCCCCTAAATAGGTGCATCATGTATTTGAATACCATGTCACATGCACTTGATCAATTTAATGAGTTTGAGGAGCTTATCTCACAATTTGGTCCCGGCACATAAATAAATTGCATTTATTGAGATGGTGCCAAGAATGCTTACTACCATAAAGATAGTACATGGATTTGTATGCCATGGAAGTGCTTGAAGGATTTCTTGTAATATTCCAGCTTAGATGAAGCCCGAAAAATAAATCCCTGCCGGAACTTCTGGTATTGATTTGCCGGAACTTCTGATACGGAACAGAGGCTGCCGGAGTTTTGGGTCGGAACTTCTGGCACGAGACAGAGGCTGCCGGAACTTATCGTTTGCTGACTGAGCCAGAACCGGTCAGACCGGTTCTTGGAACCGGTCAGACCGGTTTTCCCAGTCTGCTTCATATAAGTGGATTTCTTCTCTTTTACTTCCTCCAAGAAATTCCTTCTTTAATTATTCCATAATTTCCTGTACTTAAAAATAGTATGCTCTACTAGAGGGCCATTAAAAGCATCACATGGCATAAGGGGAATAAATAATAATATGAATGTCTTACTCATTACCGAGTGCTCACACACAAGTTAAAGCACTTGTATCCACAAAGGACTGAATGAGTAAGATAGTCAGTTAGTGCATGTTACCGAGATGTCATTGGAATAAAAGTAGTTGTTGTTGTGCTTGAACTACAAAACAACAGACTTGAATTCTTTTGTTATACTTGGCAAATTTATTTGAGTTGACTCATCTTCATTCTATGCCAAGGTTCCAATGCATCTCCTTACCCCTGCAAGTCTAGAAAGAACTTTTAGGTACCCAAGCCATGTTGGGTCCTTTAGGGTTAGTCACAAGACACTTGGGAATCCAAATAGCCCTTATGCTAGTTTTAGGTGAACTAATCACTCTAGTAGCATAAGTACCAGCATTGTCATTCCCAAGATTAGCAAAATCATAATGGAAAAGATCAGACTTGGGAATATTACCATCTGGACAATCCTTACCTAGATGTCCCTTTGATCGACAAGTGTAGCAAATGCAATTCTTGATATTTCTTGGTGATTTGCTCTTCTTTTTGGTCACTTGTCCCTTGCTAGCCTTGCTGTTTGAATATGTAGCTTGATCACTCTTCTTAGGAGGTCGGAATGCTGCCTCATCCAGAACCGGTCGGACCGGTTCCCGAGACCGGTCAGACCGGTCTGGTGCTGACAGAACCGTCGACTTCTACGGACAGTCGTTGATGAAGTGTCCAAATCCCTTGCATTTGTAGCATAGCCTTTTCTTGGACTTTCTTTGCTTCTTTGCCTTGCTTTTATGCCTCAGAGGGCACATAGATGCATAATGTCCCATGTTTGAGCAATTGAAGCATTGTATATGATCAAGCTTCTTTTCCTTCTTTTCTTGAGTCTTGTTCTTGTTGACTTGTTTGTTAAGCTGAGGGGTTGAGCCAGTGACCATTGATCCCTTCTCAAGCTTGTTCACCATGTTTTCACGGTTATCTTGAGAAGGTTGCACTTGGCCCTTTCCCTTTAGCTTGACCAAGTCATTCTTGATCTTTTCTCTCTCTTGCTTCATGTCTTCCAATTCTTCAGCAAGGAGATCATCACAAGACTCTACAAAAATATGCTCAACACAAGATTTGGTTGCTTGGAAGCAACACGGTTTTTCACATAATAATATAGAATTCATGTGAGAGCATGTGCATGTGTGTGTATGAGGTTCAAAAAATTTTACCGATGTAACCATGACCTCATGAGCTATTTCTAGTTGAGCATATGATTCTACAATCTTTTCATGAGAGCATTCAAGTTCATTGTAGTGAGATTGCAAAGCCATATGCTCATTAGTGAGCTTTTCAAGTTGAGTATTAAGCACTTGTTTTTCTTGTTCTAAGGATGCTACACAAGTAGATAAATTAGTAGCACAAGCATAATCCTTAGACAAGACATCATACTTACTGACCAAGGATGCATGAGAAAGCTTGAGTTTTTCAAGCTCTTGAGTTAGAGCCTTGATGGTTCCAACTCTATGAACTTCATCTCTCTTGGTCTTCTTCTTTCTTGTTTCTGCAAGCCATCAAGCACTTGGGTCCCTCATCATTGAATGATGAATAACCAGAAGTGGATGGGGCGACGCTTGCGGCTTGAGTGTCCTGAGCATGCTCGGAAGCAGTTTCCTGGGCAGAACCGGTCAGACCGGTTCCAGAAACCGGTCGGACCGGTTCCTCCAGGCAGACTGCACTTTCTTCCTTTCGCTCTTCTAGCTTCTCGGCAAAAATCATCTGGGGCTCAAGGAGTGTTTCTGATGCAGTTGAGCACTTCTCAGGTGATCCCTTGACTTCTTGCTCTTCATCATCACTTTTTGAATCTTCAAATGTATCCATGATGAGAGACCAAATGTGATGAGCATCTCTTCGGATTTCTTTCTTGCTAGAGATGATATCCCATAACTCTTCACAAACAGATCTCCGAAAGAAGTCAGTAATACAAGCATTAAGTTGCGTGCATGCTAGCTCCTCTTGAGTGAGTTTTGACAAACCAAAGTTGTCATAATCAAATCTAGGAGGTAGAATGCTCGCAACTAAAATATGTTCAATTGCAGGATCTACATTTCTAAGAGCATTATGAACATTACCATACCAAGAAGCATAGTTTGAGCCATCAAGCTCAAGTGGCTCAAAAAGTACCTCAATCGACATCTTTTCTCACGGCGGTTAAGCTAGGATGTGAGTCCTTGCTCTGATACCAATTGAAAGGACCTTGATGTCGCCTAGAGGGGGGGTGAATAGGCGATTCTTCGAATTTCTGCAAATTACAAAACTGAAACCCAGCTGTCAGCACTGGAACCGGTCAGACCGGTTCCTGAAACCGGTCAGACCGGTTTCCTCTGACAGACAGGGAACAATAATGAAGAACAACCCCCAAACAATTCTAGCACAAACCACTTTGGACAACAAGCTTCACCAGGTGTTTCCAAGTATATTTATGAAGCTCCTGCACACAGCACAAGTTTACCAAAGTAGAGATATGCGGAATTACGAGTAAATGCTAGAATTGACAAAAGTAAGTAAATGGAGACAAACACAAGGATTTGTTTACCGAAGTTCAGATTCACCACATGCACTAAGCAGCCACCAAGGCAAGGTGAATCCTAGTCTCCGTTGAGGTGCTCACGAAGAGCCGGGTTGTCACACCTAACCCTTTCCTCACCCAATCGACCACCAAGGGGATTGAGTTTACTTACTGATTTTCTCACAAGGAGGATGGGTGATACAAACTTCCGTGGCACAACCACACAAGGAATGTGTGCTCAACGGCGACGCCTAGCCGTCTAGGAGCAAAGCTCCAAGAGTAACAAATGCTTCACAAGTTGCTAGACGCCACCAAGAGTGCTCAAGATCAGATTGCTCACAATTAGCTCACACACAATATTCTCTCTCAACCCAACTCAAAAAATCTCACAAAGATTGCTCAAATCTCACAAAGAGAGGTTGGGGAGAGCTCAGCTGGCCTCAAGAAGGTATAAGGGACGCACAGAACCAGCAGCCCCTCAAAGAGGAGCTCTTGGGTATAAATACCCAACCCTTCCAAAACTAGCCGTTATTCTGTCAGACAAAACCGGTCAGACCGGTTTGCCAAACCGGTCAGACCGGTTTTCAAACTGAACTAGCCGTTAGACGCTCAGAGGCCATGAACCGGTCAGACCGGTCCCCAGAACCGGTCAGACCGGTTCTTGCCTGAAAACCCCACTAAGTTAGAATTCTAATGGTTAGACTCTCATGGGTTTGACTTTGAGCACTTTCAGTGAATGTCTATCAACCAATGTTGCATCCCTCTTGATAGTACGGCATACCTAAACTCAAGACATATAAATAAACATATTTCAACCACTTGAGCTTCCATTTTGATAATCATGCCAATACTTGAATATTCTTCACTTGAGGGCTTTCAACATTGTTCATCATCTTGAGCAGATCAACCTTGAGCTAGTGACTTAGGATTTTCCACAACTTATGTTTGAGTTCACTTTAATCCATAAGCCACTTTCTTCATCAACCATAACATATATGCATTGCATTGCTTCTCTTGACAACACTTGGATATGATACTTCGAAACCCCCCGGATACTAGATACTTCACCTTAGCATTCACACATGGTCATAAGTCGTCACTTAGTCAAAGCTTGCTTAGTCCCTCGCTCTAGTCATCGCGATTTGTTTCTTCACCACTTACCCTTGCATCATCAAGTTAGCTTTGCTTTGCCATTGAATGAATTCCACTTGAAAGATTCTTCAAATGCTTGTTCTTGATTGATAAAGAATATCCATAATGCAAGCTTCCAATTGAAGACCAATATGTAACACATATGCTCATGTCCTTTTATCATTCATACAAGAAGTCTTGCATATCATTCTTCTTTGTCAAATAAATCATCTCATATTCTTGGAGACCCACATAGCATATCTCCAAGTCATTGCTTCATTATTGCTTGTTTTGACTTGATAAAGAATATCCCATGAATTGCAAGCTTCCAATTGAAGACCAACGTATGTCACATAACCATATGTCCCTTCGGTGTACATACATGGAGCCTTGCAATTTCCACTTTGAATGATCCCTTCATATATCAACAAGCTTTCTCATAGATTGGAACCACATAGATATGCCTTGGTTGACTTGTCCATAATGTATCAACATACATGCTTGTCATTCATTATTTATGCACAAGGAGATCACACACTTGCTTGCCTTTCACATTATGAGCCAAATAACATTCATTTCATATATAATTAAATCATGATACTATGAATGTACCAACAACAACCTGCTCATAGTCTTAGACAAACAAGTTAGACCTTTAATCATTTTGTCATTAAACTCACCAAAACCCACATGGAGGCCTAGATGCACTTTCAGTCGGAAGTTCTGGAGCCGAGACAGAGGCTACCGGACTTTTGGGCCGGAACTTCTGATACGGGACAGAGGCTGCCGGAACTTCACTTCAGCTAACTGGGCCAGAACCGGTTTCCCAAACCGGTGAAACCGGTTTTTCCTGGCAGCTCACATGTAAGTGGAAATATATCTTTACATGATCCAAGAAATTCTTTCTCCATTGATTAGTTATATTCCTGCACTTCAAATCAATATGCTCTGCTAGAGAGCCATTAAAAGCATCTTATGGCATATGGGAATTAAATAGTAGAGATAAATAACTTAGACATATCCAAGCATTCATATGAAATACTTGTATTCACAAAGAGGAATATGTATAAGTCAACCAATTAGAATACGTTACCGAGATGTCATTGGAAATGATATGTAGTTCTAGTAATGCTTTGGCAAGTTGATAGAGTTCACAAAAAATTATTTAGTTGCCAAAGTTCCAATGTGTCTCTCTTCCCCTGTAGGTCTAGCAAGAACTCTTTGGTACCCAAACCATGTTGGGTCCCTTAGGGTTAGTCACAAGATGCTTGGGAACCCAAATGGCTCTTAGGCTAGCTTGAGGTGAACTAATCACTCTAGTAGCATAAGTACCAACTTTGTCATTCCCAAGCCTATCAAAATTATAATGGACAAGATCAGATTTGGAAATGTTACCATTAGGACAATCCTTATCCAAATGTCCCTTTGAGCGACAAGTGTAGCAAATCCGGTGTTTGATCTTAGTTGGTGATTTGCTCTTCTTTTTGATCACTTGTCCCTTGCTAGCCTTTCTGCTTGAGGATGTAGCTTGATCGCACTTCTTGAGAGGTTGATCTGCTGCCCCAGCCAGAACCGGTTTCACCGGTTCCTGGAACCGGTTAAACCGGTTTTGCACAGGCAGCTCCATCTTCTTCAAAGGACATGCATCAATCAAGTGTCCAACTTGCTTGCATTTGTAGCATGCCCTCTTCTTGGATCCTCTCTGCTTCTTTGTCTTGCCTTTAAGCTTGATGGGACACATGGATGCGTAATGCCCCATGTTTGAGCATTCAAAGCATTGTATGTGGTCAAGCCCCTTTTTCCTCATTTCTTGAGTCTTGTTCTTGTTGACTTGCTTGTCATGCTTAGGGACTAAACTAGTGACTATCGATCCCTTCTCAAGCTTATTCACCATGTGTTCACGGTTATCTTGAGAAGGTTGCACTTGGCTCTTTCCCTTAAGCTTGACCAAGTCATTCTTGATCTTTTCTCTTTCTTGCTTCAAATCTTCCAATTCTTCAGCAAGGAGATCATCACAAGACTCTACAACAACATGCTCACCACAAATATTTGGTTGCTTGGGAGCAACACGGTTTTTCACATAATAAAATAGAATTGATGTGAGAGCATGTGCATGTGTGTGTATGAGGTTCAAGATGTTTTACCAATGTTAGTACAACCTCATGAGCAATGTTTAGCACAGCATATGATTCCACAAACTTCTCATGAGAACACTCAAGTTCTTTGTGAGTTGCTTGCAAAGCCATATGCTCACTACTGAGCTTTTCAAGTTGAGAACCAAGCACTTGTTTTTCTTGTTCTAAGGATGCTACACAAGTAGATAAATCAGTAGCACAAGCATAATCCTTTGACAAGATTTCATACTTACTGACCAAGGAGGCATGTGACAACTTGAGCTTTTCAAGTACTTGAGTTAGAGCCTTGATGGTTCCAACTCTATGGAATTCATCTCTCTTGGTCTTCTTGTTCTTTCTGCAAGCCATAAAACATTTAGGCCCATTATCATTGAATAATGATGTACCTGAAGTTGATGGAGTGACGCTTGCAGCTGGAATGTCTTGAGCACACTCGGGAGCAGTTTCCTGGGCAGAACCGGTCAAACCGGTTCCAGAAACCGGTTGGACCGGTTCCTCCAGGCAGACTGCTATTTCTTCCTTTTGCTCCTTCTTCTTGGTCATCAAGCACATTATGCTTTCATCACTGGAAGATGAACATGTTGACGTGGAGGCCTTGCTTGAGTCGTCGCTTGTGCCTTGAGCAGAGCTGCACTTGGTCTCCCTGGCAGAACCGGTTTTTTTAGGGTTGCAAACCGGTAAAACCGGTTCCTGCACAGGAATCAAGTTTTGCACTTTGTTGCTCTTTTGCTCCATAGATGAGGTCATCTGAGACTCACAAGATATTGTTGATGTAGATGAGCATTTCTCAGGTGACTCCATGACTTCTTGCTCCTCATCATCACTTTCAAAATCTTCGAAAATCCCCGTGATGAGAGACCAAATGAGATGGGCATCTTTACAAATTTCCCTTTTGCTAGAGACGATGTCCCATATATCTTCACAAACAGATCTTCGCAAAAAGTCAGTAACACAAGCATTGAGTTGCGAGCAAGCTAACTCCTTTTGAGTGAGGTTTGACAAACCAATGTTGTCATAATCAAAGTTAGGAGGTAGAATGCTAGCAACTAAAATATGTTCAATTACAGGATCTATATTTCTAAGAGTATTATGAACATTACCAAACCAAGAAGCATAGTTTGAGCCATCAAGCTCAAGTGGCTCAAAATGTACCTCAATCGACATCTTTACTTCACGGCGGTTAAGCTTTTATGTGAAGCCAAACTCTGATACCAATTGAAAGGACCTTGATGTCGCCTAGAGGGGGGGTGAATAGGCGAATCTGCGATTTACAAAAACTAATTCCAACTGTCAGCACCAAAACCGGTATTACCGGTTTGGAAAACCGGTAAAACCGGTTCTACACAGATTGCACCAACAAATGTAATTTGCCCCTCTACGAATTCTAGCACAAACCACAAATGGTGTGAAGCTTCCAGGGATGTTTCCAAGTGTTCCAATGAAGCTCCTGCACGCAGCTCAAGCACACCAAAGTAGATCGAAGCGGAAGCACAAGTAATATGCTAGAAAAGACAAATTGAGGAAAGAGCTCAAACCAAGAGACAAGAGATTTTTCTCCCGAAGTTCGGATTCACCGCTCGCACCAAGCAGCCACCAAGGCACGGTGAATCCTACTCTCCGTTGAGGAAGCTTATACGACCACCCAAGGTCAAGCTATCTCCTCCTTCCACTAAGTGACCTCTTCCCTTGCGTAGGCGAGGTGAAACCTTCACAAACGATCCCGTGGCTCACCACACACTTCGGTAGCTCACCGGGCAACGCCTAGCCGTCTAGGAGGAAGAACCTCCAAGAGTAACAAATGCTTCAACAGCTGATCGACGAAACCACAAGTGCTCAAGGAATGGATTGCTCTCCAATGCTCACACACAAGTCACTCTCTCAACCCAACTCAAGAATCTCACAAGGATTACTTAAATCTCACAAAGAGAGGTTGGGGAGAGCTCAGCTGGCCTCAGGGATGTGCAAGGGACGCCAAAGAACCAGCAGCCCCTCAATGAGGAGCTCATGGGTATAAATACCCATCCCACCAAAAACTAGCCGTTTTTCTGTCAGAGAAAACCGGTTTCACCGGTTACCAAAACCAGTTTCACCGGATTTCAAACAAACTAGCCGTTAGACGCTCAGGCCACATAAACCGGTTTAACCGGTTCCCAAAACCGGTAAAACCGGTTTACCCAGGGAACCCCCACTAAGTTAGAATCTCTCATGGTTAAACTCACAAGGGTTCACTTGAGCACTTTTGGAGATTGTCATTCAACCAATGTTGCATCCCTTTTGATAGTACGGCATACCTATACTCAAGACATAAGATAAATCATAATTCAACTACTTGAGCTTGTATGTCAATGATCATGCCAATACTTGATCAATCACTTCTTTGAGGGCTTTTCAACATTGTATCTTCAACTGAGCATATCTACCTTGAGCTAGTGACTTAGGATTTTCCATAACTTATATTTGAGTTCACTTTAATCCTTAGGTCACCCTCCTTATCAATCATAACATATATATGCATTGCATTGCTTTTCTTGATGAGACTTGGATATGATACTTCAAACACACCCCGGATACTAGATACTTCACCTTAGCAATTTGCACATGGTCATAAGTCGTCACTTAACCAAAGCTTGCTTAGTCCCTCGCTCTAGTCATCTCGATTTGTTTCTTCATCACTTACCCTTGTATCATCAAGTCGACTTTGCTTTGCTCTTGAGTGAATTCCACTTGAAAGAATCTTCAAATGCTTGTTCTTGATTGACAAAGAATATCCCACATAATGCAAGCTTCCAATTGAAGACCAATATGTAACACATATGCTCATGTCATTTTTATCATACATACATGAAGTCTTGCACTATCCAATCTTATTGCAATATCCAATCTTATGCAATAATTCTTCTTTTTTCAACTGATCCATAGATCTCTATCTTCATCATAGTGATAGTGCCTCATGCCTTGTCCAAAAACCATCCTTGGCATGAGACCAATAATGATCCAAGCATACTTCTTTGAAACTATCATCCCAATATTCTAATGACTGTCCATCTTAAGCAATTAGAGACCATATATAAATCATAGAACTATGTCTCCATCATGAATACCAATGACATGCCATTTTCAACATTCTAGAAATCATGGATCATACTTGCTTGCTTTGATTAATAAACACATATATATCATGAGCATATAAACTGTAAATGAACTATAAGAATAGATCCCTGCTCATGCACTTAAACAAACAAGTTAGTCTTTTAATCGATTTGTCACTCGATTCACCAAAATCTACTTGAGGGCCTAGATGCACTTTCACAAAGTTTAATGAGCATTGTTGCTGATTATTGTTAAATATTTTGTCAGACAAAAATTTCATGCTTTCATTCTTGAAGGTAAAAAGAAAATAAGTTGGGTACTTGTGACTCACATAATAAAAAGCCTAAGGGCAAGTTCTGTTCGAAAGAAGGTCATTGCATGAGAGACTGTGTTCTCTGTAAAGAATGGTTTCAAAAGAAAAGAATTCTGGGATATTGATCCAAGAAAAGAGATAGATCATTGAGAGTCTTGAGAAATGTCTTGCATGTACTCTCCATAAGGAAAAGTTTAAGAAAATACCCGCATGGCGGGGTAAAGTTGGAACAATGCTCATGTCAAACATATCTCGCATGGCGGAAAAAGTTTGTGCTAGTACCCGTATGGCAAGAAAAAGTTTTGAGATAATACCCGTATGGCAGGGTAAATTTGGAATAAGGCTTATCCTGGAAGGCGGGAGAAGTTTATGATGACTCATGTGCTTTTAAGTGTATCCCGTACAGGGAGAGAAGTTTGGAGTAGCTCTTAAGCTATCCTAGCATTGACCGTGCACCTTAAGCACTCAATGAGTTCAAAGAAAATAGAAAGTTAGAGACGAACCTAAAGATAAGAATGACATGCGAGTGTGACTTGCAGAAGTACTAATGATAAAGGACTCTGTCAAGTTCTTAAAGTGAAATGAGGAAAAGGTACTCTCATATGAATTAAGAGATAACTTTAATTTGCATGACGTAATCATGTGGATGAAGTAAGTAATCAAAGTACCTCATTCACAAGAGTTATGAATAGTTTTTGAATTGTGGCAGAAAAGTTCACGCCACATTTCGAGGGGGAGAAGTGAAAGAAGAGACAAGAAAGAAACTCCCTTACACTTCAGATAGGCAAAAGTGATCTATAAAAGATGAATGTGATCGTCGGGGAGTACAACGGTCATAATAAGATACCCCTAAAGCAAAGAAATAGCTAAATTCCTGAACGGACCTTTTATGGTTTTGATGGGAAGATAGTGTAGTTAGCCGGTATTCATACTGGATAAGTTTTAGAGTTATTAAAGCGGTGCTTAAAGCGCCATATGAGAAAAGTTTTAGCAGAATAAACCCAAAGAAGAAAAGTTTAAATATACACCATCTTTACAGAAGATGGAGTAATCTGGGGGAGCATGGTATGAAGATACCTAAGTTTAAAGATAAACATGTTGATGTTGTATGGCTTATGCAACTCTTGTTGTTTGCTCTTCAAAGAAGATCGATAAGTAAATAAGGATCTTGTGATACAGGAGCCTATAGAATCCATTGCCTCTTGGTAATGAAAGAGCAATAAGAGCCCCATATAAAAGAAGTGCCAATAGTTGAGGCCCATATGAAAGAAATGCCAATTGTTGAGGCCTCATATGGTCTTAGATAATAAGAAGATCAGTTTCTTATGATGACTGTAAAGTCTATGTTAGTGAAATTCAAATGGAGGGTAATCCCACCTCATTTGAAGAAGCCATGAAAGGCACTCGCTTGTCTAAATGGCAATGAGCTAATGATGATGAAATGAAATTGCTGATTACCAATGATGTTTGGGATTCAGAAGTAATTCCCAATGGAGCCAAAACAGTAGGCTCTAATGGGTCTACAAGACGAAATGTGACTCTAAAAGGAATATGTAAAGGTGTAAAGCGTGACTTAAATCAAAAGATTTTGCGCAAAGGGAATGTATAGACTACAATGAGTGGTAGTGGCACATCATGATCTAAGTTACAGCAGATGAAAGAAAAGATGGTATTCCCCAGTGGGATTTGTAAGAAAATGTTTTACATGGCTCAACCTAAGGGTTTTTGTCGTGACATGAAGAAATCCTTCATGGACTAGAGCAAGTCTCTAGACAGTGAAATTTGAAGTTGAAGAGTCAATTAGAAAGTTTGGGTTAAAGTATATAAGAGGACAATTGTAATTGTATAAAGTTATAGAATAAAAAATTCATTTCCTAATCCTGTATATGTGGATGACATCTCACTTGCTAGTAGTGATGTCAGTCTATTGCAAGAGAAGAAGAAGTTCTTGTCCTAAAAGTTTAAATGAGAATGTTCTCGGTGAAATGTCTATCGTTACAAGAATTGAAGTTCACCGAGATAGAAGAAAGGGGTATTAGGATTATCGCAAAGGCATGCTAAGAAAAGTTCCTAAAGAAATAAAGTGTGCATGCGAGAAAACCTAGGCCTGTCCTTAAAGTCAAGGGTAATGGTTTTGGGAACTTTAGTGTTCCAAGAATCAATATGGAATGATCATGGGAACTTTAGTGTTCCGAGAATCACTAAGAAGAATATTAAAGGAATATGGTACCATTTGCTTCAGCTGTTGGAAGCTTAATGAATGCAAAAGATGCAAAAGATGAACATTACCCTGACATAATTCAAGTATCCGGGTTGTTTTTGGCAATGTCCAGTCCAGATATAGATCACTGGAATGGAGTTAAGTATATCGGCCTCATGCTAAATTGAGAAAAAAAATAACCAGTGCTCTCAAAAGGTTGTGAGTACAAGGGTAGAACTTGTAAAATAAATTAAGAAAAAAATAACCAGTGCTCTCAAAAGGTTGTGAGTACAAGGGTAGAACTTGTGAAATGTGTAGCGAAATCCACAATTGTCGCTAACTTTCATATTTGGGGGTTTTTGTGTGGAAAAACTCCAAAGAATGAAACAATTATCATCAATGTGATGTAAAGATATGGTATAGCATGATATGAGGCTGAGGGAGAAGCAAAATGGTTGAGTAAACCTGTGCCCGGAGTTGATAATGGTTAACAGCAGCAACAACCATCCAAGTGTTTTACTCCTATGACAACGAGTCAAGTGTGGTGTCAAACACACCGACACAAAGGCATACGTTGTAAAGGAGAAAGTCCGGAATCATGTTGAAAAGCAACAATCAAGTATTTGAGGATCCTTCTATTAAAGGCTTACCACCCAGTGTGTGCAGAGGACACACGGTCGACATGGGTTCATGGTATAGCCTATGACTTCCGGACTATAAAGGGCCCAAAGTTATGATCCTTCAAAATGGATGAGTGTATTATGACTGGTTAATCCTATTGAAATGACAATCATGATGACCCATGCTCGATGTGCTTATTTGTGATGAAGTGGATGCCAAGCGAAGAGCTGAAGTATAAGAAAAACATAAGGTGAGATCAAAGGGGAGAATGTTAGGTTGATCTCCACCAGTTGGCCCAAAGGCCAATTGGGTCTTTGACTCGCGTCCTGATCGGGGACGTCCAGCCTAATAGAAGACTGGTGGGCCCCTGTCGCGCAGCGCCATATAAGAGGAGGTGGGGGCTAGTGCCTAGGGTTAAGAGGTTCACCGCCGCCACTGTTCCCCACTCTTCCAACCCCAGTCCGATCGTGAGGGCAGCGCTGAAGCGATGGGAAGCGCCACCGGCCACTGTCGTCGTCCCTGCGCCACCCCAACGTCCACGCCACCGCCGGATCTCCTACAAGCTCAACACAACAGTACCTCGCTTTCCCTCTCTCTCCTGTTCTCGTTTATTCCAGATATATCACAAATGTATCATGTTCATTCACGTATCAATGAAAGTATATACCCACTGATCTACTCGACTACTCCTAGATGATCCTTGTGATCTAACAGCATGCTCTCCAGTTCCCCGTGGTCCGCTTTAGAGCAGGCTGATTGTTAATATCAACTGTTCCATCGCTAGTATACAGAGAACCTTCATCCTGAAAGACCCAACGGTAGCTGATTAGCTAAAGTTACTGCATATCTTCTTGCATAGAAAGAATTACAGCTAAAGAAGAACTCTTGTCTTTCTGACAGACTAAAGTGCAACTGTGCTATGTGAACCGTGTAACTATTTCTGTTCTTCTCAACAGGAGGTAATTAACATGGTAAGGTGCTGGAACAGTACCTGCGACGGCAGGTGAGGAATCAGTGGCCTCTCCACATCTGCTGCTGCTTCCATGGCACCCTGTGAGCTTCAGCACTGGTGTCGAACGGATTCAGAAGTAAAGCAACTACTTGCACTCTTACTTCTCAGAAGCACTTCCTATATGATGGTCCTTTGGTGCCTGCTAGACAGTGACATGCCAACACATGGCGCCAATATTCTTAAGGACTTCATTGCAAATAAAGTACACCATATTCCCCTCTGACATTAAGTACACTAGAATCATCAGCCGTCAATACATTGTTTGCCTAATCATTCATTCAAATGTCAACAGTGAATATCTTCTCGATTTTCTAATGTAGCATTCAAGTCGAAAGCATCCATAGGCTACAACTCATTTAGCTTGTGGAAGGCATGTGACAATATCACCAACAAAGGCAAACAAAAAAAAAGTTTTCTTGCAACCACCGCCCTCCGTGTGTACCCAAAAAAATAGGAGCTAAAATGATATAATTTCCCATCCCACAGCGACTATTCACATACCGACCTAGGAAATGCTAAGCAATTTACAACACACATTTTTGAAAGAAATTCAAAACACAAGATTAGTTTTTCTTTGGTTGAAGGAGCAAGGGAGAGAGGGAGGGAGAGGAAGAGACCTGGCGATGAATGGTGGGGATGACGCGACTGGCGAGCTAGGCACGGCGCGCGGCAGGGGTGGGGGGCACGGTGGAGGGGCAGAGAAGAAATCCTCCTGGAGGAGCAAGAAGACTGCAGAGGGGAAGTGCGGTAGGACCTGGGAGAAGCTGCGGAGCGGACAGCGGAGTTGCCGATGGAGGCAGGCACGGCCAGCTACCGAATAGTACAGTATATTATTAAATGCGGTCTTGGACTGTTACCCGAGGCTGCAGCAGAGGAATCTCTGCCCTATGGGACATGTGTTGTTTTGACAAGGCTATTTGCGAAATCACTTTGGCAAATAGCCAAACTCGTTGCTAGATTTATGAAAAAATATAACCGATATACAAACTTGTTCCAACATAAGCTGTCTAGAATTACTTATGAAAGGGTGGGGTCTGTTTGGTTCTTGACCATAGATCGCCGAGCCTTTGTTCTGGCGACGCCACCGTTTCGGCGAACGAATCGTCCGCCACAGTTTCGGCAAAAAAACAATGAGCAAATCAACTACGGCACGTGTACTCAGGTGCGGCACGCTGCGAGTACGACGCAAACCAAACACGAGCGAAATTCAGGTGCAGCGATTGTGGCGAGTTGACGGCATCAACCAAACATGCAAATTACGCCAACAAATATGGACGAAATCTGTAAACTATTTTTCGATTTACTCCTATGATTATGTAAATTCATCCAATTTACCTTTTAATATTTTTCTTCATGCATAGATCCATTTTTGGATTAAATTTTTGTGAGAGGACCATGGATATCATAGCTTATGACAAAAAAATACATCTAAACTTATTCCAATCTAAAATACGCACGTCTATTTATACAAATAGCCTGATAATAATTTAGGGTATTTATGCATAAATCATGAAGAAGAAAATGATTTGGTGGCATCTTTGTTTTGTCAATGTACTAGTATATTTAATTTTAACTATTTCTAAAGAAAGAAACATTTCTTGCAAATCTTTGTTACGCCAACCGCATCAGAACGGGACTTCCCCGCATCCAAAACTGTGCAAAACTAGCAACGGCGAGTAGAACCGGAGAAAACCTCGACGGCTCGAAAAATTCGGGTGGGAAGCACACGTAAACCGAAGGCTCCGTAGAAAAAAAGAAAAGAGTAAATCGCACCCATCATACAACAACTTGTATAGTTGTATCACTTTGGTTCAATAAGTTACAAAATATGCTAATAGATACACGAACTTGTTAAATGTGTACGAGCGTGGTCACATGTACACCAATGAACGTATTTTGTCAGCTGACGGTCATTAAGGACTCTAATTTATATCACAAATATTATTTTAAAAAGGTTGACGGCAAAATCACAAATTGATATTTCTAAACACTTTCTTACCTGATGAAGTGGCGTCATCTTTGGGCCTTTTATTTTTGTGTGATGAGTTGCTGGACCTATTTGTTAATACGATAAATATAGTATAAAAATTGTAAGCTCAAATCTCAGGACCTCCCAGAAGGATAAAAGTGGTCGGCCATGGCGCTATGATATGTATCGATTTACACTTATTTGAGCTATATATCCACAGCCGGGTTGCTTTTTTGCAAAATAATAATAATTCCAAACTGTTTATTCAGCCACAAAGTGAAAATGATGAAATTCCAATGAAGATCCACTAAAAATTGAAAACCCTCCTATCACCATGGCTAAATACGATTAGGGGCATGCATATGACCGTACACACGCACCATTGACAAGTTCATGTATCTATTTACATGTTTTTTAACTTGTTGGACCAAAAATGATACAACCACACGAGTTATTGTATGGCGGATGTAATTCACTCAAAAGAAAAATTCAGGCAGGAAGCACACATAAATCGGCGAAGTCCGGCATCCAAAACCGTGCAAAACTAGCAACGGCTGTAGAAAAACTCGGCGGCTCAAAAAGATTCGGGTGGGAAGCACACGTAAACCAGAGGCTCTGCAGAAAAAAAAAGAAAAATTCAGGCGGGAAGCATACGTAAACCGGCGGCTCTGCAGGATAAAAAAAGTCTCTGCAGGAAAAAAAAACACGTGCACGGCGTTGTTTGAAAAAAAAAAACTGCATGCTAAAATTCCTAAAAAAATGGGTTCGAAACCACGTCCTTATCTTCCACGGAAAGAGAATCAACCACCGGAGCTAAGTTTCACACTTATTAATAAACATTTTTTAGTTTACTTCGGCGAACTGTGAGTTCAACACACGTGGTTTAACTTTATTTTAATTAAGCCTAAGATGTACAATGGATTAGGATCAAGGAGAGTCATACGTGGCAATAAATATAGGAACTTTCCTTTTCTTATCGTAACAAAAAAAAATTCTTGGGATGCCAAGAATGTACATGTTGCGCATATACATTGTCAAGTTTTTCTTTAAAAAAAAATATAGCTACCTGTTTAGTTTCCAAACTTTAGCAATGCACATGTTGCATGCACGGTTAAGTTTTTTTTTTAATTCCAGCTAGATGTTTAGTCTCAAACTTTAGGGATAATTTGTCAGCTTGAAAAGACAAGCCATGTGTAGGGAATCCAATACTCCATCCGTCCAAAAAAAGATGACGTTTAAGTTTTCTAGGTACATTGTTTTTGCTATGTATCTAGATACAGTGTATATCTAGATGCGTAACAAAATCCATGTATCGAAGAAAGCTAAAATGCTTTTTTTAGGATGGAGAGAGTACATACTAGAGTGGAAATTTGTATGGGATGATAGAAATGTCACACGCTATTAAAAAAAAGTTGAAATGCAATGAGTATTTGAGTAGAAGGAAATAAGTGAAGTCAAGATTCCATTGGTTTCCTAAAAAATGTAGAGATCTATTGAGTGCAATAAAGAATATAATGGTAGAAATAAAAAAATACTCTGCAAGTTTCAAAATCATAATTAGTATTGCGGCGTTAGTTATAACAAGGCCAACCTCCTTTGATTCCATCCCCGGTTAAATACCATTGGCCCATCTGGGCTAAGAAAACACGTTCCATATACAAGAAAAAACTAAGGGTACGTTTCTCTTTAATTTGCACTCCTGACTTCTGTACGAGCCAGAAAGCAACATTTCTTGTAACTCAGAAAGAAAAATGCAATAATGTTTCAAGAACTGCTCGAAAACAAAAGTAACAAAGTAATCCAAGAAGAGTGGAGCAGGAGGAAGATAAGCGAAAGCGATGAATAGCCTACTTTCGAGCCCATCCGCTTAACTATTGCGTATTTTAACTTTGCTACATCACTAGTTGGATTCTTGCGTGCCACCACCAGATGGCATTATACTTTGAAGTTTGATCCGAGACCGAGAGCCTGCTTTTGATATCTTCCAACGTGTCAGCAACATCGGTGGGACTGATAATATTTTGCATGCTTTTGGGCCTTTGGTAATCCCAAACGACGGAGTATGTAGCTATATACACGCTTATACCCCCCATGCTATAGATCAATTCCACCTGCTTGAACTCAAATAGCATAGAGACTTCTTGTTCTTGACATAATTATTGGTACTAACGAGGCAATATATGGCCCTCTTTGTTTATCTTTTAGGTTATATAATCCAGCTCCTTAACTAAGGACATGATGGATTAATGGTATAGACCACCAGATAACCTGAAATAAGCTATTATGCACAACTTATTCGGAATTATTTTTGTGGACGATAGTGGTTTTTTACCAAGTTGTCATAGGTTCATAATATGTAAATATATAGTCTATAGGGAAAATTAATGTCCCCCGACTCAAGCTGCAATTGATGTGTAAGCGCCCTATACGTGGCCTTTCCATGTAATTTAGCATATACAATGTAGAAAATAGCGGGCTATAAAATTTAGCGGTAGCCTTCTCTAAAAGCTATAGAAAGCTATAGCGGACTATAGCGAAAGCTAAATCATTTAGTGGAATGATAAAATAATCAATAATCACATACAAAATTATAAGCATCATTGGTGTAACACCCAAAAATAGACTCTAACACGTCTCTTAAATGCACAACAGGGCAATGCTATGTTATCTAGTGTCTACATACATTCATTTAGTTGTATCAATTATTTTAACCGCATCTTTGAGGGAATGACACAACTAAAATCTACTTGCCACTTGACATTTAGCACCGCTAAATCTCGCAAAAGCCTCTTTAGCGGATATTTAGCACCGGTAGATCTCATAAAAACCCCTTTATTGGATATAGCAGACAAATGTTGTATAGCGTAGCGGTAGATCTCCTAAAAAGCTAATAGCGGGCTATAGCGAAGCTATAGTGGGCTATTTCCTACATTGAGCATATATCATCAATTGCTAAAAAAATCATTGTCATATTACAAGATATACCATATGCAAATTTAATGATACAGCTTTTATATTCTAGTATGCACATGATGTGACTAATTCTCTATCAAAGTTTACAAAGTTTAACCTTTTTATCTATACTCTACTACTCTATCCGTTTCAAATTATAGGTTATTTTTGAATTTTCTAGATACGTAGCTTTTACTATGTATCTAGACTATAATATATATTTAAGTGCGTAACAAAAGGCATGTACCTAAAAAGCGAAAACGATTTATAATTTCGAATGAAGGGGTACTAAAGAAGAAACAGAAAAACAGAGATTGTGAAACATCATCACTAACTCCTGCTCTTTAGTCTTTAGGCTTTGAGAAAAGAAAACCTTTTATTTTTCCCAACAGTCGTAAAGAGATCTATTGTCCATGATGATGTTGTGGCTTTTGAGTTTTGACAAACCATTGAGAGAGATAGAGAGCACGTGTTAACTAGGCTGTTTTTTTTTTGTAGCCAGGTGAAAGCAGAGAAGCTCTCAGCTCATAAATGGCATTTGATTTGTCAACGGACTATCTAACCCCAACCGTCGTTGATTCAATTTCTGGTAGGCATCTGGTCATTGCTTGTCATCGGAAGTTTTCTAAGGCCATAGAAAAATAAATTATTGCCCAATCTCTTATCTTCTCTCTCTTTTCATCACCTTATTCCTATTCTTCATTTCTTGGTTCTTGTATACTCCCTCCGTCCTAGAATAAAGGACATTTTAGAGTTCAAAATTTGTTCTCACATATAAGGCGCTATAAGATCTTTAAGACACAAATCGAAGTAGTTCATTTAAATTCCTTTTGTTTTCTCCGCCCACATGACCATAACTTTTGTATTGTTTGTGCTAACAATATCCCCTAATTACATCCGTTTAAAAAAAATAGTCACCACAGGCTCATCATCTACCACTGAAAGAATGACATCGATCAAATTCTGAAATAAATACAGAAAATATGACACCCATGCCGAGTCGTGTACTTGAACCCATGTGAGCAAGTTCCACCACAAAAAACCTAACCAACTAAGCTACGTTTATCTCGCTAAATAATATATACTCCCTCCATTTTTTATGATAGTCTCATTTCACCCTGTCACAATGACTAAAAAGAAGAAATCTTGCTTATCGTCTAATCAATCAGGTCATCAAACACTTCTCGTTTTCCTTGTAAAAACTCCACATTATTGATGTTTTTATATGCATGCACTATTCATTTTCCAGATGAGTTACTTGCATGGGAACCGAAATAACCATTTATAATAGATGTGGTACTACAACTCAAATAGGACTATCAAAAAATTATTTGAAAAATGGGATGATAAAAAAGAGTAGACAGAGTATAATATAATAATTGCTTATGACACACATGTGTTAGGTAATGAGTTACCCACTGTATGTCTTTTTTCTGAAACAACAGTACAGACGCAGACACCTTCACACATATATGCACGCTCACTGTTATGAATACACACATTCACCGCGTTATCGAGGATACGTCGCCTACCACTGAAAGAATAACTTTGGTTAAATCCTAAAGTAAATCTAAGAAAATACAACACCTGTCTGAGTCAGAAACTCGAACCCAGGTAGACAGGTTCCATCACAATGGACCTAACCAACTAAGGTACCATTAGTTCGCACCATTGCATGTCAAAATTCTTATCACTTAAGTATTTATTGTTCTCTTTTAACTCCGGTGAGATTGCTTATTTTCTTTTCTCTTTAATGAGATTGCTTATTTTCTTTCTCTTTAATCTCTGTTGGTCTAATTTACATTTCTTTTTACTCCTGCTATGGTGGACCCACCAGTCATTGAAAGGAAATGGCAAAATGAAAACATAGAACAGAAAACAAAGATTCGAACACGGTTACTCCCGTGGATGGTGGACCTCACGTGTCATTGAAACAAAATGTCCAAAAAAATGAAAAAGAAAACAAAATTCGAATCGTGGTGCAAAGTTGATCTCTCCCACCACTACATGTACCGGATGCGGCAGGGAACCCATCGCCACAACGGGAGGAAACTGCTCGTGGCGCGGCAGCCTCCGGGTCGTAGCTTGCTGCTCGTGCAAGACGTTTGACGAATTGCCTACGCGGGAATTGGGTTGCAGACGGGCAGCAGTGTGAAAAATTCAGTTCAGGTAATGCTGCCCGAACTGGTCCACCCTCAAACAAAAAAGTACGGTTTTCTTTGGAGTCTTGACTTCTGAACACGCCAGAAGGCAACATATCTTGAGACTCAAGACAAACGAAATATTATCCGGAAAAAAAGAAATTGCTCCAAAGCAAAATTAACGAAGTGACAGGCATCCAAGAAGAGAGGAGTAAGGGAGAAGAATGAAAGCGATGGGTAGCTTAGTTTTGATTATCCAACCTCTTTATCTCTGTGCGTATTTTCAATTCAAACAAATTGGAGAAAAAAGATTCTTGCGTGCCGTCTGACAGACACGCAAGCCTGTTCGCTTGGCTTATCAGCCACCAGCCAGCAGTACTTCAGTCTCACAACAAATCAGCACCAGCCACCAGCCACTAGCCAGCCAGCAGTACTTCAGTCTCATAACAAATCAGCACCAGCCACCAGCCATCAGCCAATGGAACCGGTTCCTCGGAGGGACTCAGTCAGTGACTTGTGAACACCCCCGCACTGCTGCAGAGGATCTCGGTTCAATTATTTTGTGTGGTTTGAAGTTTTGGTGAATTAGTATATACATGGGCCGTGTTCGGCAGTTGGGGACAATTTTTTGTCCCCAAATACTGTCGTATGCATGGAGCCCTAAACGAAGTTTATTTACAAAACATTTTCACAGATGAGTGCAACTTTGCGCGACGAATCTAATGAGCCTAATTAATCCATGATTTGCTACAGTAATGCTACAATACCCATCCTCTAATCGTGCGGTCAAAGGCCTCATTAGATTCGTCTCGCGAATTTGCCAGGGGTTGTGGAGGTAGTTTTGTAAACTGACTTTATTTAATACCTCTAATTAGTGGTCAAAGTAGCATTTAATGAAGGGACCAAAAAAATTTGTCCCTCCAACCGAACACGGCCATGACGCCAAAAGACGGGATGGGCTTTAGTCGTATATGCTACAATAGTCAGATAGGCCTGCAAGGTAACGCGGTTTTGACAGGACACAATCCGTCATGCTCGGTGCATTGGTTTGATTGCAGCATGTACCAATTGACTCGAGGTATTTCGATCAATTACCGGTCGACCTTGAAGAAATAGACTCTGGGGAAGCCTCCACAAGCTTTTGCTTCAACTAGCACCTCTAAAAGCCAAAAAAAAAAACTCACCCGGCCCGTCCCAAACACACATGCTTCTCCTACAATCAACGACCTCCAAAAGTGGAAAAAGGACTACAAACAAAAAGGCATCCGGAGCGTTGCTTTCCAATCTTCTGTAGATGGTGGTTATTAACATCCCTTCAAGTTGGCAACAAATCTTTTGTGGTGGTTATTAACATGCTCCCCAATCTTTTGCAGATGGTGGAGAGTATAATAACTGAGAAGAAGGGAGGAGTCCCTCCTTTGAGAGGTTGGAGTAAACTCAGAGAGAGAGAGGTTGGAAGAAGAAAGCCAAAGACAGAAGCATTGCTAGAAAAATCATCTTTGGTTCGCTCCTTTTAGTCCCGGTCACATTTGGCACCGGGACTAATGGCCCATTAGTCCCAAGTCCAACGGTCAGGACTAGGAGATGCCCTTTAGTCTCGGTTGGAGCCATCAACCGGGACTAAATGGTGCCATTTAGTCCCGGTTGGTAGCTCCACCCAAGACTAAAGGAGGACACACCCTTTTAGTCCAGGGTGGTGGCTCCACCCGGGACTAAAGGATGCCACATTAGTCCCGGGCTTGGCCATTCACAGGGACAAAAACATACCTGAATGATTTTTTTCTAAGTCCTCTCGGTCTCCGATGTCTCTCTCTGTTGTATTCTCATCTCCCTCCCTCCACCACCATATCTTCCCCAATCTTATTCTCTCCCGTTCCTTCTCCCTCTCTCCCTCCCTCCAGGCCGACGCTTACCCTCTCCTTTGTTCCTTCTCCCCCTCTCTCTCCCTACAGGCTGGCACGGCGCGACCCGGCCCCCGTGCGGGCACGGCCAGGCCGNCGCGGCCAGCCCCTTGTGCGGGCGCGGCCAGGGCCTCCGTGCGGGCGCGGCAAGGTGAGGGACACCGGCGCTGAGTGCTTCTCCGGGCGGCTTTTCTGTATTTTTTTACTTTTCTGAATTGGATTTATGAATCGAAAATGCGGGATCGATAGATTGTGTGGATTGTATGTGTCATGTGATGATTTGTGAGATATATTGATTTTGAATGATCGTTGTTTTGTGATGCTTCATTGGTGTGGGGTCGATATATGAGGGAACCGGAACGGGTGCGAGCGGGGCCGCCGGGTATGTACCATGCGGTTGGGCTTTTTTATTGGATTAATTGGATATTGTCATTGTAACTCTTTGGCATTGAAGAAATGTCATTACAATTCGCCTATTTGGATTCATGCCATTACAATTCACTGGAAGTCCAAAATATGCCATTGGATACCCGTTTGATGTGTTTTTAAATTTATTTGGACCAAATTGCCCTTATCTTCTTCGTCTCGCTTTCTCTTATGCTCTCTCTTGCCTAGACCTGAGCATTTTGCGGGCCGGGCCGAGCTCGGGCCGGGCCGAAAAAAAAGCCCGATTTTTTCGGGCCTTAAAAGTCTTGCCCACGCCCGTCCCATGGGCGACTACGGGCCTCTATTTTGGGCCGGGCTCGGGCCGGGCCTTGGTCGGGCTTGGGCTTCCCGCTCTTTTTTAATGAGAAAATAATTCATTTAAATAGTTCGGGCCGGGCTCGGGCCAAGAAAAAATTATTCGGGCTTCATTTTCTTTGCCCATGCCCATCCCATTAAGCATCATGGGCGGGTCAAAACCCATTGGGCTCGGGCCAGGCCGTCGGGTCGGACCGGGCCGGGCCATAAATGGTCTACTCTTGCCGAATGGCCCCTGCGCTCCCACTGCAGCCGCGGACGCAAAAAAAATGGCACAGTATCTTGCACCACGACACTCCGGCCACTCATGTGCTGGATGCGTGAGGTCGGATTGGGACTTCCCTGGTGGCAGAGCAACACACCGCGGGTTCCACGTGATGGTGGCAGCGCTCGGCCTGGCAGCCACCATGTGCTACTTATGTTGGGCCGCGGGGCCGCTGTTCGCGCCGCCGCTGGCCGGACTCCTGGCGCCGCAGGGATGGTCAAGAGGTAGCGCCCGCGGGCTGCTCCGTGTGTCCGCCCTGCGCAGGCTGCGCCACGGTGATGCTGATGGGGTAGCGCCGGCGGGATGCTCCGTGTGGCCGCCCTGCGCAGGCCGCGCCGCGGTGGTGTTGAAGGGGACAGTGCCGGCGGCTGCTCCCTGGGCCTCTCGCACCGGCCGTGTGGCCACCCTGCGCAGGCGGCACCACAGCAGGCTGGGCTCGCTGCGTCGCGAGGAATGTTGAAGGGGGCAACGCAGGGGGCCGCTCCCTGGGCCTCCAGCACGGGCCATGGGACCACCCTGTGCAGGATGAGATCCGCCTGCCTGCGCCGCAATTGGCAGCTGTCTTGGCATTGGGGACCACCACCGCGCAAGGCCCCATGTCGCCGGTTGTCGGATTTCAATATCTGGCCCACTCACCGACAGGTGGGACCTCACTATTTTGAGAAGGAGACAGGCGTAAGCAAATCCATAAGCTAGGCTGGCGAGGGAAACGTCGAGCGAGAGGGGGCCGGCTAACCCCGCAACGCCCCGGCCGACCCCACATCACCTCGGCCGACCCTTCTCCGCCTCGGCCGACCCCACGTCACCTCGGCCGACCCTTCTCTGCCTCGCCCGACCCTTCTCCGCCTCGCCCGGGTCGGGGTCGGGTCAGGCTGGCGTGGGTCAACAGGGGGACCCGGCGTGGAAGGGGACAAGGGAGACGCGTCGCCGCATATCTACCGCACGACCTATTAGCATTAACGGGCCTCACCGCGCGCCGTCCGGTGTGGCAGGGGATGTGACGCGCACTGTTCCAGCTGCCCCGTAGGCGCCGCGGAAGGACGAGCACGACCCTAGCAAGCTCAAGGCTAGGTCCTACTCCAGCATCACCCACAGTACCCCGCAGGCGGTGGGGATTTCTTGCACCGACAGTTGGCGCGCCAAGTAGGGGCCTTTTGCGCATTTCGACGATCATCAGGCTTCGGATGGCCACCGATGGTTTCAGCTGGACCGCCGGGACGCAGCTGCGTCTCGAAAGTCTGGATTTTGTCGTCACCGTCGACGGGAACCTGGCGAGGGTCGCTCCCACGCCCCCGGCCGACACCACCGACGCCAACGTCGTGACCGCCACCGAGGCTCTCGCGAACCTCGACATCGGCACCAGTGACGACGAGGCTAGCGACCCTCGTCCGAGTGCCGACGAGGCCCTGCTGTGGAGGCAGCTGGAGACCTTCCTGGGGCCACGGCCCACTCAGGAAGATAAGCGCTGCGTCAGGTTCGCCCTGGCGAACGTTGCCACTCAGCTTGTGGGAGGAGTCCCGCTCCCCACGGAGACGCTAGATTCCATCCCGCCATATACGGCCCCCTGCGGTTTACGTAACGCGGCCGAGGTCGTGTCACGACTGGTGACACGCCTCCTAAGTCGCGCCCCGGCGGACAGCGAGTTCGTCAGAATGATCGATCACGTCTCTGAGTCGGTCTTCGACCTCCTGGATGACTCCGTCTCGGAGATGTCGAACACCGAGCTCATCGGGGACAACCACCACCCCTCCCGGGAGTGCTTCATGGCGGACACCCCCGAAGTGGCAGTGGGAGATGCGAGCGAGAGCAGCTCGGGGCCGGCGGGTCCGGAGGAAGGTCACTTGGCGCACGACGCGCCCGCGGCTGCGCGGCCGCAGTCCAGGCCGCGGCGCCAGCAAGGCAGCCAGCCCCACGAAGAGCAGCCACCTCACCGCGACACTCTCACGCCGACAACGCTCGACAACGTCGAGGAGCTCCAAGAGGCCCGCCTCCTCTTGGAACAGGAGCGCGCGCGGGTCGAGCAGGAGCGAGAGCGCATCGAGCGCGAGCTTCTGCAGATTGGAGATGCGGCCCCGGCACGGGGACGTGCGCGGGACGTGCAACGCCAAATCATCAACGACGATGGCGCCCCGCCCCCGCATTTCGCCCGCGCCGGGCAAAACATAGCTGTCGCGGCCATGCTCATGCGGGGGCTCCCCCCGCCGGCAACACCCGACGCCCGCAAGGCCCAGCGGGAACTCGGTGAACTTCTGGAGCGAGCTGCGGCTCAGCAGGCCGAGAGTTCGCAATCGCGACGACGGGCGTCGCAGGTGAGCCACCGCGAGGCCTCGAGGCAGCCGACCAGCGGGCGCGGCGGACGCGACCAGCAGGGAGTCTCGGTGCACCAGCCCCACCCCGCCGAACGCGCGGCTCTTCAGGCTTCGATCCTGAAACGGGTCGGCCCGATCCAGGACGCTCGGAGCATCCTGAACGCCCGTCGACGACAGCTCCCCGAGTACGAGCCCGAGCGACGGCGAGGGCGCGCCCCCCGCCGCGGCGGCCGGTATGACAACGATGACGAGGGCGAAAGGACACCAAGCCCGGATGTGCCGGGACCGCGGGCGTTTAGCCCGCGGATCCGAGCGGCTCCTCGCCCCGCCAATTTTCGAGCTCCATCGAACTTCCCAAGGTACAACGGGGAAACTGACCCCGAGGTCTGGCTTGAGGATTACCGACTCGCCTGCCGGGCCGGGGGAGCCGATGACGACGATTTTATCATCCACAACCTGCCGCTCCACCTGGCCGATTCGGCGCGGGCTTGGCTCCAGCATGTCCCCGCGGGACAAATCGGGAGCTGGTCCGACTTACGGGAGGTCTTCGTTGGGAACTTCCAGGCGACCTACAATCGTCCCGGGAACCCTTGTGACCTCAAGAACTGCAGGCAAAAGCAGGGGGAGACGCTCCGAGAATACATCAGACGTTTCTCTCGGTAGTGTAACAAGCTCCCCAACCTCGCTGACGCCGACGTCATCGGGGCGTTCCTCACGGGAACAACATGCAAGTCCCTCGTCCACAAGCTTGGGAGGAAGAGCCCTCGCACCGTGAAGGAACTGCTTGACATCGCAACGAGTCACGCAGCTGGCGAGGAGGCAGTGGGGGCCATCTTCCACCCGTTTGTTGAGCCGAAGGGCAAACAGGGGGAGGAAGCTGAGGAAGGCCCCTCGGGGCCCCCCGCCAAGAAGAAGAAGAAAGGCAAGGGCAAGCGCCGCGACGGCGAGGCCGCCATGGTAGCCGCGGCCGACCCCAAGCCGACCTCCAAACCCCCGACAGGAGAGGTCCCCGACCACTTCGAGAGGAAGTGGAACGGGCCGTGCCCGAATCACGAGTATCCTGTCAAGCACCTGTACAAGGACTGCTCCCTCATGAAGAGATTCATGGCTGGAGGACCCCGGAAGCCGGCACCACGACCAAGGAAGTCCGACCTGGCCCCGAAGGAGTTGGGGGCGGGAGAGAACATGGACGCCGACCCCTATCCGGAGCCAGACGGATGCATGATGATCTTCGGCGGGACAGAGGCGTCGGTGAGCAAAGGGCGAGCCAAGGTGGAGCGCCGAGAGGTGTACGCCGCCGAGCCGGCGACCCCGACCTTCCTCAAGTGGTCGGAGGCGTCCATCACCTTCGATCGGGCCGACCATCCGCAATTCATCCCAAGACCGGGCAAGTACCCCTTAGTGGTCGACCCGGTCATAGGACGCAAGCGCCTCACCAAGGTGCTGATGGATGGCGGGAGCGGGCTCAACATCCTCTACGCTGACACGCTAGACGCCATGGGGATTGACCGGGGACGCATCCGTCCGACCGGGGCGCCATTCCACGGAGTGGTCCCCGGTAAACAGGCCGTCCCCCTCGGGCAAATCGACCTGCCCGTTACGTTTGGAACTCCGACCAACTTCCGGACGAAGACCCTCACGTTCGAGGTGGTAGGATTCCATGGATCCTACCACGCCATCTTGGGCCGCCCATGCTACGCGAAGTTCATGGCCGTCCCCAACTACACCTACCTCAAGCTCAAGATGCCAGGGCCAAAGGGGGTGATCACGGTGGGAGCGTCGTTCCAGCGGGCTCACCAATGCGAGGTGGAAAGCTGCGAGTTGGCATCGGCCATCATCGCGTCAACCGAAGAGCTCACCCCAATAAAGGTGTGACTCGTCGAAGAGGCGCCCGACTTCATTCACAGCTCGGCGTCGTTCGAGCCGCTCGAGGGTACCAAGGAGGTCCAACTGGAGCCCGACCGCCCGAGTGAGAAGGTGGCACGGATCGGGACCAAGCTGTCCCCCAAATAGGAAAGCGCGCTCGTCGACTTCCTCCGCGCGAACGTCGACGTGTTTGCGTGGAAGCCCTCGGACATGCCGGGCATTCCAAGGGAGGTCGCCGAGCATTCCTTGGACATCTGGTCCGGGTCCCGACCCATGAAGCAACGCATCCGACGCTTCGACGACGAGAAGCGCAAGGCAATCAGAGAGGAGATCGCGAAGCTTCTGGCGGCTGGTTTCATCAAGGAAGTGTATCATCCCGAGTGGTTAGCCAATCCCGTCCTTTTACAAAAAAAAGAATGGGAAATGGCAAATGTGTGTTGATTATACTGCTCTTAACAAAGCGTGCCCAAAGGACTCTTTTCCTTTGCCACGCATAGACCAGATAGTCGACTCTACCTCTGGGTTTGAGACCCTATGCTTTCTTAACGCGTATTATGAAGGAGTCCAATCAACTCGCGACTCCTTCATAACCCCGTTCGGGTCGTATTGTTACGTGACGATGCCGTTCGGGCTTAAGAACGTCGGCGCCACTTACCAACGGTGTATGCTTAGGTGTTTCAATGAACTCATCGGACTGACCGTTGAGGCATATGTGGACGACATCGTTGTCAAATCCAAACAGGCTGACCAGCTCGTGGCCGACTTGGAAAAGACGTTCGCCAAAGTCAGGGCGAACGATGTTAAGCTCAACCTCGAAAAATGCGTTTTCGGGGTACCCAGAGGGATGCTCCTGGGCTTCATCGTGTCTCGCCGAGGGATAGAAGCCAACCCAGAGAAGATCAACGCCATCGCCAAGATGGGCCCGATTTGGGACCTGAAAGTGGTGCAACGGATCACTGGGTGCCTGGCCACGTTGAGTCGGTTCATCTCACGTCTCGGCGAAAAGGTACTTCCTCTGTACCGGCTCTTGAAGAAGTCCGAGCGGTTCGTTTGGACGGACGAGGCCGAAACGGTGCTAAACCACATCAAGGCGGTCTTGACGAAGCCGCCGATCTTGGTCCCGCCAAATACGGGCGAACCCCTTCTCCTCTACATTGCGGCAACTACACAAGTGGTGAGCGCATCTACATTGCGGCAACTACACAAGTGGTGAGCGCAGCGTTGGTAGTGGAGCGCGAAGAAGAGGGGCACGTTCTCAAGGTGCAGCGCCCGGTTTACTTCGTAAGCGAGGTGCTCGGAGACACCAAAACGAGGTACCCGCAGATCCAGAAGCTGCTGTACGCTGTCCTCATCTCCAAAAGGAAACTCCGCCACTACTTCGACTCGCACCCGGTCACTGTGGTGAGCTTCTTTCCCTTTGGTGAGATTATAAATAGTCCTGACTCGACGGGTTGGATCTCAAAGTGGGCCATGGAACTGATGGGCCTGGGTATTACCTACGCTCCCCGGACGGCCATTGAGTCCTAGACCCTCGCCGACTTCGTCGTGGAATGGACCGAGGTCCAGCTACCCACAGCCCCTGTCGATCAGGAGTACTGGGTGATGTACTTCGACGGCTCGTTGACTCGGACAGGTGCAGGAGTCGGTTTAGTTTTCGTCTCGCCCCTCGGGGTGCGAATGAAATACGTAATCCGACTGCATTTCCCAGCCTCCAACAACGCGGCCGAGTACGAGGCCTTGATCAACGGCTTGAAGATAGCTATCGAATTGGGAATTCGACGCCTCAAGATTCGAGGCAATTCCCAACTCGTGGTCAATCTGGTCATGAAAGAGTCGAGCTGCGAAAGCGAGACCATGGCCGCGTATTGCCAAGAGGTACGAAAGCTCGAGGACAAGTTCGACGGCCTTGAGCTACGGCACATTAAAAGGCGGTTTAACGAGGCCGCCGACGCACTGGCCAAGAAAGTGTCCGGCCGGGAACCCGTCCCCACCGGGATCTTCGCCAGTGACCAATAAAGCCCATCGATAAAGCTCCCCCGCCTGGCACAGACCGGGCCCCACGGCCAAGGTTTCCCGAAGCGCGCTACTCTAGGCTCGGGCGCAGGCGAAGACGAGGCCAAAGCTACGGAAGGGTCGGAGATCGGCGCCGAGCCGACTAACCAAGCCCTGTCTGACCTACTCGCCCTTGTCATCGCAGACGCTGACCGAGGACCAGGCGCCAGACTCCGGCGCTCCGGATTGGCGACAGCCCTTCCTCGACTACTTGCTACGGGAGAAACTCCCGACGGATAAAACAGAGGCCCGCCGTGTTGCTCAGCGCGCCAAATCCTACGCGATTGTAGAGGGCGAGCTGTACAGACGCAGCCCCACGGGAATCCTCCAATGGTGCATGCCCTTTGATCAAGACAAGGAGCTGTTGAGGGACATCCATGGGGGCACGTGCGGCCACCACGCCGCACCCCGCAGCCTTGTCGGAAACGCGTTCCGACAAGGGTTCTATTGGCCGACGGCTGTAAAGGATGCCGTTGAGATCGTGCGCACCTGCGAAGGGTGTCAGTTCTATGCGAGACAAACACACCTTCCTGCGCAAGCCCTCCAAACGATCCCCATCACCTGGCCGTTCGCAGTCTGGGGGTTGGACATGGTCGGGCCCCTCAAGAAGGCGCCCGGGGGCTTCGACCACTTGCTCGTCGCCGTCAACAAGTTCACCATGTGGATAGAGGTCCGACCAATCACGACCATCCGATCGGAAGAGGCCGTCAAGTTCTTCCTCGACATCGTCCATCGCTTCGGCGTGCCCAATTCGATCATCACAGACAACGGAACCCAGTTCACCGGGAAGAAATTCCTGCGATTCTGCGATGAGTACCACATACGGGTCGACTGGGCCGCCGTCGCACATCCTCGCACGAACGGGCAAGTAGAACGCGCGAACGGGATGATCCTGCAAGGGCTCAAACCCCGAATATTCGAGCGTTTGAAAAGTTCAGAGGGCGTTGGGTCGAAGAGCTCCCGGCGGTGATCTGGAGCCTGCGCACGACGGCGAGTCGAGCGACAGGTTTCATCCCGTTCTTCATGGTGTACGAGTCGGAAGCCGTACTCCCGACCGACCTCGACTACGGGTCCCCACGTGTCCGTGCCTATGACGACGAAGGCAATCAAACCTCTCTCGAGGACACGGTCGATCAGCTAGAGGAGGCCAGGGAAGTCGCTTTGGCTCACTCAGCAAAATACCAACAATCCCTGCGACGCTACCATGACCGGCGCATCAGGGGTCGAGCATTCCAGGTCGGCGATCTGGTGCTACGCCTCATTCAAAGCAACAAAGGCAAGCACAAATTCTCGTCGCCCTGGGAAGGTCCGTTCATTATCTCCCAGGTCCTACGACCTGGCTCCTACAAGCTAAAGAACGCGGAGAGAGAGGAGTACGCCAACGCCTGGAACATTGAGCAGCTACGTCGCTTCTATCCCTGACTACTCTAGACTACTTGTCATCACTCAAACGTTTTCCCTTCGTTTCAAAGAAGTGACGACCAACCCTTGACTGCTAACCAAGGGTCGGACGTCACTCGGGGGCTAACCTGCGTCCCCCGGGTCCTTGACTCTCGGCAAATTCACGTGCCTGAGACTAAGGAGGAAGGGTGCTTGTTAATGAAGCGACACGCGCTCGCTAGTCGGAACGCTAAAGAACAAAGGCCCCAGTGGTAACGGTTCAAAGGCTCACTAGCAAACCGCAAGGCTTGCTTCATTTCAAGCATGCCCTGACACTTAGTCAAGGAAACAGGAAAGGCCGAGTGTTAACGACACAGATGCTTAAGTTCATTACAAAAATAAATGTGACTGTCTAGAAACCAAAAGAAACGAAAAACTAATCAGGGCGCCCACGGCCCCTCTTCTTCTGCAGTCTTGGTCGCGAGGACGGATGCCAGGGATGACACCTCCTCTTCGAGCGTCACCACCCCCTCCGGCGTCGTGCCAGGAGCGAACCCTTCGGTGAGGTACCCCAGGGCAATGTCGGCGTAGTGGGAGCGGGCGACGGCGAAGGCGCGGCGCACCCCGAGGAAGAGCCCATCGCTCGCCATGGACCGAGCCCGAGCTGGGATGCGGCTGGTGTCGGCGAGCAGCGAGCTCGGCCCTCGCTGCGATCTCATCCCGAGGTCGTCCAGTACAACGCCGACCGCCGCGCGGAGAGTGTCGTACCCATCCCCCTCCTGCTGTAGCAGCCCTTCGAGGTTGCGCGCTTCGGTCTCAAGGTTCCCGATGGTTGCGTGATCCGCCACCGCCGCCTCACTCAAGGAGGCACACATCGCCTCGCTTCCTCGCGGGAACTCCGCTCGGCCACGAGAGCTTGTCCCGCAGCCTCGAGGTCACGGGCCTGCGCCTCGTTGAGCAGCCTGGCCTCATCGCGCTCCGCAACCACTTGAGCCAGTTGAGTGCGAGTCCCGTCAAGGACGGCGGCGACGCGGTCCCGGTCGGCCTTCAGGCGCTCCACCTCATGGACCAGGCCAGCCTGACCTGCTCCCGAGCCGCCGAGTCCCTCTCCCGGGAGACCATGACGTCGTACTTGAGCTTGTCGGCATCCTCGGCATGCTCGCACGCCTCTTGGAGCCCCTTCAAGGACTCGATCTCCTGGTGGGCCGCAGCCACTCGCCCTTCGAACTCACCCCGCGCATCTTCACTGGGCGGCGGTGATCTCTCGACGGGCGGCCGCCAGCTGCTCCCTCAAGGCATCGCGCTCGGCAGTGATCGAGGACAGACGGTCCCACGAACCCCTCTCCCGGCGCAGAAAGAGGGACTTATCCCGGCTACGGGCCATCAGGGACTGCGAAAACCGAGCCGGAGTCAGAGTCAACTTGGGAAAAGAAGAAAAAGAAAAAACAAAGTGAAAGAAAAGTTACCTCCCCGCAAGGAATAGCGACATCACGAATGGCGTCCAAGGCGGAATTCAGCGACCAGACCGCTAGCCCGATCCCGGCGCGAACCCGGGAAGCCTCGTCGTTCTCCTCAGCGTCGTCCAGGGAGAAGACGAATTCGCCCGAGGCGCGGTCGGTCCAAGAAATGTGAGGACCCCCGAACGCGAAGGGGTCTGCCTCGGTCTGAACGACCTCGCGGCCCGATAGGGTGGCGGCTCCGGGATGGATCTCCTGACCCGAGCTCGATCCCTACATCTCTCCTCCCGCGAGAGCGGCCGACATGGCCACTGCATGGATCGAAGGTGCGGGAGAAGGGAGCACCGTGAATCCGCCTAAGCCGAGCGACGGGTCGGCCGAGACAGCGACGGTGGCCGGAGCAGGGAGGACCTCCTCCTCGCTATCGGCGCCACTCGGAGCCCCGGCTGGCTCCGAAACAGGCCCTTCCCGCAGGGTGCCGTCTACCGAGCCGCCCGGGCGCTCGGGCGGGACAGAAATCGGCCCCGCCTCCTCCTCCTCCCGACTGTCCACCGGCGCCAGGTGACTCGGGGTCTCATTGGTCCTCTCCGTCCTCTCCTCAGAAGAGCGTCCGACCGCTTGGGCCAGGAGGACGGGATCATCTTGGTCAAGGCCGGGCGTAGAGGGTACTCGCTCCCCCTCCTCGACCACACCACCGGTCGGCGCAACCACTTCGGGCGCCACGACGTCTCCCGCTCCTGCCGGCTCATCCGTAGGCGGGAAGCATAGCCCGACGAGGGCCTCCGGAATCACCCCAGCCGAGAGCGTGGACTCGGCGCCCTATACCGTGGCGAGCTGCTGTTGCGGAGGAAGCAGGTCGAGCACCCCTCCCACCGAGGGACTACTCAGGTCGATCCCTTGGCTCGTAGCCGCCTCGGAGATCCGGCGCGCAAGCCGCTTCGCCGGCGCTAGTCCCAATGGGGTAACCTGACTCCCTCTCCTGCGGACAAAAGAAGGCCTCACACACGCGCCTCGGCGGGGGTGAGGAGAACAGATGAAGAAGGAAGAAGAGACTCACCGAGACGATACGGGAAAACCTCGGGACGGCCGTTTTGCTGGGGGAGCCCCGCCCGACTCGGACCCCTCTGCCCGCGGCCGCTTGCTTGAGTCACCCCTCGATGGAGTCCGCTCCCGGGTTGGGGAGCCCACGCTGACCACGCGCGGCAATTGGGTTGATGGCGGCATCGGCGTAGTGTTGCCGCCGCCCGACGGCTCCTCGGCGTCCAGGGCTCCCCAATCCACCGCGGAATCGCGCCGAGAGGTTGGAAGACTCGATGTGGACCCATCGGAGGAATTCGAGACGAAATCAAAGCCCCCCTCGAAGGGACCCTGATCCTCGCTCCACAACCCGTCCTGTCGGGCGTGCAAACGTCGCTGGCGGTACTCCTCTTCGGCCTTCTCACGGGCTAACCGCTTCTTCTCCTTCTTCCTCTCGGCTGCCGCTTTCTTCAAACGAGCGGCCTCTGCTTGCTCGCGGTTCAGAGCCCGAGCGGCCGCATCTTCAGGGAGCGCGGGCCGAGAGGGTTTGTAGACCAGGGGCTGCTGGAGAAAAAGAGATATGAATGACTCGTTAGGTTAAAAAATACACAACGAGGACAAACGGAAAAACCCCGAAAACTCACCGGGATGAGGGATTCGCCCACGGAGCGCATGACGGGGTGATCCCGCATCGGATACGCCGAGGAGTCGCGCGCCACAGCTTCGCGAAGGCGGGCGCGCACCTCCTCATTCGAGAGGGCCTCAACGGACATAACCGACCCCGTCCAATCCTCCGCCAGGGTCAGTTGGTCCAGCCTCAGCCGGCGAGCCATCAGTGGAAGAAAGCGGCGCGTGGTACGCCGCGATGATCCCAGGGCCGGTGACCCCCCGCTCGCGAAGGCGGAGGACCGCCGCGTGGAGACCGGTCAGGTGTGGCCGCTCTGCCTTAGGCGGGCCCCAATGCCAGGAATCCGGCCGCTCCTCGATGGTCCTCCCCGTAAAGGCCGGGAGAGGAGCGGCCAGGTCGCTCCGCAGGTAGAACCATCGGGGGGTGCCAGCCCTTGTTGGTGGTCGTCAGAGGAAGCTTGGGGTAGTTCTCGCCCTGGCACGAGCGCAGCCGAGCGGCGTCAGCCGCCCGTCTTTCTTCACCTCCTCGACATGGAAGTAGGATCTCCAGAGGTCGAAGCGGGGGTCGATTCCGAGGAATCCTTCGCACAGGGCCACGAACACGGCGACGTGCAGCAGCCCGTTAGGGTTGAGATGCTGGAGCGCAATCCCGTAGTAGTGGAGGAGTCCGCGGAGGAAAGAATGAGGGGGAAGTCCCAAACCCCGTTCATGAAAGGGGACGAAGGACACGACATACCCATTGGCAGGGGAGGGGACGGCCTCGTCGCCCGGAGCCATCCACTCCGCATGCTCGGTCCGCGGACACAGGAGCCCGCGCTCCACCAGACGCTCGAGCTCGGCTTCGGTGACACGGGAACGGGGCCAGGCCATGGCTGGTGGGCGAGGAGGGCGACGGGCAAAGGAAAAAAGGTATGGATTTGGGCAGGCAATGACGTAGGCGGCGGCGGCGATTCGGGAGCAGGCGAGCGAAGGAGGAAGGAGAAGAGGCCTCCGGCCCCCTCCCCCCTCTTAAATAGACAGGTAAGGGAGCGGGGCGGGGGGGGAGCCTCGGGTCTCCCGCCTGTGCCGCGGGCCGAAGGGCCCACGTGGCCCCGCGACGTGCATCCCTGCTCGTCCACGTCTCCCACGCCCCGGGACTCGCGCCCCGGTTCTCTCTCTCCAAACCCTTCGTATTCCCACTTTTTTCCGTCAAATACGCTATTTCCTTTTTCTTTTCCTGCGATTTCATTTTTCAGGGAAAGGAAGACGGCGCTGGGCCGTTCCTAGGCCGGAAAGCCATGGCAAAAAGCCCACAGGGGACGCGCGCGACGAAAAACACAAATCGAAAAAATAGCCCAAGAGTTCTAAGGCCGGCCCAAGGGTCCGACGGCCACTCTGGGGCGCCCGAGCAAAGGGGCAGAGACGGGCGGGCTCGCTAGAGGCCGTAGCCTCGGCACACGAGTGCCGAGGACATCCCAACCAGCGTTCGAGCCCAAAGCTCCTGACCCCATGTATCTTGTCAAAGAGAGGCAACGAGCCCCTGTGGTCGGTCGGACGATCACGGGAACTAAGGGGGTCGGGAGCGCTGGGGGTTTTCCGAGGTCGGTCACAAGCTGATCCGACGGTCCTCCCTCGGAGGAGGACCGAGGCCTCGCTCGATCTAGCCCGTTAGTAGCTCATCGGGAGCCGTGTTTCGGCCTAAGTGGCAAAACACGAGGCGTGCCCTAACCTTCCGTCCCGCGGAGGGATTGCGTGAGGGGAAGAACGACAAAAAGACGAAACAACCTCCCCACCCCAAAACGACCGACTTGGGGAACACCGGGAGGTTGGAATCGCGAAAAAGAGACCGACCACGCGGTCGCAGAAAGACGCCTCGAGTCAACCAAATTCCTTTATTTCACGAATAAGGGCAAAAAGTACATACGGCCGAGGGCCGTGGAATAATACAAACGGGTCTCGCCACCCTCGCTGGCGAAATCGGGCGACGAAGAGCGCGGGAGTTTCGGTGCCACGAGAAGGGCTAAACTGCTGAACGTACAGTCCTTCTTGTATAGCATCTCCCCGCCCGCCGGCACCCGAGAGGGAGCTAGGCAGAGGTTCGTCCCGCGGCGGCACGACGGCGTCACGCCCCCGCCGGCTGCTTCCTTCACCTCGAGGCCGACCGACCCCGACCACGGCGTCGCATCGGCGTCCGGGAAAGAATGGGAAGCGCGGCAGTGGCTATACACGACTCCTGCAACCGCCCTGGCGCGACCGAGGCCAGGCGCTGGGCCAAGTCGAGGAGACGGCGACAGCTCCACCGACTCACTCCCCCTCAAGCCCATTCCACCACCGCCGAGGTGGGGCGGTCAGGCGGGGGGAGCTGCCGGGGGTGGAGTCGTCCTTCACGTGCGACACCGAGGAGCGTCCCTCTACGCCGAAACTCCCTGAGGTTGCAGTCATTCTTGTGGCATCAGCAGACTACTCTTCCGCCCCTTGGACCAGGGGGACGCCCTTGAGATGGTTTCCACACTGGAAACCCCATGCTAACAGAAGGAAGGGGAAGTGAGGCAACCGGGTGCCCGAAGAAAGAGGACGAAGGACTCTATTTATAGCCCAGAAACGCCCAAGACAGCCCTCCGATAGGGTGTGGGAGCACGCCACGCGGCCCCTCCTGTATAGCGTCGAGGCCTCACGAGCGTACAGAGAACTCGCCATAAAGAGGGTGAGGTGACGGCTCGGAAGAATGGGCAGAGCAGGCGTAACAGGAGCCATGCCCGGCGCAGTGGAAGCGTACGCTCCAAAACCCAGGGGAACAGAACCTCTGAAAAAATAGGCCATACTCCAGTGCCTTGGACGGACACGTCGCCATCCCGCAAAAGTCAAGCGAAATGACAAAAAGCCTTCGGGCGATTTGACAACTCGCCCGCAGGCTCGGGGGCTACACCCACCGGGTGCGCTCGCGCGCCCTGGTGAGAAAAGAGACAAAATTCGCCACAGCCTGCGGGTGAACAACTTGTTCACCCACAGGCTCGGGGGCTACACCCGGTGGGTGCGCTCGCGCGCACCCCCGGGCGACATCCAAACGGACGCTGGAAGGGAGCCCGCACGGAGGATCCCCTATCCTCCGAGCAGGCTCGGGGGCTACTGTCGGATATCAATATCCGGCCCACTCACCGACAGGTGGGACCTCGCTATTTTGAAAAGGAGACAGGCGTAAGCAAATCCATAAGCCAGGCTGGCGAGGGAAACGTCGAGCGAGAGGGGGCCGGCCGACCCCGCAACGCCCCGGCCGACCCCACATCACCTCGGCCGACCCTTCTCCGCCTCGCCCGACCCTTCTCCGCCTCGCCCGGGTCGGGGTCGGGTCAGGCTGGCGTGGGTCAACAGGGGGGACCCGGCGTGGAAGGGGACAAGGGAGACGCGTCGCCGCATATCTACCGCATGATCTATTAGCATTAACAGGCCTCACCACGCGCCGTTCGGTGTGGCAGGGGATGTGACGTGCACTGTTCTAGCCGCCCCGTAGGCGCCGCGGAAGGACGAGCACGACCCTAGCAAGCTCAAGGCTAGGGCTTACTCCAGCATCACCCACAGTACCCCGCAGGCGGCGGGGCTTCTTCAGCAATTTGGTGAACACGCATTGTACCGGCTCTCTCCTGGGGTATAAAGAGAAAAATAAGGCCTCAGGGGGGGACGGACAGACAAAGAAAACACACACGCACACACAGAGAGACTTGAGGCTCCTCCTCTCTCTCGACCGCTTGTATCCCCTACTACGAGCAACGCGAGTAACACGAGCTGACCGACACTTGACGTAGGGCGTTTGTGCCTGAACCAGTATAATACCTTGTGTCCTCTCGCGAACCATCCAAGCCTAAACGCGCAATCCACTAAATTTACTAGTTGGTAATTTCTTGCACCGACACCGGTTGGCCGCGAGCCGCCGCCAGAACTACCCGAGAGAGGAGATCAGAGGAAGAAGACAAGGGTAATTTAGTCCAAATAAATTAAAAAACACAGTAAAGGGATATGTTATGGCATATCTTGGGCTTTAATAGAATTGTAATGGTATGAATCTAAATAGATGAATTGTAAGTATTTTCAAAAATCGAGAAGTTCCAATGGTATATATCCAATTAACCCTTTTTTATTTGCTAGCGGCACCTTTAGTCTCGGGTATATATCCGTAACTAAAGGCCTCCCCTTTTAGTCCCGCCAAGGTAGTCTCGGTTGGCAACTCAGGACTAAAGCCGATTGTCAATCGGGACTTAAAGCAGTTTTTGCAGTAGTGGGGCCACTAGGAACCAAACTTGGGCAAGTATAGAGTTTGGATGGAAAAAAACATTTAATAAGTCAAAAAAGAAAACACCACCGCTGCCACCCCGGGCTCGCCGTTCTTGCATCCGCCGTCGCCGTTGCGGAATCAGATCCTCTTCACTAGTCTTAACGGTTCTTTGCAGTCAGCCCATCTGGATCGTTCGTTGGGATCCTACGGTGACCAGCTCCTGTGAACTCCACCACTTCAAGTGCTGGGCCTCAGCCCAACAAAAGTGCAGCCTCCATGGCCTCTTTGAAACAAAGGAACACAAGAGCGCAACCGCCGGCGAGGTCCACGTTGTCGCTGACCTTTCCGCCGGCGCCGCAACACGAGCGACAACACCGTGGAATCGCGGACTTGAGCGAAGCTGCTAGCGTCCGTGGCGTCCCGACGCCCATTGCCTCTGCCTCTCGATCTCATTCTCTAACATTGGGCGAGAGCCGTTAATGGTGCTTTGAATGGAAAGCTTCAATCAACATGTAATCATGGTTGCTATGTTTCTCTCCAAAATTTGATTCGCCCGCTTCTTGATCGGATGCTAGTTGAATATATCGGAGTGCTATATTTGATAAATGGGAGACCGTGCTTCTTCAGCGGCTGCAGAGAGGAGAGGGATCCGGGTCGACGATGCTTGCCGATGAGAGCGCCGGTAGTCGCGGCAAGGTGGAGAATGCTCCCCACAGCATCCGGGTCGGCGGCGGTGGAGCGCTACGACGAAGACGACATTAGGAACGATCGAGTCGAAGCTTGTGGGCCGAGATGGGCCTCTGGACAATGCTGTCGCGCGGCCTGCGGGTTGAGTCTATGGACGGGTTGCCGTAGGATCCGAACCACGATCCAGATGACCCGCGGTTGCAGGACGTGGGCGTCGTACAGGTACGGTCGTACGTCGCCATCGCATAGGCCTTTCGCGGCACCGGCCGTCCGCGACGTGCTCTGCCGCCGTGCCGTGGGTGCCGGTCACCCGCGAGGACCATAGCCGGCGTTGCCGTTCGTCAGGGCGTCGCTCCGCCGCCGGCGTCAGCACCTCTTACCTGATAAGGTAGGGAACCCCGTCGCCACAAACATACGCTAGTGAACTGCTTGGCTCTGGCTCGCCTCTACGTACAGAGCGCACGCAAGGTGTTCGACCAATTGCCTACACGCGGATTGGGCTGCAGATGGGCAGCAGCATGAAAGCCATTTCAGGTAATGCCGGAACTGGTCCACCCTCAAAGATTCCTTGTTTTAAAAAATGTTTGTTGTTTTGGGCTTAATAGTTCTTTTCCAAGGTTATAAAATGTCATGATGATTGTGCAGGGATGAAGATGAACTTGGGAAACTACTCAACTTTGCAATGAATTGGCGTCCAACAGGATCTCATTTTATCATCTTTGCAAGGCAGATTCTCTACTTGATTTCAAAGGTTGGACTACCATGCATAGAAGCAACTAAAACGACGCATTGTCCTGCTTCAATTGGTATTCAGTCTCAAAAGTAAGGCGAGGAAAAGTAACTTTCAGTAGCATCAGCTGACCATTTCTAAGGATCAACCATGCTGTAGTATGTTTTGAGAGCAACCTTGTTATAATTTAGGCACAGAAAAAGGGGAAATTTTATGTACCATGTACACAGATTCAGTCATTAGTTTTGAACTTTTATTCTACTGGCGACAGGTGCAGAGTTTATGGTAGCTTTCACCGAAGATTTCTCTACCTCCTGGGTCAACAAATTGTCTTCCCTCCATGTCTTGTTGAGTAGCGAACAAACAGAGCTAAATTCAGTAAGCTAAGAGTGGCCATCATCCAGAAGAAATAGTCCAGATGGCCTTCATTCAGATTGTCTGGAATCCACCCGGGTGCCCCACCACGAGTTGTGACCACCGCAACAAGGCTGAGCACCAGTGAGTTGAAGTAAGACCCAGAAGCAACTGCAAGCTGCCCTAGCGCAGCGCACAGGCTCTTCATGGTAACTGGGGCACGGTCGTAAAAGAATTCAGTCACGCCAATCATGCCAAAGACACTAGTTGCACCGTGCACAAAGTAAAGTGGCGCCTGCCACAGGATGCTCATTGGCACTGGCAAACTTTGATCTGTCAGGCCGTTGGCTTCTGCAACAGCCAGCCTCCTCGTCTCGAGCAACGCTGCATATACCATGATGAGTGCGGACAGCGCTAGGCCAATTCCAAGGCGCAGCGGCTGTGAGAAGCCCTTGTCGTTGCCTGTGAAGCGTCGCGCCAGTGGAACTAGTACGGTTTCATACACTGGAACCCAGATGAGGATGCTGGTGATACCAAAACTGGACATGGATGCAGGTGGGATGGCAAACGGGCCAACACGGCTGTCCATGAACATGCCCTGCTCAATCAGTGTTGAAGTAATCTGCCCCGTGACTGCATAGAAGATCACAAATGATGCCCAGGTAGGGGACATCCGCAGCAGCATCTTCAGCTCCTCAACTTGTGTCACTGTGCAGAGCCTCCAAGAGCTCATCTGCGCTGTGGAATCATTTTCTGATGGGGAAATAGCTGCCTTGTCAAAGAACCTGAAGAAAATTGTTCATCAGAGTTAAATTTTCTGTCAACTTCTTATGTTTTTCAAGTTATAGATTTCGTGTAAAAATATTTGTTTGTTGTTATATATCCGCAGCTCATAGCTGGAAACAATACTGGTTGGCACTTTGCAGAAACGAAAATTTCCGTACTCAACTGCATGTAGGGTGATTTTTAGATGTCAATTAGAGTATATATACTTTGACTTTGCAAAATTTGAGTACCTGAATTGTTTGGTATGCTTGATCTTATGACTTGCATCAGCTTCAGGAGGTGAACTGGTAGGCTCATACAGAAACGAGCTATCATCTGGCAATTGCAAATGCCAGTTCCTGACAGCTGCGGCAACCACTTGAAAAACACTCGTAAGAGGGCTTACTGTCATTTTCCTGAACCTGTATACCCTCGAGCCAGTGACAAATGCCATGAAACCGAAGAGCATGAGCACTGTCGGGATGGCATAACCCACCGCCCACCCAACATTTTCCTGCAGCCAAACAATTACTGTGCTAGACAGCAGAGAGCTGGTGCTGATCAAGAAAAAGTACCAGTTGAAGAAGGAGCCCTTCTTTGCTAGCTCCACAGGATCGTTAGGATCAAATTGGTCAGCCCCAAAAGTTGTGGTGCAGGGCTTGATGCCACCACCTGCAATTGCAGTAAGGTAGAGTCCAAGGTAAACCACTGCATGATGAACATTGCCGCCATGGTTGGAAGAAGTGGAGAACACTGGGAGTGATGCTGAAGCTATCAGAATGAGCATTGCCTGACAAACCGGAAGCATTCAGAGTTGCAGGTAACACACAAGGCAAAGCAAGTTGCTTCAGTTGTTTTTTTTTCTTTTTTTTACTTACGATTATGAAAACTGGGAGGAACACAGCAATTGTCCAGTATCTTCCCCAGTAAGTGTCAGCAATGTAAGCCCCAAAAAGTGGTGTGAGGAAGGAAGTTCCGGCCCAGGCAGAGACATTTCTTGCAGCGTCGACTTTGCTTTCATGAAGCACGGTGGTGAGATAGGTCACCAAATTCGTCGAAATTGCGAAGTTTGCCAAGCATTCACAGAATTCAACCCCTGGTATGCGTTGAATTATGAAGTTTTGTAGGCAAAGAAGAGAAAAGCAGTAGCATTTTCAAAAGCAATGTTGGTTCTTGGTTGCATGAGACATGAGTTGGTGCACTGTGGTACCTAGAATCAAGAAGCATGCCCTCCAGTTCCCTGTGCAGTGCTTGAGAGCAGGCCGGTTGTTGATATCAACTGATCCATCACTTGTATACTCTGAACCTACAGCCTATATTACAGCACCAAAAGAATCAATTTTGGAGATCAGTTCTGAACCTGCAAGTGGCTTTATATGATAGCTGCATGAGGCCATCATGGCAGCATAGTATATTCACAGGAGAAAGAGAGTACCGGAGGAGGTTGGAGATGAAGCAGGGGCCTCTCTTCGTCCGGTGTTTCCATGGGAGCCCCCTATGCTGCTGATGTTGGATATGAAACGATGGCTTTGAAGTGAAAAGAAACACTCAACAAAGAAACAAAAGAAGCTTTATTTCTAGGCATGTGGGAGGAGCAAGTAAAAAAGGACGGAGATCCCAGGATGACCTTGCCCCTTCTATTTTGATAAAGGTAAGGGGAATAAGTAGCACCTACATTTATCAATGATTTTAAAAAACAAAAAAGGGTGTCAAAGTTAATTTCTTGCCAAGGACAAAGCGTCACATTGTTGACATCGATGCCATCAACCCTATTTGCCTGCAGAGTCCAGTACTGGGGGTGTTACTGCTGTATGGTGACTACTCGTGCTCGATGGTGATACACTTCGTAGCTTTCTGGCATGCAGTCTGTTGTACGCATGGTTAGCAACAAAATTGGAAAGTACTTGTGTCCAAATTGGTCGATATCTTCAAGAAAACGATGGATTGGTATTTCCAATTGCACAATTTTGTGCTACTTATGCGAGCATCAGTTTCAATTTTCAATTTTCTCTTCTTCGTGCTTTGCTGTGCCTATGGTCCTAGGTCCTACGTCCTAGGTTCCCTTTTCTTTGTCGCCTTTGTAGTGTTTTTTTTCTTCTCTCTAATGTTGTTGTTTTTACCTGTGTAACTTTTAAACTTCGTTCTTCTTAATGAAATACATGCTAAGCATCGTTTTTTTTAAAAGAAGTGATGCCATCTAGTCTGACCATCCATGAGTTCAATTCCTGCCATCATGCAGTTATACGTAATACATCTGTTACAAAAGGTCATTGTTGACCTCATCCATGGAAGTTTATGGCCAATGTCAAGGCCATTATGCTGCAAGTTAATGACCATTGTTATGGCCATTTTGCCACCCAAGAAGCCACCTTATTGCTGCAATATTGGTACCATTAGAGGGACAATTCATGGACTACATTCATGTCCATGGTTAATTCTCCCCATTGTAATCCCCCTATACAAGGGACCTATGAGATCAATGAGAATACAAGGATTTTCACCATTTGTCACAACTCTCTCTTGTCTCTCTTAGCCACTCACAATCCAACATCTACCCCTTATCTTCTCATCGAGTAACTTCTCTACATTGTTGGACATAAGAAAGAATGCAAGATGAAAGTCTGGAATCTTCTGATGATGGTCATTACTCGAGAGCCATGTTACAACCTCACTCCTGATAATTGCATGCTGTAGTACAAACTTATCAATCCGTTCATTTCTTAAAAAAAACATATTAACCCGTTCATTCGTTGCCTCTCCGGTAAAAAGAAGTATTTGACTCTTTTGACGCTTAAATGATTTGTAATTTCTGAGATTATGAAACCAGTTTAGAAAGTTACCTACAACCAAATATCTGAATTTTTTTTCGAATGGATCTTATTCAAAACAGCAAGTGTTGCGACCAACTAGATTATTTGTTTCGTAGACATGGTATTATCATTTTCAAGAGCAACACTCGTTCGAGAAAAAAGAGCGACATATGTGTGTGTGTAGCATTTCAGTGTCGTTTGTTGGCACCGTGTGGGAGTATGTGTGGTGGGCGGACACAACTTCTGCTGTCATCTGTTTGGAAAAGAAAAGGTACAAAGGGATACTGATGGATTTATGGATTTTTTTTTGAACGAACCGCACGAGACAATGCGAGATTCTGTTGATATAGCAGAAAAAATACAAGACTACAACCCTGAAAAGCCATAGGCAGGAAAAAGAAAAGAAAAGAGAAAAACAACAAATTCTCGTCCGGTTGGATTGGGACATAACGCGGGTAACTCAAGACCTCCATGGTCGATCGACTAGACAAGGCCGGTTGAAAAACTCACAACACATGCCACATCTCCATCTAAAACCTTGGTGCTACCGTTGTTGCGCCGCCACAACAACGACCGCAGGAAGACGCCTTCAGCTGGCAATCGCTGCAGGAAACAAACCTGATCACTGGCATACGTGAATAGTTGCCTCCGCGCCGGTCCTCACAGACCATCTCCTGCCAAGCCTTCGCCGGCCCCACGGGTCGCGACCAACCACCACCACGGCAAGAACGAACAACCATGACAACCACCACAAGAGACAGTAGCCGCCAACCCATCACTACTCGCAACCTTAGGGGTGGGATCTTCTCCACGAAGCCTCCAAGGAGGGAAACGACGCCTGAAGGCGCCGCCGACATGAGGTTTTTCAACCGAAGAATCCCAGTGGGTAGGAGGATCTCAAAACACTGCCTCCAGCGAGGGAAATGGCGCCTAAGGCGTCACCAATGTAAGCATCCGCAAAAAGCTGATTAGGGCTTTCGCCCAACTCCTCCACCCACGAGTCCCTAGTAAGCGTGGCGTTGTTGCCGTGCCGAGCAAATGTGTGCAGAGAGCCGCCGATGCCGCTGCTGCGGCGACTCGATCACTGGCATGCGTGACCGATCACCACCGCACCGGCCCCCAAGGGCCGTTGTCAAGCCAGACATCACCCGCCTCCGCACGTTGCTCCAGTAGAGCATCCCGCCATCTCGCCGTCTGTCCAAGCAGAGCACCTCCATAACTTGCGCCGAGATTGGTCGTAGTCATGCCGCTGCCGCCACCCTCTACTATGCTCCGCCGTCGTATGTACAGCCGTCGTCGTACTCCTCGATATCCACGGTCCAGGGTGGCCCTCCCACACTGGGAGCAGCCTCCATCGCGCCAGTTAGATAGATCCGGCTGCGAGGGAACCGAATCCACCGCCGCCGGTGCCACATCCGGCCAACCCCGCTAGCGCCGCCCCTCCGACCACGCTACAGCCACAACCATGGACGCCACGCGCTGCTCCTCCGTGCAACGCCAGGGAAGGCCAACGCGCGGCCACCCATGGTGGACGGCCGCCCGTGGTGGACGCCCGCGCCGGCCGCGCAGCCCCGCTGCCGGTGTGCCAACTCTGCCGCCGCCCGCACGTCCTTGCAGCCTGGCCGGCCCACCTCCTCCGCGCCTGAGCAGGGCCCCGCCGTCTGACTCCGACGCCAGACCACTGCCGCCTCACGCGCGCGCCCTGGCCATCGTGCCGGCGTAGGCCAACGCACACGCCCCAGGCAGATCCGGCCCCGGTGCCTCCGGATCTGGTCCCTTGGACCCCGGATCTGCCGGAGGGGGTCGCCATTGCCGCTGCTAGGAAGGGGTCGCCATTGCCGCTGCCTCACGCGAGCGCCCTGGGAATTGCGCTGGCACAGGCCTGGGCACGCGCCCCTGGCAGATCCGGCCCCGGTGCCTTCGGATCCGGTCTCCTGGACCCATATCCGCTGGCGGGGGTCGCCATCACCGCCGTCTCCTCTATGGCCCGGCCCCTCTGCGTCGTTGAACAGCTCGGGAGCATCCCGTCCGGCAAGAGAGACCCCGCCGCCGCCTTCCTAGCAGGCGCTTGAGCTTTCGACGCCCTGCTCCGGCGGCGGCGAGGTGGAAAGAGGCGGGAAGGGGGCTGGTGGCGGCGGAGTGAGGTGGCCACCTGAGTCGCCCCTCGAGGAGACGACGCGGGCGTCAGCTAGGTGGGCTTCTTGTGGAAAAAATATCGCAGCGGATTTAAGGATTTTATGAGGTGCAAAACTTATATTCTTAAATGGTCATTGTTTTGGTCTTGGCCCATCCATTCCCTCTTGCAGTTAATAGTGTCAATGAGGTTTGCTGATCGGCTTCGCAAAGGAAGCAAATGAAGAAATTGGGACCTATTAATATTTAAGATTTGTATGAAGTAGACGAGATAAATATGCCATTATTTTACAAAGAAAAGTCTAGTAAGAGCATCTTCAGCAGTCCTCATTCCCAATCCAACTAGCATATTATGAGAGTTATTGGAAAAATAGTGTTCCAGCAGATTCTCTTTATCTTTCTCTTTTCCCAATAATTATTGGGACAAACCAATATTCATCTCAACTCTTCCCAAATAGAAGGAGAGTTGTGACTCTCCCAATACGGTAGTTGGATTAGGACAAGTTTATTGGGGACTGCAAAAGCAACTTCTTCAATAATCATGAAAGAAACATTAGGATATCTCCATTAGGTGATTATTGGTAAATACTTATTGAACGAAACAAAAAAAATTGAACGAAGGGAAATACTTATTAAGGAACTACTGGAGATGCTTGCCTAGCCAACTATGGCCCTACGGGGTGTAGCTGCCAAGCTGCGACAGCAAGCTGGATCAATGTTTCAACAATAGTGAGATGTACCGTCAAGTACTACTTTTTTCAATTTTTTAAACATGATATTAGTTTTGCTCTAAGTTAAAGTTATCTATTTTGATCAAATTTATAAAAAATATAACAATATCTATAATATCAAATTTGTTCATTGAATCCAAAATAGAATATACTTTTCAAAGTACGTATCATTTATATTATAAATATTGTTATATTTTACTATAAGTTTGATCAAAGTCGTATACTTTGACTTAAGACATGTACTCAATCCGTCCCAAATTATTATTTATTTTGTTTTTCCTAGATTCGTTACTTTAGCTATGTATTTACATATATGTTATGTGTAGATACATAGACAAATAATAAAGTAAAAAAATCAAAATGAATAGTCATCTGAGACTGAGTGTTGACGCGAAAACGTGTCACGCCAAAATACTCTGTAACACCACAGGTGTTAATGAAACACTAAGAGGACCATTAGAGCACTAATGAGGAGAAATATAAAGATTAAAAGCTTAAGAGCTATTAAATGAGCATAAGCTTGCCCTAGGGGCATTTTGGTAAATTGTCACCCTGGAAAGGTTGACCAGGTCAAATTTGAGTTGAAAACTCCAAAAGATAGCAAATAATAAAAAATTCTTGGAATGATCAAGTTTGAGAAGAATTCAAACTTAGAGAATCAGATTTGGTTAACTCAGATATGGTGATAATTTGGTCATGATTCTAGGGCTTATAACTTGCAATCTCAAAGGATTTAGCCCAAGGTTATATTGAGAGAAATGTAGCACTATGTTAGGACTAAAACTTTGGTTATTGAAGATTCAAAAGTTTACATTTGGTTTTTGGAGAAAACTTGGCCTAAATGCGGCAGGCTTGAAAGTGTTAACTGAATTTGAGAAGTGCTCATTGCTTTGGCTGAAATTCAGTGCAATAGAACTTGTGGTATAGAAAGATTTAGCTCCAGTGCATATAAGGAAAAGTGTAGACCTATCATTCCTCTACAAGGTTGGTATTTGGAGCTCATAAAGTTTACATGTGAAGTTGGGAGTAATTTGGACTTAAATATGACAGCTTTGAAAGGATTCAGAAATTCAGAAATTATGTCCAAGTTCCCAGCTTTGTAACTTTTGATTCTTTGAGATTCAGACCAGGATGTTTATAAGGGAATTGTAGCTCTAGGATTCAGCTACAACTTTTGTATTTGGAGTTTGAGAGGTTTGCATTCAAAATCTGGAGGAAAATTGACCTGAACTTGCTGGTTTGCATGGATTCAGAGAAAGGTTCAGAGCAGAGCAGAGTGAGCAGGCCGGCTTGCATGGATTCAGAGAAAGGTTCAGAGCAGAGCAGAGTGAGCAAGCCGGCAGTAGATTGGCTGGCAGCTCGCCGCCGTGGGCTAGCCGTGCCACGCGCCGCTGCGGTTGACGTCCAGCGCGAGGAAGAACAGCAGGAGGTGGCGAGTTCCAGAGTTGTGCTCGAGCTCCATAAAAACCGTCGCCGGTCGTCCTTATCCTTTTCCTCCCTTTCCTATTCGCCACCACCGTCGATGACCATCTCCTTCACCGCCGGATTTCGCCGTCGCCAGTTCGCCTCCGGCCAATTCCTTTCACCCACAGCACCACCGGCCTATCCCTTTTCCGTTCCACCCGCTCTTGCCCCAGTCCGTCCACCGTAGCCGCAGATTGCCATCGTCTTATCTAGAGCGCAGCCACCGAGCTCCATCAAGCCGCTCGTGGTGAGGACCATCTTCCTGACGCTCTCATCGCCACCCGACCTCATGGTCGTGCTCCTCGTGTCCTAGCGCAGCTCACTGAGGTGTCTGTGGTCCGAATCCGTGGCTTGTTCCGCCGGAACGCAAGCGCTGCCATGGAGCTCCGCAGAGCTTGGGCCACCGTCACGGAGGTCCTAGCTTTGGCCGCTTAAGGCTTAGGGTTAGGTTCTCGTTAGGTCCAGAAGATAGTGTCGAAGCTCTATGTGTAGCTTTTGTTCGGAGCTTGGTCGCCGCCGTGCCGTTTACTGTGCGCCGCCGCCGTTCTTTGCCGCCGGCCATGGCCACTGCCGTGGGCTGCCGTTCCTCCACCCTCCATGGGGGCTTGGTCCCCGAGTGAGTGTGCGAGGCCATGGAACACCTGGCCGAAGTGTTCTGGGCGCCCCAGATGCCGCCGCCGGCGAGAGCCCCGCCGGTGCTGACCGCCGCCACGGCCTTGGTCGATTTTGACCGGGCGCGTGCGAGCGTGAGAAGGGAGAGGAAGAGAGGGGGCCGGGCCTGCATGTAAGAGAGAGAGAGAGAGGGAGTGAGGACTGCAGGTTGAGAGTGGGAGAAAACCAGGGGGTTTTGTGTAAATTTGTTAGGTTTTTAGTTTTTAGTTTCTAGATTTAGTTTTAAATAGGTTTTAATTAGTTTAATTCACAATAATAATTAGATTATTTATTTAAATATCTTTCTTTTTGGGTATTTAAATAAATAAATTGGTTAAGTAATAAATAAAATTTTGAATAATGATTTATAATAAGAAATTAATAATAATAAATAGGATAATTCTTTTTATTGTTTAGAATAATTCATTAATGCTTTTAAAAATTATTAAAATTCTAGAAAAATAGATATAATTACAAAATAATCTGTTCAGGTTTTTCAGTGTAGTCTTGCAGTCTAGCTTTGTTCATAGGTTTTGCATGTGCTAACTTATGCATCATATCGTGTAAAAGGAGAAGCTTCAGAAGTTGACTTCGTCGAGCTTCCACCGGAAGGACACTAGGAGCCAGACGAGGTGGAGTTGAAGCTAGAGCCAGAGTTTTCTGCTGCTGCTGCTGACACTAACCCTGCAGTTGACCAAGGCAAGCACCGGAGCATCCAAACCCTATTTTAAGTATTACATCACGTATTACTATTGTATTGCATGCATTACGTTTAGGAGTTGTGTGAAATGTTGATTGCATGACCCTTCCTTGATTAGGACAACTTTAGATGTTTACCCTTGTTTAGTGAAGCTTAGTTATGCTTAGTGTCGAGGTTGTACTCGTCAGATATTTGTCCGGTAGACACCCCGCTTTGTGCGAAGATTGATCACGGTGATGAACAGAAAGACACGGGATTTTATACTGGTTCGGGCCCTCGAGATCGAGTAATAACCCTACGTCCAGTTGCTGCTTGTATTATTTCGTCGAGTACAGATTACAATGCGTAACGAGTACCCTCGGGTGGATTGTGGAATACAAACTTGGATGTTCGATACCCTCTACGCACAGGACCCCGCTATTTATACCCAGGGAGACGTGCCTTACAAGACAAAACAGACCTAAACCTAGCAGGACTCGAACTGTCTTCGGGCTTCCCTCCTGCGATCTGGTTGTCGTGTCTTGTTCGGAGTCTTGGTCGTCTTGGAATCGGTAGTCGGCAATCCTCGTGGTCGGGTACCCTGGTATTATGGCCTCAACAGTAGCCCCCGAGCTTATCTTGTTCAGAAAAGGTTGATCGTTCAATAGTCTTCGGGTCTTTTTTGCTCTTCGGGCGATTTCTGGATATGAGAATATCTCGTCAATCATGAGAGCCAGAAAAGTTCCCGAACTCTTGAATGTGGAAACCTGCATCTGAATGATAAGGTCAAAGAAAAATATCAGCCATTAATAATATAAAAGAACTGTTCCGTCTTGGAAAATGAAACGCCCCAGGAGTGATGTAACTGCTGCCCAGTGCATTTAAAACCCACTCCGCACGTCTCCCGGAACTTTAGCAGTGCACGCGGTACGGCTCTGCTCCGGCTCCTCGAATCCCGCACGAAGCGTTGCATCTCTGGGTCTTTAAATATCAAATCTCCTGGATTGATCCGTACTTGAACTTTCCATTCTAAACCTTCCCCCTCTCCTCGCCATGGGAAAGAAAAAGCTTAGTAGTAGATTCAAGCTTCCTCGCCTCCTCTTTGGAAACTCCCCTCGCAGCTCCGGCGAACAACCGCCTGACAAGCCGGAGGACCCGCCGGCGCCGACACCACCCGTCGCTCCTCCTCAGGCTCCGCTCCTGGCTCTCCCCTGGCATGGGGATGAAGGAGTCGAGGTTGAGCCACCAGAGGTGGAGGCTCCGGTGATAGCGCCGCCGTCTCCCAAGGCTGCTCCGCCGTCTCCCGAGGCTGCTCCGTCGAGCATTGCCGCCGGGAAACGCCCTGCGCCTTCCTCTCCAGCCCCGGCGTCCCCTATCTCCCTCTCCTCCGACGACGAGCCAGAGCAAGGAGGGAGAAGGGTCCGGCCGAAACCAGAGGCGGCAGACGCAGGCGCATCTTCGTCTTCTGCTCCGGTGGACACCAGCGGCGACGAGGAACTCGCCCGGCGCCTCTTCGTCTCCCTGAACCGCGACCTGATCGGGATTCCCGGGGACGGAGCGCTCGTGGATCTCGTCAGCGACTCTGAAGAAGAGAACGCGATAGATGAAGATCCACCGGAGACTACGCCATCGCCCTGATCAGCAGTTGATATTCATCAACCCAAGATCAGGGTGCTTTAGTTATTTTGATTTCAGAATAGTTATCGATCCACTGTGAAATGTTCCCTCTTTTGAATTTAATGAAGAAATTTCACTTGATGGATGTAATTTTGAATTTCTCATGCTCTGATATTTTGCCCAAGCCAATCTGTTTAGGAAATTATTCATCCAGAACAAATCATCCCGAATAAACTCTTTCTCCCGAACAGACCGATAATCTCTAGTGTGTTCGGGAAATTTGATCCCAATTAAACATGATCGGGAGATCTCCTCGCTTCACACTAAATGTTCGGTCATTTAAAACTGATAGCTTCCCTTGTAAGCCAACAATTCTAAATGCATTGAATCTGACCTGCACAGTTTTCGAAACGACGCATGCCGCAGAAAAAGGAAAGAATCTTTTTGACCCAACAGACACTGCGGATCGCGCGGCTCAAGGGCAGGTTTTTCGGGGCTCGCGCTCCCTCGCAGAACCATAAAGCCCCCAAGCGCGGCCGCTTGAGATCTATTTGGGACTTCGACTTCCTTGTTCACATCCACAAAACACTCGCCATTCTCAACCACTGTTCATCTGCTCCTCCAACCTTGCCTAGTCTCCAGCCGCCATGGCATCCCCGCACCAGTCATCTTCCGGCACCGAGTCCACTGAGAACCAGAGCAACGCCGCGACCGGACGCGAACTTCGCAGTGGAAACACGATCCCTACTGCGAATGAATACTGGAAGAAATCAACCACGACGGAGAAAAACCTGCAGAAGCTAGAAGATCTTGGATTACTCCCAAGCACCGAACTCTTCCCTCGGCAGCATGCCAAAGGTCAGATGTTTCCAACCCCGGACACTCTCGAGATGGTGGTGTTCTTGGAATTCTTTCATTGCGGATTCGGGGTTTTCCCGTCTGAGTTCCTCCACAGCGTCTGTGAATATTACCAAATAGAGCTTGTGCATCTTAAGCCTGGCGCAGTGACAATGCTTAGCGTCTTTGCCTTCTTATGCGAAGCCTGGTTAGGAATTAAGCCCTCACTGCTGCTGTGGAGGTATTTTTACATCCCTTCATACTATAAGAATCAGATGATGATCGGGTCCATCAGTTTCTCCTTGAGAAATCGGGAGATTTACATTCCCTTTCCAGTCAAAGATAGCTGGAAAGGATATGAACGTCACTGGTTTTACATCACCCTTCCCCAAGCCTCGCGGGCAAAAGGGAAGTACTTGATGCCGAATCTCAAGGATGAGGTCAAGGCCGTGCCAAGACTTACTTCTGACATGAAAAAGCACATTGACCGGATTGTGGAGCTCCGCAACGCAGGTCTGACGGCAGTTCATGTGGCGGAAATCTTCATTAGATGGAGATTCATTCCGCTCATGACTCATGACCGATATGCCTGGACATTCACGGGCGTCAATGATCCGAACAGGATGAAACCTGACGGTGAGCATTTATTTTTCTGTTCAACTGTTTTTCTGAGTTAGTTCGGTCATTTGAGTTCATGACTCTTAACTAACAGTTATCCCAGAGTCAGAAGTGCTTGAACGCTTGAACAAGATGTTCGGGACTGGCCTCCCGGTTTGGGAAGACGTCCCATCACCTTATAGCGCCGAGAACCCTCCTCCAGTGGTAAACTGTTTCTCAGAAAAAGCTTCTTTCCTGTATAATTATGATATAACATTTCTCTTTTCTTCCGACCAGACTCCAGCTATTGTTGATGCCCCTCCCCAGAGCGGTGCCATCAATGTTGAAGAGGAGGGCGAGCAGCCTGTTGATCAGGGTACCAGGGCCCCGATCAACAATCCACCCGAACTATCACCTGGTTTGGAAAAGGAGATCCCGAGCAGCCCCCAGGCGAATATCCCCCGAACTCGGAAACGCTCTCGCAGTGTGGAGGGGATAGTTCCAGATTCGGAAGTCTCTGGATCGCCGGGGTCAGCCAGTCGGCAGCCCAGTCACAATCAGCCTCGTCCTGTCGCCCAGGTACCAAGCATGATCGTATTCGGGCGTTTATTCGCAGCCTTTGACCGCATATCCAAAGCCAAACATGATCGGGAGATTTCTCGACAGGAAACTCGTCCGACCAGGCCATTATCAAAGCTGACTGCTGGTGCCAAAAGGTTTAAATTCAACATTCCGACGGCCAAGTAAGAACTTTGACAATCTTTGAATATGTTTGAATCATTTTTCTCAAATGTNATTTATAATAAGAAATTAATAATAATAAATAGGATAATTCTTTTTATTGTTTAGAATAATTCATTAATGCTTTTAAAAATTATTAAAATTCTAGAAAAATAGATATAATTACAAAATAATCTGTTCAGGTTTTTCAGTGTAGTCTTGCAGTCTAGCTTTGTTCATAGGTTTTGCATGTGCTAACTTATGCATCATATCGTGTAAAAGGAGAAGCTTCAGAAGTTGACTTCGTCGAGCTTCCACCGGAAGGACACCAGGAGCCAGACGAGGTGGAGTTGAAGCTAGAGCCAGAGTTTTCTGCTGCTGCTGCTGACACTAACCCTGCAGTTGACCAAGGCAAGCACCGGAGCATCCAAACCCTATTTTAAGTATTACATCACGTATTACTATTGTATTGCATGCATTACGTTTAGGAGTTGTGTGAAATGTTGATTGCATGACCCTTCCTTGATTAGGACAACTTTAGATGTTTACCCTTGTTTAGTGAAGCTTAGTTATGCTTAGTATCCTCACAGTTCCATCATAGCACTAGTAAGCTCAGGCTTTTTCCCTATCACCTTTACTTGTTGTTATAAAGATGAATTGGAGACCAGGCGCGAGGGTGAAGGTTGAGAATGGAGTCTCAAGCCGACACATCGCCTCGATCATTTTAGGGTTTGTTGTTGTTTACCTTGTGATCAAGCTTTGAACATACTAGTCATATGCCGGATACTTGAAACCGGTAAGCTGATGTAGCTGTGGTTACTCCTAGACTTGAAATGTGGCTCGCTCTTCTCGCAATGGTAGGTGGCAGGGGTGGCCGTAAACTCACACGTCGGGTAGCCAAGGCGTGGGGCCGGTGTGGGGGGGCGTCCCTGGGTTCGAGCGAGGGCAATTCAGGTTTTGGGGTGATGATAGTGAAAGGTTGCTTTGTGTGGACCACCCTAGGGACCACACAACGCTTATGACTAGGTTTTGCCCTGCAGGATGAAAATTGGTCCGGATCGCCGCACTTCTCGGTATGAATACCGCTTGATCCCCGATAGACACCATAGTAACAAGATAATGATGATGATGCTTATGAAACTTGAGGCTTGCTTAAGATCTACATGTGTGATTTACTTCTGTTGCTAATCTAGTCTTTTAGGTAATCACTATAATGGCTAAAACTCTGAAAGTTTAGGATGTATATTAGTAAGCTTTTATGCAAAAGTTTCACCTATCCATAGCCTCAAAGCCTTGCATGCCCTTATGTGTCTATATTTATATGTGTATGTAGACGGGTCAGTCTTGCTGAGTATCTTTGTACTCAAGATACCATAACTGTTGCAGAGCCGCCTGAAGACTTTCAGTAAGGCAGGGAAGGACTCCAGAAGAAGAAGAGGCATATTGATGAGCCCAACATGTTCTCTTGACTTTGTCTTGTCTTTGTTTAGAATAAGTGATGACATCACTGAATGGTCCTTGTTATGACCAACCCTTGTCTCTTCCGGAACTCTGTAGTATTGACATGCACCTGAGTTTGTTTCTTATGTTTGTAATAACTCTACTCCTTGTATAATTATGTGTATTGTGAATTCGTCTGTTGTGCTCCTATATGGTGCAATTCTGTGTATGTGAATTGTACCGGAGTTAAGTGGATGTTTCAGATGTCCTGTGGACATCTGACGAACTATCGGGTTTATGCCGTCTGAAGTGCGTAAGCTGTGATTGTCAGTAAAATGATAATCTGACGCACTTGAGCCAGTTTAAACTGGACGGTTCCGCCACAGCTGGTATCAGAGCGCATACATACATAGGATAACAATAGAGGAATTATCTAGAAGACCCTTCCTTGGCTCTAGTTTGATAAAAATTGGTCTTGTTTAGTAAGGTGGCAATAAGACTAACAGTTACTATGGTATTTCATACTGCTAAACTTACGATTCAGTAATGATGCACCTTCGCTCAGGTGAGTAGGTAAGCTATTTTTACAATTCATATAATATTATGACTCTGACTTGTGCAAGCTCGCTTGCGTGAGGGGGCCCCGTTCAATTATTGTTCGGGGGGCGACATGTCCTTAGGTTTGTCCTTAGGCTTGCCAACATCTGTCGCCTGATGTGGAGTCGGAGTTCCCACCGTGTGATCTTATTAATCACGGTCGCTTTACCCTGAGGAGTGGCCTACTCAGGGGCATCCCATATGGCAATGATATGGGACATGCAAACGCCGACCATATGGTGATGAGTATGGGAAAAGTGAATACGTGTCAGTGTATGAAGCACTGTCCATGCAGCATTGAACGCATGGGTATCATTTCTATAGTGAATGGTAATGAATGGTTTTCTGCAGGTACGCTAACATAACCGCGAATCGAGTAGATACGATTAGCCCTATATTGGGATGAGAGACGTACGTTGCCACCAGTTTTAAAACTCTCTGTTTGTCTTCGTCTTGCAAGGAACGTAGGCAAATGTCTGCATCCTAGTTGCATTGCATGTTTAGCTGCTTTTGGGTTTCTTTTGGGGAGTGACGTTAGAGTCTTACCGTTCTTTTGAACAGTTGGACAGTGCCAATAGCTGGGTAGATGAAGAAGGATGGACCCATGGATACTTTGTTGATAGACTAGGTTTTCCAAAGTTGTTGTGGGACACACTTCAAGAATTAGGCTATACAGAATATCCGGAGTATGTTGGAAAGGAGTTTTTGTCTGAGTATAGCTATGAGTGTTCCATGACAGTCAACGTCCCTACTTGCACCGCTCATCCTAAGTGGGAGCCTTTTTCCATATCTGTTAGAGGAGTTCAGTATTCTGATTCAGTGGAAACTACTGTTCACAAGGCTTTAACAGCCGTTTGTGAGAAGCATAAGTATGACGTCAGTAATACTAGAGCGAAGTACTTTCCCTTTGCACACCAAGATGGTGGAGTTTGGAGGCGTCGCTAGAAGGCTTCCTTCACTGAAGGCCGTGAGGAATACAATCCTATTCTTGCAGTATCTTCACAATATATGAGTTCCATGTACAATCTACATCAAGATTATGAAGCCGAGTACTAGAGGAATCAACAAGAACTTGCAAGCGCCCAAGCCAAAAAGCAGATCCTAGCAACAGATCTGAAAGTGAGTTAAGATTCTCGAGCATCCCTAGAAAAGGCTTATGCAAGAGATGTCACCGCCATGACAAGTCTATTGAGCATCTTGGGGAGCAGCTGAGAGAGGCTTATGATAGAGTGAACCACAATGAACAAACTGCCACGGAAACTAGAAGGGAGTTAGGTGCAACAATTACCAAACTTGAAGCTGAGAGGTTAGATTAGTTGCATATGATTATGGCTCTTCAGCAACAAGTGGAAGAATATCAGAACATGGTAATTCCCATGGGAGTTGAAGCCCAAGAAGAGGTTCCAGCTCCGGAATTTCCACCTCGCTTGCCCATAGTAGATGAACAGAATATTGAAGCCGTTGATGTTGAAGGGGATGAAGTCCAACTCCCCGGAGCTGAAATTCCTGACTTGTTGCACATGAGAATATAGATGATTTTATCAATTTTGAAATGAAGAATAACATTGATGGAGTGCATCCAGGTTGGGTAATCAATGCAGAAAATAATATAAGTGAAGATCACAACCATGTCTGCCATAACCCAGTTTCTATCAATATGGGAATACCAGGATCACCAGAAGCCGGACATGAGATAGAATGTGAAAATATGTTGGCCGCTTCGGTTGTTTGATGAGAAAAGGGTAGCCATGTCCAACCTAATGAACTTAAAGTCTTTAACCAGAAGTTTCCATAGCTTTAGTTGAGGATCACCATCATCTGCACACGCAGAGAGGCTCCTTGCAGCACCTCTGATCAAACTGGTCAGACCAGTTCTGATAACTGGTCAGACCGCTTCTCGCCGGAGAGCCCGATGATGAACCAATGAACGCTCGCTCGGGAGGGTCCCTGTCGGGGCAAGCGTGCGCAGGGTTGTTCTGGATCGGCAGGCCACCTAGAACGTCCACAAACGCCGTAGAGATGAAGGAAAAACAGCAAGTATGAAGATTGGAAAAAGCTAGGGTTTAGAGAAACAAAAAATAGAGACAAAATAAAAGATAAATTATTTTTAATCGATTGGATACCCTCAATCGGCCGTGACCTTTTATATTTATAGGTAGGGGAGGTCTTGCCCCATTAGGAGTGTTGACGCTTGTTAGTGGCACCTTTTTAGTTCCAATTAAATAGTGTTTTGGGACCAATTCATATACTAACCCGCCACTTGGCACTTGAAATAACCTTGTTTTCGCATATGCATGTATTTTTGGAGGATTTTGGTTTACGCAGGTTTTTGAGCTATAAATGAGCACTTTTGGACGAAGACCAAGGTCCTAATACGACTATGATTTCGTTCGCTCTCATCTATGGTGAACCAACCTCCAAGAATGAGCAAGGGCAAAAACTTGAAGATAAGGTCGGATGACTTCGAAATCAAGGCGAATTAGGCAGACATTTGGAAAGTTATCAAGGCCCAATCTTATCCCGAAGCAACCGATGTCCAAATACCCACATGCATTGGCACCTGAATTCCTGGAGGGTCTAGAAGCTTGCACGCAAAAGATGAGACCGAGACGGGCTAAAAAGGCTCTAGGCCGGCCGGCCCAAGGGGGTCCGTGCCGGCCGGCCTAGCCTCTTTTTGCGCCGCCTCGGCCTCCCTTTCGAGCTAGGGTTTTCTCGGACTATTTATAGCCCAATCCACCAGAAGTCGGCGAAAACTAGGGCATACACCAAAGGGAGACGAGGATCGCTGCAAGTCTTCAAAGGTACCTAGGGCATGGCCTAGGCCAACCCCAGCCGCCATGGCCTCCCTGCGCGGTTGTGCCACGGCGGAGCTTAGGAGTCAAACTCCAAGATTCATCGGGGTATGTACACACACGATGGTGATATCAATCTAGTCTCTACTCTAGTTGTCTCAACCTTGGTCTACTTCATTGGATGCTTTATATTCATATGTGCGGCCACCGTATGTTCTTAGTAAGATTAGATCTAATCGTGGTGATTAGTCCATATCTTGCGGATATATTGAAGTATCGCGTTCTAGCTAGTCCGTCGATTACCCCGGTGTATTGACAGCATGCGGGAGGGAAAAGTTCTAGCGACGACGTGATGTTGAGTTGGATCAATGGCGAGTACGATAGGAGTTGTTGCAGCCACTACAAGAGAAAGCTCGTCGAGCGCCTGGTAGTTGTTTGGGGTAAAGCTTTGGGGAACCTTAGGCGTTGGCACGCACCTCACGGCGGCAACCATTGGAAAGTAGGCCACTTGCGAGCCGCCTTTTGGAGAGAAGACTCTGGTACCTTTGGTAGAGATGCAATCTATGCTTTTGATCACTTTTTGACTAAGAGCTGTACCTAGAGACGATTAGGCCTTTTGTTAACCTTGGTTATGCTATCTTTGCTTATGCTTCCGGATGAGATCAACCCTACACTTCACTCATATCTATTTGGTTTACCTTCATATGCAATCTACGCTTAATGTTGGGATTAGATCCATTTAGCTAGGTGGAAAACCCTACGAAGTTCACTGTTGATCCACAGATTGATAAACATTGGGAGAATACTCTAAGGGAAAAGCTATCAACGATCCGTGCGCTTGCAGTTCACAATTGGCGCGTCTAAGGACCGTCAACAAGGAGTCGAAACCCTAACAAATCTGGTGCTACAATACAACTCCTAGTTGGATTACACAGACCAAAACCGGTCTGACCGACCTTGCACTCCGGTCTGACCGGTTTACCTGGGTGCAACTCTTTCCAAGGTCATAATTCTCTCATTCGAACTCCAAATCCGACGTTCTATATATGAATTTTGATCGTCTCGACGAGAGCTACACAATGATGGAGTCCAATTTGTATTTTGAGACACTCACCAAATCCGGTCTGACCAGATTAGGAAACTGGTCTGACCGGGTTTCCCAGACTGACAAGTAAATGCCAATTTTGGTCGTCAACATATGCCCTCCTGTTTTCTAGCAAGCTTGCGCACTAGAAAACACTTCTAAGACCAAAATTATCCTCAGGGCGATGCTAAATATATAGAACATCGGCCATGTCATGACACCTCTCCTAAGCCGAAGTTGAAGCCTCCACACCATCCTTTTAGGTGCCGCTGACTTCTCCTCAACTTGTGGCTCCATTGATCGCTTGTGCATCCTCTGTAATTTCTTTTTTGAGTACGAGACAAGGCTGGAGGACACCATCTTGGTTGCATACATCGTGAATCTTGTTTGTTGCCTTCCTCACCTGCCTTAGAATCAATAGATGCACTTTTCTCGACCAGATTATCATTAGTAATAATCGGCCTTTGTGATGCCCCATAATTGTAGTATGAAACAGGATATGGAATAAAATATGGCTGCATATTCATACTATTGTAATCTTAAGGTATATAATAATAAGGACACGACCAAGACCATGGTGCAGCCAGTCCAAAAGATGAATATAATATATTATCACAATTACCTTGACATGAGGAAAATTGTGGCTGCTCCTGATGTTTTAGTGAAAATTCTTCCTTTTCTGGCCAACTCTTCTGCTTTTTAGTAGCTCCTATCTTCTTATATTTTTCCAAAAGCTCCTCAAAGGTCAGCCTTGCTTTTCCCTTTGAACCACCAGAAGCTCTAGGTATAAACCGGTCAGACCGGTTTGGCGAACCGGTTAGATCGGTTCTGTTAGAGCCGGTGTTTTTACTTTTGACTTGCCCCCCGAGTGTCAAATTCTTATATGCAACTTTAGGGGCTCTTTTCAGTAATATTTTCTTGTTCCTTTTCTGTTCTGGTTGTTCTTCACCAATGATTACATTCTTCCTGTTTGTTGTATCGGCTTGACTCGGCCTGATCAACACTTTGGGATTCTGTATCTCAATGGTGTTGACAGAGAAATTTTTAGGAAAAGGATTTGAATCAACTTGCATTTCATACAAAGTCAAATGGCCTTCATTAATGGCCGATTGAATTTGCCGACGAAAAACATTACAATCATTAGTTGCATGTGAAAAAGAATTATGAAATTTACAATATGCATGCCACTTCAGCTCATCAAGTGACGGTATAGTATATGTGAACCTGATGTATCCGTTTCTATGCAACTCATCAAATATCCTATCTCACTTGGATACATCAAAAGTAAATTTCATTTCTTCTTGCCGATTTTTGTGAATTGGCTTAAGAGAAGGGCAACTATATGATTGAGATTTGCTCAGCCATACAAATTCAGCAGCACATACCTCTCCATCCTCATCGTCCAATGAATCATAGTTTAACATATGTATATTAGGATAGTCAGATTTTGACCGAATATCTTGACTTCAGCTTTCTTGAGCTAAAGCCTTTTGTAATACTTGATTAATAGTAAGAAATTCATAGCCCTCTAATTTCTCTTTGATATGAGATTTCAAACCATTAGAAGATAATTCGGCAAGATCTTTTTCAGAAATAATCAAACTATAACATCAATTTTTAGTATCTCTAAATCTTCTAATATACTCAGCAATAGACTCATCACTCTTTTGTCTAACCGATGTTAAGTGAGATAGCCTCAATCCATTATCACCGCTATAAAAGAGCTCATGAAATTTATGTTCGAACTAAGACCATGTATGAATAGAATTAGGAGATAATGCCGAAAACCATGAGAAAGCCGTACCAGATAATAACAAAGGGAATAATCTGATTTTTAAATGATCAACATTATCATGAATACCCAATTGTACATTAAACTGACTAATATGCTCCCATGTAGTCCTATTATCCTCCAGTAAATTTGATAAACTCTGGTAGTTTAAAACCTTCAGGATAAGGCATAGCATCAAAATTTGTAGGATAAGATTTTTGACATACTAGAGTTTTATCCTTAACCTCTACGCCAAAAGTATCTTTAATCATAATAGCCAAATCCTTTTTATATTCTTCAAGCAAACTTTTAATATAAAGATCATTTGGCCCTTGCTGATTATTGACATTTGGCACATGTTGTAGTATATGGTTCGGTTGTGCATGCAATGGTTGCTGCAAATAACCTGAACTTTGGGGAGACATAAGATTTGTACTATATGTCATTGGAGTATATGCGGATACATAACCAGAAAAACCACTGACTCGGCCAGAATTAGCCTGAACAGGTTGCATACTAGCTATAGGTTTGGGCGTTGCCTGATATGCAACAATAGCACCTGAACCGGTTGGACTGGTTCCTACAACGGTCTGACCGGAATCTGTCCACACTGTGTGGCGGCATTCAAACCGGTTGGACCGGTTACTGAAACCGGTCTGACCGGATTTATCTGGCTAAACTGTCCCGGAGAATTTTGCCCTGCTGAATAATTCAACGACATCCCATATTGTAGTTCTTTAGGTGATATTGCTGCCGATGAATTTTGAGGTACAATTGTATGTTGTGAAGTACCAGTTGTATCAGAATTAACAGCACTACTAATTACGGTCGAGGGTTGTTTTCCTACGGATTTATCAATCATACCCTGAACAATTGTAAGAACTTTTCTTGACCAGAAACTAGTAATCTATTAATTTGATCAAGAGTAACAGGCGCTGATGCAGCACTCACATTGGGTATTACCTCATCTTTTTCATCTTCTTCTGAAAGCTCAACCACTCCTTGTCTTTGGAGATAACACCCTTTCGATCTACGGAGAAGTGCGACAGGAACCATTGAGTCTTGTCTTCAAATTTCTTCTTGGCTTGTTCCATCTCCTCCTTCTCTTGCTGCAGGAGTTGTTCATATAGATGATGATCCTCAGCCGATAGCTCATTAGCAGTCGGCCTAGCAATATTATCAGGATCAACTTTGCCAGGCTTTGGTAGGTTCATCATAGTAGTAGATCCCTTCTTCTTGTTCCCCAGCGGAGTCGCCAAAAAGTATGTTGACGCGAAAACGTGCCGCGCCAAATACTCGCACACGTAGGGGGGCTCCTTGCAGCACCTCTGATCAAACCGGTCAGACTGATTCTGATAACCGGTCAGACTGCTTCTCGCCGGAGAGCCCAACGACATACCAACGAACGCTCACCCGGGAGGGACCCCATTGGGGCAAGCGTGCGCAGGGTTGTCCTAGGATCGGCAGGCCATCTAGAACATCCTTAAACACCATAGAACGAAGGAAGAACAACAATTATGAAGATTGGAAAAGCTAGGGTTTAGAGAAACAAAAAGTAGGGATGAAATAAAATATAAATTGTTTTTTAATCGATTGGATACCCTCAATCGGCTATGACCCTTATATTTATAGGGAGGGGAGGTCTTGCCCGATTAGGAGTCAAAACCCTAACAAATCTTGTGCTAAAATATAACTCTTAGTCGGATTACACAGACCAAAACCTGTCTGACCGACCTTACAATGCGGTCTGACCGGTTTACCCGGGTGCAGCTCTTCCCAAGGTCATAATTCTCTCATCCGAACTCCAAATCGGACGTTCTATATATGAATTTTGATCATATCGACGAGTGCTACGCAATGATGGAGTCAATTTGTATTTTGAGACACTCACCAAATCCGGTCTGATCGGATTATGAAACCGGTCTGACCGGGTTTCCCAGACTGACAAGTAAATGCTAAATTTGGTCGTCAACACTGAGAAAGTATTAAAAAAAGTTTCGCGTTAACCACAAACCACTGTAGCTTCAACCACAAGCTACTGTAACACAAGAACAGTGCTGCACGCATGCAAGCTAATCGGAGGGTCCCCCGACCCCAATGGGAATGGATATCGGCCGTCAGCCGCCATCACCACGAGCTGGGACGGGAGGCAATCGTCACCTCTGCCTCGGTCAGGAGGTTACTGTTGCTGCAGACACCGACGCGGTGGATCGTGCAGTGCCATCCTCCTCGCGCTTGTCGCTCTCTCAGCACCTATTGCACGCAAGCTGTTTGGCACAGTGGCGGAGCTAGGATTTTTGCATGGGGTATGCCAAACCAAAATGTTCATATGCAAACCGGTAAAATCCATTTAGCAATTCAGTTAAGTTTCATAAAAAAATACCCAACAGTTCGGTACACAACTACTACATGGCATAATATGTCTTAAATTACAACCCAGGTAGTTTAAAACAACACACTAATAGTTTGGAATATAAATGACACAAACTTAACAAATAGGATTACAACAATATTTTTAGGCCTACGCTTTCTAATGGACATGAAAGTCTTGACTACATCGTCTTCATCCACATCTTTCAAAATGTCTCTCTCAATGAAGGTGACAAGGCAATCATCCAAGAGACTATCACCCATCTTATTTCTCCGCTTGGTTTTGACAAAATGCCCTCCCAACACTTGCCGTTGCCACAGGTAGAAGCAATACCATTTTGAGAAGCAAGTAAACCATATCATAAATTTCATGCCTACCTGTTTCCACTAGCTTAACTGAGAGGTCAACAAGATTTTCTAGACCACTGAATCTATCATCTCGTCTTATGACATCAATATAGGTATCAAGTTGCAATTCTAGCTTAAGCAAATCAGAGCCAAAAATGTCCTTGGGGTAGAATTCAGCAAGTCGGCGTACCTTCTTTGCATCAAATGATGCAAACGAATTGGAAGGGTTGAGGGCAGACATACAAGAAAGCAACTCCATATTAACCTATCAAACCGACTATCAAGCTCTTGACTGATTTTATCAATGACCCCAATGTATACCTCTCTTCTGAAGTGATCATCATTTGTTTGATTTTGGACAAAACGTCGTGATCTTCCAAAAGGCACAAAATTACCCTCCATAGCAGGAACTTCAACACCATGTTTGTTGCAAAAAAAAAAGTGACCTTTTGAAGGAATTGATTCCATCCTTCAGACCTCAAGTGTTGCATTCTGTTTTTTTGGCACACCAACAAGTTGGATTGCATGAATAATATCTTGCTCTCTCCTTTGCAAACACTCAGACAAATCATTTGTGTATCCAAGAATAATAAACATTAAGTATAAATAATAAACATTAAGTGTAAACTGAACACAAAATCAAAGGACTCAAATGCTCCAACCATAAAATGAATTTTTATCCAATCAGCCTTATGTGTTGTGTCCTCTCCAAGGGTGATGAGTACATCACGGATTATTGGATACATAGAAATGATGTTGCACACAATTCTATAATGAGAGCCCCACCGAGTCTCACCAGGCCTAGCCAATCCCATATCTTGGTTTTGTCCACTCCCGGTTTTGAGTTCACCACATTCAAGTGCTTTCATTATATTCTCAAGTCTAGCATTTCAAAGCATCCCATGGCGCTTACAAGAAACCCCAACAATATTCAGCAAGAGGGATACTTGTTCCAAGAACCAAACACAATCGGTATTGTCCTTAGAAACGGCAACAAGAACTAGTTGTAGTTGATGTGCAAAGCAATGGACATAATAAGCAGAAGGTGACTCTTGCATAATGAATGTTTTCAGCCCTTTAATATCCCCTTTCAGGTTGTTAGCTCCATCATATCCCTGACCTCGAATGCTAGTTAGAGTCAAGCCATGACTAACAAGTACAGACTCAATCGCTTCCTTAAGTGATAAAGAGGTAGTATCATCTACATGAACTACTCCAACAAAGTGCTCACGTGACCTTCCCAATTTATCAACAAAACACAAGCAAAGGGCTAGTTGTTCCTTATGTGATACGTCACTTGACTCATCAGCTAAGATAGCAAAATGTTCTTCACCAATCTCTTCAATTATTTTCTTTCTAGTTTCTATAGCAAAACATGAAATAATTTGCTTCTGGATCATTGGGCTAGTCAATGAGCAATTACCTGGAGCATTATTCAGCACAAACTTGTTCACTTCTTCACTATTTGCTGCAAGAAATTTCAACAATTCTATGAAGTTCCCTCGGCTGCTAGACTCTTCACTTTCATCATGTCCACGGAATGCCAACCCTTGATGCAAAAGAAACTTGATACATCTTAGTGAATAAGTCAATCTGATTTTATAAAGCTTTATTTCCTCATCACTCCATCATCAATAGCTGCATCAGGAGTTAGATAGCCAATGTACTTTTCATGAGACTCCTTGTGCGCTTGAGAGCGACAATGTTTCAAAAGTGACTTGTCTCCTACATTCCAATTTCTCCAGCCATTTATAATAAATTTATCTGACCCCTTGCCCTTGTATTTCTTGCTTTTGAACAAGTAGCAGAAAAAGCAAAACACAGAATCTTCTTGATGCTATATTCGACCCAATCATATTTGGCAAACCATGTACATATGAAATTACGATCTCTATTTCCAATTTTGCATTTTGGAAACTCATGTGCATAAGGTTGGAATGCCCCTTTAAGAATATATGCTCTTCTAACTGTATCCTGATCATTAGCATGATAACTTGCAATAGGAAACCTTTCACCTGGATCACGTGGATGGTGATCGACATCAAAACCCGATGGTGGTGGTGGTGGTGGTGGTGGTGGCGATGGCGATGGCACTGATGGTGGAGGTGGAGATGGCAACACATCTTCAACTGGTTCCAAAGATGGAGTAGGTGGTGTAGGAGTAGGACCAGCAACTTCTTCAATTACTCTCTCTTCCAGTTGCTCTGGCTCTTGATTTTGCTCTTCCACCATAGGAGCCGAAGCTGAAGCTCGTTTCTTTGCAGCATGGTTCTGGAACATAGAAGCAATGTCTCCATCCCTCATTCCCCTCTTCATAGTTCACAAATCCTACAACCAAATCACATAAAACATCACTAATTTTGGGGATAACAGTACATTTAAGGTTAGAGATTTGGGGGAAAACTCAAGAAAATACAAGGGAGAGCAGAGGGGATCGAGTTCTCACCGGCTGGGGCACGGTCGCAAGGGCAGCTCGGCGCAGCTATGGGGACGGGGGACGACCGGCCGGGAGGAAGGTCGCCGGCGACTCGACGAGGGGCTGCCCAGCGCCAGTAGACAGCAGCGGCCGCCGAGGCCTGAGGGACGAGGCCGGAGCAGAGCCTCCCACGGCCGAGGCAAGGAGCCGGAGCCATCGGCCTCCCGCCGCCACCTGGAGGTGGAGCGAACGGAGGGGCAGGCCCAAGTCGCAGCAACGTCGCCGCGCAGCCGCGGTCTCGGCCTCTCGGTCGAAGACCGAGCGATTCGAGCGGCTGCAACTTGCGGGAGCAACCGGAAGGGATTTTTTCCTTTTTTTTTACACACACATATGCTTGTTGGGCTGGGCCTAGGGTATGCCAGGCCATATTTGTGTAGCCCATTGGATCCGCCCCTGGTTTGGCAAATTGCCTACCATGGGGATCGCTTCTGATGGGCGGCAATGTGCCCTTAACTCGCTAGCTCGTGCATACTGCGATCGAATAATCTTGCAACTGTTTTTTATTTCTTTGGCTTTACTGATATTGTTTTCCATGTTACTGAAATCTCATATAATAAAAAGGGAAAAGTCCACTTTACACCTTCTAATCATCATAAGAGTCTGATTTTCAACCTTTTGCTGCAAAACCATACATCCTAGACCATCCAACTATTGAAACCGTGCAAATTTGGTCCTTTGAATGGTTTTGAAAACGATTCTTCATTTTCTGACAATTTTAGAAAATCTGGTTTAATTTAAATAATTCATAATTAATTCATTTTAAATGAGAAAAATATGAAACCAATCCCAAAATATTTCTAAAAATGTAACCTATATGTTAGTGCTCTATGGAGAATTATTGGATCTTATAAACAAAAGTATGAATAGAATCAATAAAATAGCAAGAACAAGAACAAGAACAAATAAGATTCAACTAACTTCCAATAGAGCACCGACGTATAGTTTACATTTTTAGATTTTTTCTGGTACTAATTTTGTATTTTTCCAATTTAAAATGAATTAGTTATGAAATTTATAAAATAAACCAATATTTTTACATATTTTAGAAAATAGAAAACCACCTTTGAAACCACTCAAAGGGCCAAATTTGCACGGTTTCGATAGTTGGATGGCCTATAGTATCCGATTTTATAGTGGAAGGTTTAAAATCAGACGGTTGTTATAGTTGAAGGGTGTAAAATGGATTTTTTCCTAATAAAAATAATTTTGTCACAAAGCCCTCTTGCCAAATGTAATGATGTGAACAAAAATGAATTCTGGATGCAACCGGCTATTTTTTTAATTACCAAACCTGCTGCAGTTTACAACAGAAGAAAACTTTATATACAGGTACCATATAAAAACATTGGTGGCCTGGTTACAAAGGTAGTTTTGGGATCCATGTCCCTAGGGTCTAGTACAAACTTGAACTAATGAATCATAAAAACTCCTAGATCAATCCTTCCCTTCCAAATATAGGGCCTAAAAGATCTGTATCTTTCCTGTTGGTTGATGAAATGGCCAAGTTCCTATCAAGCCTGCAATCGGTTCATACCAAACAAACTGCTGGGTTCTGGTGTCAAGAAACTGTTTTTCCTCTGTACCTCACTGAGCAAAGCGCAAACTGAGCCAAGTTCATCAGGCAAAGAGCAGCCATCATCCAGAAGAAGTAGTCCAGATGGCCCTGGTTCAAGTCATCCGGGATCCACCCGGGGTCCCCGCCGCGCGCCGTGGCCGCCGCGACGGCGCCGAGCACGGCCGAGTTGAGGTAGCTCCCGGCCGCGATGGCCAGCTGCGCGAGCGCGTTGCCGAGGCTCTTCATGCCGTCCGGCGACTGGTCATAGAAGAACTCGAGGATGCCGATGGAGGCGAACACCTCCCCGGCGCCCAGCACGGCGAAAGACGGCGCCTGCCACATGATGCTCATCGCCGGCTTGTCGGCCCGCACGAGCGCCAGCCTCCGCGCCTCGACCACCGCCGCGTACGCCATGGCGGCCACGGACAGTCCGAGGCCGACGCCGATCCGCTGCAGCTGCGACAGGCCGCGCTCCTTGCCGGTGGCGCGCCGGGCCAGCGGCACCAGCACGGCGTCGTAGATGGGGATGCAGACCATGACGCTGATGACGTCAAAGGTCGCCAGGGACGCCGGAGGGACGGCGAACGGGCCGACTTGTTTGTCCATGGCCGCGCCCTGCTCGATGAGCGTCGACGACATCTGTGCAGTGGCGGTGAAGAAGAGCACCATGGATGCCCAGACGGGCAACATCCGGAGCAGCATCTTCAGCTCCTCCACCTGGGACGCCGTGCACAGTCTCCATGGGCTCGTCGGCGGTACTGTACCCTTCTCGCCGGTCCAGGGCACTACCATGGCAGCCTTGTCAAAGAACCTGGACAGGATATCTTGCCAAACGTGAGTTCATTGACAGTTTTACATTGTTCAGTTGACATGCCACTTTGCCAGTATATTTTCTGATCACAACAAGGTTTTCTAGATGAAAAATTACACAGAGATGCTGATGGTTTTTCAGGCATAAAATTTCAGATGGCAACTAATGTTATTTAACAATCATGTCAAAGAAATCTGAAAGAAAGCTCACAACTGAAACTCGCAGAATGGGGCCAATCTTGAGGTGAGAATTGTGACCATACCTGAACTGTCTGTCATGCTCGATGCCTGAAGCATCCTCAGGCAACACCAGATTGTAGTTCCTCACAGCTGCAACGACCACCTGGGCAACTCTTGTCAGAGGACTCCCTCCCAGTTTCTTATACCTATAAACCTTCCGACCGGCGACGAACACGGCGAGGCCAGACATCATGAGCACCATGGGGACCGCGAACCCAATTCCCCACCCAATGTCTTGCTGCACCCAGACGAGCAGAGTCCCTGACAGCAGAGAGCCGATGTTGATGGCGAAGTAGTACCAGTTGAAGAAAGACCCTTTGGTCACCCGCTCCACCGGGTCGGCGGCGTCGAACTGGTCGGCACCGAGGGCCGAGGTGCAGGGCTTGATGCCACCTGTGCCAAGGGCAACAAGGTAGAGCCCCAGGTACACTGCAACACGGCGGATTCCAATGTTGGGCAAATCCATGAACAAGGGGAGCGATGATGAAACTGTGAGAATGAGCATTCCCTGACAGAAGAAGAAAGCCATTCATTCAGAGTTGCAGATGGAACATGGTAGCATGGTCAGAATGAGCATTTCTGAGCATTTCCTTGTTACACTTACAATGGAGTATATCAAGAGGAAGGCCACTATTGTCTTGTATCTTCCCCAATAGGTGTCAGCCAAGAACGCCCCGATGACCGGTGTGAGGAAGCAGCTGCCGATCCAGGTAGACACATTCCGGGCGGCATCGACATTGGTTTCATGAAGCTGAACCGTGAGATAGGTGACCAGGTTCTTTCCGATTGCGAAGAAGGCCATGCATTCGCTGAATTCAGTACCTAGCACATTTTGAAGGCTCAAGAGGTTAATTCAGTAAGTTAGGAGGTAACATCCGTTCTGTCTTCAGAAGAACTTATCTGCAGGACCTACCTAAAATCATGAAGCATGCTCTCCAATTCCCTGTACTCTGCTTCAGAGCAGGCTGGTTGTTAATATCGACCGTTCCGTCACTAGTATATTTTGAAGCTTCATCATCCTGATGCTCGACAGTACACAAACTAAACTGGTCAGGCTAAACATAACAGTTCACACTTCTTGCATAGAAAGTTTTTTCCCCTTTGAGAAACTGCATAGAAAGTTTTTTTCCCCTTGACGAAATTGAATAGAAAGTAGTATTGCTAAACAATAACTCTGCTCTTCAGGTGAAAATTGCTGGAAAAGAATCATTTGGTGCAGTGGACCGACACATGTTTACATGGAAAAAAAGGAATATCACCTGTGGAGGCAGGTGATGGATCAGTGGCCTCTCCTCATCTGCTGCTTCCATGACCATGATGGCACGCTAATTGCTTCAGCAATGTTGTCCAACGGGTTGGAGACGATGCTAAGTACCTGCTCCTCACTACTTGCTTCTCAGAGGCACAACATATATATATATATTGTTCCCTCTGCTGCCGGCAGGACCACAGGACAATGCCACCACAGCAGGGGGATTATTAAACACCCTATAGCAGTATAAACTAGTACACCAATATTCCCCTCTGAGACTCTGACCAAGCAAAATTACGCTATCATCTTCAGTAGGCCCTGTTTAGTTCACGCACTATGCATAACGTTTTGCATAACGCACGTTTCTCAATGCACTTTTTCTCTCTGTAAACACTATGCATAACGCAAAAACACTATGCATAACGCTGCATCTAAACACCCCCGTAGTGCTGCATTTTCATTGTAAAAGAAGTCAATGTTTTGTTTTCTGTAGCTGGACAGTTGCTCTTTTTCAGAAGTCAACAATGGTTGGATTCTTGATTTTTTTATATTTGGGTTTAATAGGTATCCGTCGAAATAAGGGGCATCCGGCAATGTAAGTCGTGGAAGTCACGAGACTTCATCCTGCACAAGGCAAACTCTGTTTTCTTGCAAGCAATGCCAAAGCATACTGATTTCATGCCGCTGTACCATTATTATTATTATTATTATTTTGGTCATGAGGGCAATGCTAGACACAAAGATTACGTACGAAATGCCCCATGAATTAATTGCTGGGCTTTGCTACGGTACTCCGAAATCGTTGTGGACAGTTCATTTTACAGAGATCTAAGTGGTTAGGATAAGGTCTTACCTCTTAGAAGGTAATAGATTAAATATTTAAAAAATTCTAAAATAAAAAATATATCCCTATTAGATCTAACCTCCCGTGTGTGAACAGACTCACGTTCTTTTTTATTTTTTTTGTTCTTTTTTTCTCGGTCTTTATGTGTGCGTGCCATATATGTTCGTGACAACTCACGTTCTTTTTTTATTTTTCGTTCCTTTTTTTCTTGGTCTTTTTGTTCCATGGTTTTGTTCTTTTTAGTGCCGTGGTTTTCTTTTTTTAGTATTTTAGTTATTTCTTTTTAAAAAAAATCAATGGCTGTGATTTCTTTGAAGTCTTACCTCCTAGGAGGTAAGCTGGTGTACCTTAGCACAGCCCTTGCTTGCTTATTAAGAAAATTGCGGTTTGTGTGCCATAGTAATTACGTGTGGACTTTGAAGTCATTGGACAGAGTCACAAAGGATATATGTTTTCTTAGTTATTCAGCTATATAAAAAAATTGTTATGTTTTTATTCAAAATTCTAGCACTAGTGCACTAGGTAAGCTCGCACTAGCTCATGGTTTGGACTTAAAAAGGTGATTGAATTGAACATGCTCCAAATTGGTTGTTAGCACCACTGGATGGTCCAATGACTTCATTTACCATGGCGTATGTCTAAGGATTACACACGTCACATGGAGGAGTGCACTGGAGTACTGATGAAGCTCTTAGAACAAGTCTGGGTGTTGCGTTCAAAGGAAAGTCCCCCGAGTCCAGACGTGATCCGCTTGAACGCATCGAAGTTGACGGATTGTGCTGGTACATGTCAGATTTTACCATGTAGTTTATGCAAAGGAGGATGACTTTTTATGGTGCAAAAGGATTTATTCGCGTTGGATCCACCGACACTTTGACAATGGCTGATAGCAACAGAGTATTGCAGGGTTAAGAAATTGACTAATGGCTGTTTTTTTCCCTATGCAGTAGTTTTTTAAATAAAGTAGTTTTTTTTCAATAAAGTAGTTTTTTTTTCTATACAGTAGTTTTTTTTTTCTACCAAATGTCTTGCACATGTCGGACCTTCCGACGTGTGCACTTCTCTGTAAATGGTTGAGCAATGGCCAGTTCTACACTTCTAGCTTAAATATACCACTCCATCTGGTTCATTTAGCTTTGCTCTTGGCATTCTAATGAGTTGAAGCACCTTGTGGGAGTATACCTACAGTGATTAACAAAGTTCCGAATGGTAGATGAGGACATCACTCGTGTAATAATGGAATTAATAATCTTTAAGAGTCTCTGAATAGCATGAGAGGCTAAGGATAAGATGATCATGAGACATACCAACGATTCTCAATGTCTCTACAAAGCTGCAGGATATGTAATTCCACTGCTGCTGATCAAGTTGCCGAAAATGGACGATATATATAACATAATAATCCAGAAGAAAGCACATGAAGAAAGGCTATGCTTAATAATGTCATCAGCCCCCAATTCTCGCAGCTCCATTATGAGTTGGAGAAGCAAATCAATCCTGATGCTGAACTGATTCTCTTTAGACCCCAATTGCCAAAAACTTGAACTAAAAGTAATGGAGGCTCTTGTTTACAAATAGCCCAAGCTGCTTGTAGCTCGATTAATTAGTTAATTAGTACAACACCAACCGATTCTGATTCCATGTCATGTCTGGTAGGTATCGTTGTTGTTCGACAACCGACTTTTCCAAGGACAGAAAGGTCTTAATAACGACAAAAGGAACCCAGGCAAGCTGTTTGATCGGCGAAATCGCCTATGCGAGGATTGCCTTTCAACTATTTCAAAAAAAAAAGGATTGGCTTTCAAATGGGCAGTAATATAATGTCCGAAGGAGGTCAAGCTCAGGTAATGCCCAAGTAACCCACCTTAAAGAAATGAAACGTTTCCAATAGTTCCTTTTCTAGGTTAGTGATACGTTTCCAGGCCTTTAAAACTGATAATTATTGTGCTGTGCAAGGATGCATCCGTTCGAAGTTAACTTTGCTTTTGTAGCTTTCCAAAAAAGCTTCACTGCTGTATTTGATTATAAAAAGAAAGTCAGAAAACCATTGAGGGCAGAAGCACATTGCGCGGCACATGCCTTGCTTCTTTTTTTTTTGGATAAAGAGAGAGATTACTCAAAAGATGTTTACAATCCTAAGCAACTAAAGGCTCGATGCGTGGCAGGAAATGGTTACGCCATAATGCACTATGGTGTAATCTCCTAGCAAGTTGTGCTAATTTATGGGCTATAATGTTCTGCTCACTTTACATGTTTTAAGATCACTGATGGAAGTCTCTTCAGCTGATTTTTTCCCCCTGATGACAAAAATTGATGGGATCTCTGGGCTTCTGGGTTTGATAGATATTTGATCGCTGTAAAGCTGTCCGATTTCTAGAATAGCTGGCCATGGGGTCCATTCTGCGGCTAGAGTGATACCCTCTTTGCATGCTACCAGCTCCACCTCCTCTGCATTAGCTTTTTTTTTAAAAAAAATGGAATTGCATTCCGGCCTCTGCAGTAACGCACACAGCCTTCTGGCCTCTGCGTGACTGCACACAGCCTTGTTTATTACAAATATCTAAGAAAATATCTTAAAGAACTTTAGTACATGAAAATCAGTACTAAAGACCGCCTAGACCAAAATCTATTGAGGTCACTTGTAGCCACCATAAACGCCGATCTCCTATCTTCGGTCATCGTTGAGGAAGGAATGAGACATACAAATCTTGTCGTCGCTCCCCGGCGGTCTTCTCCAGCGGATCGCCAACCAAGAATGTGGTCACCTCCGCTTTGATTTGCCAAGCAAGAGCAAATCCGGCCAACACCGGCCGCCACCTCATGGACCATGCATCGGCTGTTATCTAAGCATCGAAGTGACCTCGAAAGAAATCTGTTGGACGTAGATGGTGTCGATCTGCCACCCATCACCATTGCTCCAAGCTAATAATGGTGTCGCCATCAAGGACTCCAAGACGACGCCTCAAGAGGAAAGCAACATCCAGATGCTACCGCCGCCCGAACCAGTGAATCGGTTCTTAGGTTTTCACCTGGATATGTCCTTGTAGCCTCCCGGTGACGCCACCGAGCGGAGCTGCCCGTTGATGAGGCGTCGGCCTCCTCCGAGCAGATCCGCCACCACGGGTCCTAGGGAGGCAGATCCGGCGGCAACAGACGCGGAACAGGCGACGGAGAGCCGGGTGGCTGACTGCCACCGCGACGTCGCAGCCCGTTCGCCCGCGGCCGCCGATGCCACCGCCCTCGTCGGAGCCGGCCGAGATGAGCTGCAGCGCGCAGATCTGGTCCACCGTGGCGCGGATCCGGCCACCCTCGGACCAGTTCTGGCCTCCCTGGAGCGGCTCCGGCCGCCAGCCATGGCTAGGGTTCGAGATGGAGAAGGTGCTGAGTGGAGAAAGAAGGAGGGGATGAGGGGGCTGCCCCGCCGCCGCCCTCCTCGTAGCCCACCGGACTTCCGGCGGGCGGCTTAGCTGCGTTGGACACAACTCACCATGCAGAGAGAAGAACAGTAACCCTTCTCATCTCTAATCACTACTCCTGTGCTTGCATCACCTTGATCTGTGAAAGCACCATCAACATTGATTTTGATCCAACCATCTCTTGGAGCAGAAAAAATCATAGTTGAAACTTTTTCCTTGGGTTCTGATGTCCTCGGAAGGGGTACAATCGGATTCTTCCCCTTGGCGTCTGGCAAGCCATATTGTCGGACTCCGCATAGTGCTTCCCAGTAGAAAAACAAAAAAAATCATGCCCTGCTTCAATTGATTAGCCATGCTACTGCTCAGGCAGGGAGAAAGAAAAAACTTTGTATTGTATTGTCTCCTTATTGAAATATTTGTTGCTGGCTTTTTCTAAAAAAATTGACATTTCGTCTTATTCAAAATTTCTATACAAATATGAAAAAAGACAAGTCATACTTAAAGTACATATAAGGATAAAATAAATCACAAATAGAAAATAATATACACATAATATTGTGAATAAGATGAATGGTCAAAGTTGTGAATAAAAGTCAATGACGACAAATATTTCGATATGGAGGGAGTAATCGTTAGCCATTGCAGCACTGCACCTTATGTCAATTTACAGTTTATTAATTAATTACAGTTCGGGAGGTTAACAAGCTACGACAATTTATCTATTTTCCTGAAAAATACAGGCTACGACAGCATCTCTTACTCTTGCGTCAGGAAGTTATTTCCAACGTGTATTGTTGAGTAACGCAAACAAACAGAGCCAAATTCAGTAAGCTAAGAGCGGCAATCATCCAGAAGAAATAAATAGTCCAGGCACTCCAGCCTGCAGCCAGTGGTATCCCGAGCTGGACTGGAGCTGGTGTCTGGCCCTCCTCAGCCTTCCTATATACGTACTTCCTTTTGCATCTTCTTATTGGGCCGTGAGTGGATGGACTACGCTGCTCTGGATGACTCAGGCTCGGACTTGGGCCCGCTATGACGCTTGGCATTCTAATTTATTTCATCGCACTCATATGAGGTTTAGATACAACTGTTTCTCAAAAAAAAAAAGATACAACTCACAAGTTTTGCACCAAAACAAAGATCCAACTCTTAAAGGAAGCTGTTTATTTGGTTGTTTATTATAACAGATATCTGTAATTGGCAGCACGAAGAGATGAAATTATTATGTGTATCAAGAGTATACCCCAAAGGCCAAAGGTGTTGTAGCGTAGATGGACGTTGAACTGCACTTTTGAGTGTACAAAATTTTGAAAGCAATTTCATATGATAGCCTCAAAAGGAGATGGGTGAATTAGGGTTTCTAAAATTTTATCCTATTTTTCCATGTAATTGCAAAAAATTAAACTAAGACATTCTATATAGACGTGCAAGTAAGGTTTCAACTATGTGTTTGCACCCACCAACAAGAGCTTTGCAACCTAGAACAAATCCTATCAAGGTACTACTCTATGAAAGGTAAAGGCAAACAAGTAGCAAGTATAAAAATGCGGAAATGTAAAAGAGTGGATTAGGAGATTGCAAACTCGGCACGAGGATTTTTATCCCGTAGTTTAGTTGGCACTAAGCCAAGCCTACTCTGCGATGGAACTCCATAAAGGATACACTCCCGGTCCACAAACAATGTTCTCATCAACCTATTCTTTCGGAGATGTTGAAGCCGCTTTACTGCAGAGCTTCTATGCCAAGGAAGGGGTCTCCTCGTCCCCCGCACAAAGTCGTCGATGCTGCACCACACCAAACCGAGGGTCGAAGACTTGCTAGCGAGCCACCAAGATTTCAAGAGGTCGACACACCAAGATTACAAGGATGGTTCACTCAAAAAACCAAGCACAAGGCATACTCCTTACAATCCACTCACTAGGCATGTCCTAGCTCTAATCACTCACTAAGTATGATCAATGTAGCACTTAGATGGCTTGGGTGTCTTATGGTTGTAGATTAACTTCTCCTGAACTTCAGCACCTTAAAATGGCCGAATGGGGGTGGTATATATTCCCAAAGCCTTGGACTAGCTGTTGCTCAAAAGGCACACAGAAACCATGTACGCCGTATGACAAACCCCCAACACCGTATCATACATAAGAGGTCAAAGGGCCACTTCACTTTTCCAATGGTCGAAAGAGGTCACAAAGGTACATCGTGCATCGGCGTATATTACACGGTGTAGAACTTTCCACCCAAGACGACATGCTCTTTGCATAACTTGTACAGTGTGTACCGACCATCTTCGTACCATACGGTGTGTACAATACTTCAGCTTCTGGCCTCATCTTCATGCGGTAATGTACGCCATGTATACAAACAATAACACTGGACAATACGCCGTGTGTTTCTTCAATGTCTTTAGGCCACACCATGTCTTTCTTCAATCGTACGCCATGTAGAAGATCTCACTTCCAGACTGACACTACATGCTTTTCTTTTTGGCCAATAATACGCTGATGGAATATTTCATCTCCGTATAGTACGATGTGTAGAAACTCAGAGGGTTTTGTCCAGTTCAATCCACTTAAACCATTTCTTTGATTTCTTATGGTACTATACACAGTTTACTACACTGATAGAATATTTCATCACTGTATACTTGGACTAATGAGTTTGTCAAGTGCTATTTATAGGATTTTTAGGTCCCATGGATGATTCTAAATCATATGCCAAATTCAGAGATTGAATTGGCAAAGAAATTAAAATTGCTTAAGTGGATTGGAATGGACAAGCCCGTATTGTATCTACACGCCGGATGATCCGGCGAGGGAAATATTCCATCCGCGGACTATTGTCAAATAGCTACGGTGTGTAGGGATGGCCTTGGCAGTGGGATCTTCTACACGACGGATGATCCCACGAAGCAAAGCGGGCATTTGAAGAAAGGTGCGACGTGCACTGAACATGTTGAAGATCCACATCGGATGGTCCGGTGTTACTATTTATATAGACGGTAGACATTCAAGTAAAGCTACAGTGATCAAGGATGCTCTAAAGATAGGGATTTATACAGAACTGATGTTCTAGCGATGGACAACAAAGAGTATGTCATACTAGCTGTGCAGTAATCATGTTGACTTGGAGTTGAAGGTTCTACATGGTAGATGATCCACTGATATATAATGGAGTTTTGGACCATGTCATCTCATCATAGGAAAACCGAAGTGACCATTGGTAAAGCTATATGAGGATGTTCTGGCGTTTAGGATTTGGCACACGGCGGATCATCCGAGGTCCATAGTTTTTGTGTGCCTTCTGTACAATGGCTAGTCTAAGATTTTGGGCTATACATACCACCTTATCCATCCACTCGCCCCAATGCACCTCCGCCGGGCAGCACCACCCCAACCTCCTTCAGTAGCTTGGTCGCCATGGCTGCCATGCCCGAGCTGGCATGTGTTAGACAAAGAGCAAACGCCGTTCGCGTTGTCGAACTAGGTCAACCCCATTCCATCAATTTGGAGGGATGGGATGAACTTGTATATTTGGAGAGTATTCGCTTACTAGGACGAACCCAACCCACTCGTCTTCTAACCCAACACCTTTAAAACAGATCTGGCCCCTCCCAACCCACCTCAACCCTCGAGCCTTATAACTTTCAGATCCTTGCATCAAAACACTGATGTCCACCACCAACAAGAAAGGCTGAAAGAAAACTTCTCTCCATGCACCGTTTGGCTGAATTTTTTAACTTTTAATATTTATTTTACGGATATTACAAAATAAGACTCTAGAACTGAAAATTATCAAGACAATACCTAAATCGTCTATCCAGTAACAAAAGTAGGAAATTTTTGTCCACCAGGTAGGCGAAAACAATTTTCGCCTACCCATTGGATGAAATATATTAAAATAATTGGTAGACAATAATAGGAAAAGTATTTTCTTCTATTTTTATAGTTTGTTTTGTTTGGACTCAAATCTAATAATTTTCTACATTGGGCCTTCATATATGGTAGAAATTAACCAAAACAAGATAAATGTTTTAGAAAAGATAGACATTAAGGGGATGTCTCAGTATTTTTTACATTAATATTAGAAATACAATTACATCACATGGAGCGAGTAAGACCTTACCACTACCTGTTGGTGCTGGTGCCTGTGTCTGCATCGACAGATGCTAGCTAGCACGCGGTAGTCCACAACAAGCATCGGGCAACAACTTTAATTTATGATCCAATAATTTTCTCTCTTCTTGACTTTTGTTGTTGTGAAAGCTAAAAGCAAAAGAGATTCATGTTTTATGTGATGTAATTTATTTCTTGACTTTTTAACCTCAATACAAATTAATATTGGGAAGTCCCTTAATTTTGCCTGTATTTTCTAAAGCATTTATCATTGTTTTTGATAATTTTTACATTAAAAAGTCAAATATGTAAAATTGTTACTTTTGAGTCCAAACAATACAAACTATAAAAAATTTAGAAAAAAATCAGTTTTTCCTATTTTCATCTATTCACTAAATGTGATGAGGCACTCGTCGAACTTTCGAGAGGTAGGGGGTAAACTCGATTGGTGGAGAACTCGACGTTGGCGATCCGGCTTCAAATCAGACACGATTCAAATCATGCAACCGTTACACCATTGCTCCATTGGTTAACAACCAAGCACAACTTGATTATCCTCGCCAAGAAGGATTTCCTTGCAAGCGAATCGAAGAACACAAGCAAGAGAATAGTAAACTCGCAATCTAAAATTGCAGATATGTATTAAGCGAATTTGAGAAAGGTTCAAGAACTCAGTTTGAAAGGACTAATCACTACAGATGAGGAGATCAAGAACAGAGGCTCTAGATCACGGTAAAAGGACTTCTCGCCACAGTTACAATGAATCTATCACAGTTTCGACTTCGAAAACTTGACTAAACAAAATGCAAGGCTAATATGATGGCAACTACTGAGTTTTATACCCTAAAGAGGCGAGCTAGGGTTGGGGGCGACTAGGAGGGAGCACCCTCAACTTGGGCTGAAGGCTCAACATGATACAAGGCCTGACATGGCCCAAAAAGGTGAAGCAACACCTTGTCGTGGTCACACAGAATGATCCGTAAGTGTTCTGGATCTAGGACCAGAACCAAAACGATGGCGTCATCATCGTCTTTCCAACGCATCAAAGAATGCCTCGTTTCGATGTCGTATGAGAGAGATATTGCTGAAACATTGTAGGGGTGTCGGCTGAATCCAAACGAATGTGGCGGCTGAGTTGGGGACGAATTGCAACTTGGGGAAGAGCTTGACACATGTGTGTCCAGCATGTTGATGTCCTCATCAAAATAAAATCTATTTTTTAATATATTTTGTCAAGAAAAACTGTTTGCGTCATGCGGATTGGTCCAGTGGCCAAATGAAAATAAGATTTCGTCCCCTGGGTACAGGAAAATTTTATTTTCGTCCGTTGGGTAGACGATTTAGTTATATTTTTGACAATTCTCAATTTAGGATCTTATTTTCTAATATCCAAAAGATAAATAAAAAAATAAATTTGTGATGTCTTCGAAATTCAGTCTAGAGTGTGCCGTTGTTTCGTCTCAAGAGTCTTATTCTTTTTTTTAACCTTCAGTAACATATGTTGCCAAACCCAGCTTCCAAACTATAAAACCGCATTTGCTTTTAATAAAAACAGGTCGGAACAACCGGCTCAGTCTCTCGAAGGTGCTTATAGGGGTAGATTTGCGTGTGTGTATTTGTAGAGGTAAATATGCGTACGCATGAGTGTATGCTGTCTTTTGGAAAAAAAAGAAAGACGGAGTATTCCTCTTATTTTTTCTAGCCGTTGCACCGAAGTTTAACAGTCGTGAGGGGCGGGCCAACTTCGGTCGTAACCATCAAAGCTTAAAACGACCGCCGCTGCACATAGCTCTGGCCGAAGTCGCGGTTGCCGACTTGCCGGACTTGCGTCGTGCTCGTACCTCACCATCTCAAGGGCATATGGCGGGCTGGCGGCGCCCGGTCGGTCCCCTCTTTGTTCTGATGCGGGGTGGTGGTTGCTGGCCGTCCCCACGCTGCCGCCGTCACCACGCGCTGGGACTGGGACAGGCGCCGGCACGGCTGTTGTCGCCTCCATGGCAGTCGCTACACGCGGTCTGGATCCCCGTCCAGCAGATGTAGATGCTTTTTCTTGTGCTTAGCCAGCGCCACCATTGTTGAGCCAGTTGCCCTCTCCGTTTGAAGTGCACGCAAGCTGTTCGAAGAATTGCCGAACCGTGGAATGGTTTTCAGATGGACAATACCGCAGGCCAGGTTCAGGTAACTTCTGAAATCCTCCATACTCAAAGGAACAATCTTCTGGGTGTTCTTTTATTTGGTGTTCAACTTTGCATGAATTTTTCTTTTCAATGACGTGTTTACCAATGCCCATGGGTTCTGATTTCGCAAGCTTTGCAAGGAAATTTCTCTTTATGAGAAAGGTACTAGCCAGTATACAAACAAAACTTACAGGTGCATGACCTGCTTCAGTCAGTATTAAATCTCGCAAAGTGATGTGAAAATTGAATTTAAGATGCAACTAACCATGTGTCCATGTCTCAGGATCAACTCTGTTATGCTTTTGGCACCGAAAATGAAAAGAACATTACTTTTTACACAGATTCAATGATTAATCTCTTCGTTAGTAGAAACAACAGGCATCGGGCAATTTACTGGGGTGTGCACATCATGTCAGGGCTATACATGGTAACATTTGTTGTATACTTGTATTGATGACAGGTGAGGAGATTAAGGCCTTGTTTAGTTCCACGAGATAAGTTTGCGAAATTTACTGTAGCAAAACTAAATCGAAGATTAGGAGGACTAAACATGATCTAATTATAAAACTAATTACACGGATGGACGGGAAATCGCAAGACGAATCTATTAAGCCTAATTAATCCGTCATTAGAGATTGTTTACTATAGCACGACGTTGTCTAATCATGGCCTAATTAGGCTCATTAGATTCGTCTCGCAAAGTTACCCGGGTTGTGAAATGGGTTTTGTCAGTTATCCACATTTAATACTCCTAATTAGTATCCAAACATTCAAATTTACTGTAGCAAAACTTATCTCGTGGAGCTAAACAAGGCCTAACTTTAGGTGACAGGCTGTCAGGCACTAGGATAATACCTTTTGGGTCAACAACTTGTCTTCCCTCTGTACCCCGCTGAGTAATGCATAAAAAGAGCCAAATTCAGTAAGCTAAGAGTGGCCAGCATCCAGAAGAAATAGTCCAGGTGGCCTTCATTCAGATTGTCTGGGATCCACCCGGGTGCTCCACCCCGTGTTGTGGCCATTGTGACAACACCGAGCAGGAGTGAGTTGATGTAAGATCCGGACGCAATTGCCAGCTGCCCAAGTGCTGCGCACAGGCTTTTCATAGTCTCTGGGGAGTGGTCATAGAAGAACTCGCTCACAGCGATGCTGCCAAAGACGTTGGCTGCACCATGCACCAAATAAAGTGGCACCTGCCACAGGATGCTCATTGGCACAGGTGCGTTCTGATTAGTCAGGCCTGTGGCTTCCGCGATGGCCAGCCTCCTCATTTCGAGCGATGCTGCGTACACCATGGAGAGCATGGACAGTGCTTGGCCAATTCCAAGGCGCTGTGTCTGGGATAAGTCCTTTTCCTTGCCGGTGAAACGCCGTGCAAGTGGCACTAGTACAGTTTCGTAAATGGGGACCCAAATGAGGAAACTGAACACGCCAATGATGGACATGGATGCGGGTGGGATGGCGCACGAGCCAATACGATTATCCATGAACATGCTCTGCTCAACCAAAGTCGATGCTATCTGTGCGCTGACTGAATAAAATATCAGGAACGACGCCCAAATGGGGGATATCCGCAGTAGCATCTTCAGCTCCTCAACTTGTGTCACTGTACATAGACTCCATGAGCTCACTGGCACTGTGATTTCATTGTCTGATAGGGCCGGCACAATAGCAGCCTTGTCAAAGAACCTGAAGAACAGGTAAGTTTTGTGTCAACTTTATATTTTTCAAGTGACATGTCCCTAGAATTGTTTCCTACCGATGTTCTTGTAAGAAACTTTTCAATCAGCATTGTACTTGTTGCAAGATATAATAAGGTTATTATTCAAAAACAGAACAAAAGTGATTTTCAGACGCAAAATTTCTTTTGTTCACTGCTAGTAGGGGTTAAATTTATGTGTCAGTTAGACTGCTGACATCTAATTTACAAAATTGAATATACCTGAATTCATTGGTATGCTTGATTTTCTGAGATGTATCTGTTGCAGAAGGCGAATTGGTCAGCTCATACAGAAGTGAGCTATCATCCGGTACTTTCATATGGCACTTCCTGACAGCTGCAACAACCACTTGAAATATGCTCGTAAGAGGGCTTACTCCCATTTTTCTAAACCTGTATACCCTCGAGCCAGCTAAAAATACAGGGAAACAGATGAGCATGATTACTGTTGGGATGACGTAGCCGACTGCCCACCCAACATTGTCCTGCAGCCAAACAATAACTGTGCCAGACAGCAGGGAGCTGGTGCTGATCAAGAAATAGTACCAGTTGAAAAAGGAGCCCTTCTTTACCAGCTCTTCTGGGTCATTGATGTCAAATTGGTCAGCCCCAAAGGTTGACGTACAGGGTTTCATGCCACCGTTCCCAATGGCAGCAAGGTAGAGTCCAAGGTAAACTACTACTCGATGAACATTACCACCATGGTAGGGAGGCATGGCAAATATGGGAATGGATGCAGAGATTATTAGAACGACCATAGCCTGACAAAATAGAAGGGTGTTCAGTGTTGCAGGCAAGAGATAGCCTGACAAAATAGAAGGTTATTCAGTATTGCAGGCAAGAGAGGTTGCTCTGACTGCTTTGCAACTTACAACGATGTAAACTGGGAGGAAAACAACTATCGTCCAGTATCTCCCCCAGTAAGTGTCTGCAATGAAAGCACCAAAAAGTGGCGTGAAGAAGCAAGCTCCGACCCATGCGGAGACATTTCTCGCTGCAGTGACTTTGCTTTCATGGAGAACAGTGGTAAGGTAGGTCACTAAATTGGTCGAGATTGCGAAGAAGGCCAAGCACTCACTGAACTCAACACCTGGCGTGATGTTCAAGCAGTTAAGTAGATGCTAAGCAAAACTGCAGATAAGAGAAGGTGCAAAGATTGGAGCGCTGCTGCGCTCGGATACCTAAGATGAGGAAGCATGCACTCCATTTGCCTGTGCTGTGCTTGAGAGCAGGCTGTTTGTTAATATCAACTGATCCATCTCTTGTGTATTCTGAACCTGCAACCTGCATCACAGCACAAAAAGAATCAGTTTTGCAGTTCAGTTCTGAATCAACAAAATTTGCGATTATCTAAAGCTAACTGTCTGAGGCCATCATGGGAACATAGTACTAGCTATGCAATAGAAGAGAGGGATTTACCTGAGGAGGTTGGAGATGAAGGAGGGGCCTCTCCTCATCTGCTCTTTCCATTGCAGCCTCCGATGGCGAGTTTGAGCACCTATTTTGTTTGTCACTCTGCCAAATTCAGAGAATGGAAGGCTGCAGCAAAGCTTTCACTCAGTACTTTTGAAGCAGCGACTAAAATGCTTGTTGGCTGCGCTCTTTCAACAAGCACAGAGATCTGGGTATGACATTACTGCACACTTTAAAGAAAGGTATTGTTGGGATGCTAATAATAGGGTGGCTAGGGCATGTTTGTTTGGACTATTGATTTTCAATAACTGATTTCTATGAGCTGCTTGAACAGCTTCAAAACCTATTTTTATTGGTTTATGAATTATGAATATATCTGATGCATGTGGTACCCCTCAAAATAGGCATTATATAGAAGCCGCCAAAAGGCAAAAGCTTCTCTAGGCCTTCTTTTGAATTCCATCTTTCCCATCACAACTCCTGTGTCCTACATCCCTAAACAGCTGACAAATTGTTTTCTTAGAAAGGACGAAACAACATCACGCTCAGAGAGGGAGGGAAGGAGGGAGAGGACACAAGATCCCTTCATTGACGCTGATAGTATCGACCTTACTTGTGTATGGTTCTCTATGTGCGCACGCAGACCTTTGGTGTATATACATGGTGGCCAACAAAATGGACAGAGTACTGCAGTCTAGACCTGTCGATATATCGATATCCTTAAGAAAAGGATGGGTTCGCATTTTATTTTGCTCGATTCTATAATTCCTAAAGAAGAGTATTGCTTCGATTTTTTTTGGTAGTTGCCCTTGCCCCAAAGCCCAAAGTTGGCCTGCTGTGGCTGTGTAGTTATATTTGCAGAGCCGCAGAGGGTTTGTTTCCTTTGGTTTGATTTATAATATGAAATAAGTGCATCTTGGATAATTTGTGGGATTATGACAACCTCTATGTCTAGATTATATAATAGAGAATAATATGTGATGTTTGTTGCCTATATAAGATTATTTTTCAGATTATAGTAAGTTGTCTATGCTCCATTGTAACACATCTTTTTTGGTTCAATAAACGGTGCCTTTTCGGTATCTGCGACGCACCTGCGACTTCCTTCGGAAAGGGGCACTTGATGATGCTTGAGGAGTTGAGGGCTTGAGGCGACACTGGAGGTCGCTACCTGCTGAAAGCGCTATCTTACACACTTTTGGACTGGAGAAAGATATTTTCAGAAGAAGAAAAAACTACTCCCATGGCTTTTCTTAATTTTGGCCACTCAATCGCAAAACTAGATGACAAGCACTCGAGTTTTAATGCTATACGAAGCTAGTCACTACGTTTTGATATGTCGATCATACGCAGTTGATTACCCTCGGTAGAGCTGAGCTTGTCGGGGCCCAAACTTTGGTTTCCATGCACTCCGGCCTAACACCCTAAACATAACAGTGGGTGTTATGTTTAGCCAGCAGTAGTCTAACTAATCCACAAACTAATTGATAGTTTGTGTTGAAGTGGATTAAAACTATACTAGTTCACGATTAACTAAACCAATTCTAACTAGTTGGATAGTTACTCGCTATACTTACTATCTATTTAGCTGCCCCAACCGAGCTAATGATTCCAGCTGGCCACATTTGATGTCAATGTGAGCCTGCAGCTTCTCGAGTAAATGTAATTTTTAGAAGCCGTTTCTACATGTACCTCTAAGTGATTTATGTAAAAATCCATTAGTGAGAATTATCGTATCTTTGATACCGATATCTTGATGAAATGAATCCTGTCTCACAGGCAAGGCATCCAAGTAACCCTCGCCATACGTACGATTTCATCCCTACCTTATTTATTTTATTTATACCAAGAAAATAAGGGAAGACAGTATCTATGTGCAAAAACCATCTAGCAGTCAATTCAATGAGATTTTTTCCGGTGCTTGGAGATTTTTTTCCGGTGATTGAAAATTTGAGAGACCGTTGGTGGATCCAAATCTAATGGTTAAAATGTCAAAAGAACCTGTTAAAAAGAACTAGGAACCGGATCAAAGGAACCAAATTCCTGGTCATGGAACTGCACTTAAAACAAAATCACAAAGGGCATTTGGTATTTTCACACTAACACGGTTAGCGGTTACCCAACCTTTGGTTCGGCCTGGAAGGCGCAGTGACAGCAATGGTGTTTAAATGGCTGATGCCGCCGCTGTCGCCGCATCCTGTTAAGGCCGCAGGGGGCGTTGCTGCATCGTGTGACGCACGGTGCCAGGCGTCATGGAGTGGTTGAAGATGTATTCTCCCAAGCAATGGCGGACCTAGCTTTTTCATAAGACTAGGGCCAAAATTAACGAACAAACTACTCCCGCTGTCTCAGGATATAAGGCACACACGAAATTCAAGATTCAAACTTTAAAAACTTTGGCTTACAATTAATCTTGTATAATAAAAACTTTGTCTTACAACAATGATATCATTGTATTCATATTTAAAAGTAGTTTCATAAGACTATAATTTTATTGCTGCAAACATTATATTATAAGAGATATTAAGAGTTAAATGTTATTATTGAATACTGTGTCAAGTTTGACCACGCCTTATATCCTGAGACGGAGGGAGTAACAGCTAACAATAGAAGATCCATTACCCATTTTAACACCTACAGTACAAGACATATAAAGTAATATCCATAGTAAAATTAAATGTTCATAAATGCGATAAAATACCTAGTAATCAAGAAAAATTGGCGCATTCACTAGCTCACATCTTCCATTTCCTCATCAACAACTCCTAGACATGGACAAGATGTGAGTTAGTGAGTGTAAACAAAACTCTGACAAAACAAATAAAAACAAATAATTGAGCTACATAATCTGAATGGAACATACTAGAAGTAGTGGCAGTGCTACTAGGTAGTTTCAAATAATTGAGCTCATAATCTGAATGCAACATACCAGAAGTAGTGGTAGTGCTGCTAGGTAGTTTAAGATAACTTCTTCAAGCGAGACTTCAATTCTTGACCATGATGTAAAATGTCATCATCTTTTATCTGTACAAATACTTCTCGCTCAATATAACCAATCATTCTATGAGTCAGCCACTCATCCCCCATTTTGTTCCTCAAATCCGTCTTGATAATTTTCATAGCTGAGAATGCCCTTTCTATTGTGGGTCTGTGGCAGTTGCAACTGGTAAAACCAAAGACAATTCAATGAGGCGATAAGCCCTTTTATCCATTGCATCTTCAATCAGTTGCTGTGTGGCGGGGACATGATGGGAGTAATAAGATTGCGAAGTTCTACTCCTCTTCATTCTGCAGTATCAAATATGAAATTCCTGTACCAACATTCTAATTTTTATTGGGAATCATGAAATAGAAACTAAAAACGGAAAGATGAGTTATCTGGTACAAGAAAAGCACCTCAATGACTCAATTCCCCGGTCTCTTGCTCTGGCCAAGAGACGAACAGGCAGACGGTGACAAGCGGCGGCAAGGCTGCGAGGGGCCGACGAGCGGCGAGGCCAAGGGGTGAGGCAGTGAGGGGTGACGGCCGAGGCGCCGAGCACCTTCTCCACGCGTCCAGGCGGAAGGCTGCACGACTGCAGGCTGCAGCTCTTTGACGGCGTCGGCACTCGGCAACAGGGCTGCAGGGCGAATCGAGCGGCGACGGGCGACGCGCCGATGGCACGACTAGACGGCGGCGTGCCGACATGGGAGCGCAGCGACCGCCGACCGGGACTCTAGGAGAGGCCGAGAGCGAGACGGCGAGGCGACGACCACGACGGGCGACGTGATGGCCGTGCGGCGGCGCTGCGTGCGTGCGTCCGAAGGGGACGCGAGTGTTGTCTGCTGTCCAGCGTAGGCTGATTTTGCCCTAGTTCCAACAATGAGCCTTTAGTTTTGGGCCTACAACTGAAGGGGGGTTCTTGGGGAATTTGGCCCACGATTAGGGCCACGGCCTGAGTGGCCCTAGGTGCAGGCCAGCCCCTGCTCCCAAAGGCGCCAACGATGATGATGAGGCGTAGTGGTTAAGGTGTGTGTGCTGGGTGTAATTTATGGGCCCATGTGGTCGGGTATCATGTGTGGTGGCACATCATATAAGCGCGTGTAGTGGAGACTAAACGATATTATATTCCGAATCTAAAAAGAGCGAAGGGGAATCTTTCCTCGTTCATCTCCAACTCTCGTGTTCGTCCCTTGATCGATCCAGTTCAGCTCACGGCGTTTCGGTAATCCGCCGGCGGCAACGGGTATAACAGGTGGTATCAGAGACAGTTATCCATCGGCAATGGTTGCTGCGTCGGCGATGACGACCCAGCGCGGCGGCAGCGACTTCGCGACACCAGCAACGATGAATCGGACCAGGTGAATCCGGAATTCTATCTTCCTTGAGCTTGCAAACTGGTTGGGTGGGTTTAGTTCGGCCCTGGACACATCGTTCAGGGGACAATTTCCGTAATTCCTTTTGCGCGAGTTCGGTTTACGGGTGATTCACCACGGTGCCCGCCAAGCCATCGGCGCAGCCCCAGATCCTGTTGGAGGCCATGGAGGGCGACCGACAGGAGGACTAGCGGCGTTGGGATCGGGTGATAGAGAGTCTCGATCTGCTGTTCTCACGAGTGGAGGATCTGAAACGCGGCCAGGAACAGATGCAAGCAAACCTCAACCTCAATTCACAGGTCGTGGAGCAGATCATCAACGAACAACAGCTCATGGCGAGGCAGATTGAAACGACCCGGATTCATATTTCTATGAATCCGACTCCCTGTACCATTGTGTTAGTCCCAGAATCAACCGCTAACACGTACTAAACTCATTCCAGCAGAATATCACATCCATACTTCGATTAAGAATTACATAAATGTCTTACATAAGTGGATAACTCAGAAGGTACGATTATTACAAGCCCCTTGGGCTAATTGCGACAATATGAAATACTAACCGAGATGGTAGCTAGTCTTCGGTCTTGAAGAACTCCTCCACAGGCTCTTCAGCTTGAGCATAGCAGCAACCCTAGTTGTACCAGCCATCGGCATTGTTATCATACTCCAATTCATAACCTGCGTCATCATAAGCTGTTCCCAAGGAATGGAACAATTCCACATCACCATCCATAATGCAAGCTTTAGGTGGCCTAATTCTAGTATAAGAAATATCAAGGATAGGCTTAAGGTTAATCCTATGCAAGCAGCATCTTTATTCCAAAACCATTTCTCACAACACCATGAGCCATCATGGGGCACCAGGTTCCCGTCTCCAAATATCTTCCACTCTTCACTCTCTAGGCGATGTGAAAGCTCCCACCCTTCGCATCTCAACTGCCCGAGGCAGGCCCTACTCTAGAGGGGAGGTAGAAATCCCTAAAACAATGGCGGATTGTGTGAAATTCATAGGGGCGTCCATTGACCGCGGACGACGGCTATATATAGATGAGACTCTGCAGAGTTTGTACACCTAGAACCACTCGGGCTGCAAGCCGACCGTCGCCGACCTGAGACACAGCCCACAGCACAGACCCTAGCTAGTGAACGGTACCCTCCTGCTTTTCCCAGCTTAGGATACACTAAAGATGCAACTCGGTGTCCGAGAACTGTGATGGCCTCCCCCGCGGTGGCCAAGTCCCGGGGTATGAGCCTCCTTCGGGGGACAAAAGGCTACTGCCAGTTCCCCCATACACTTTCGTTAACTCCTTACAGTCTGGGTACCGCACTTAACTAGGCTGGCTGGAACAGCCACCGTGGATGTAAGAGGTGTGCACAAAGTTCTGTGAATCAGGCAACCCAACTCGGTTTTTGGTGCTAAGGTGAGCGTCACCGTCAAATAGCGTGTCCACCTCCAGTGGTCCGCTCGCGCACCCATTACAGGTATTTCCACCAAACTCCTAAAGTAACACAAAGAACATGTACCCACCACAGGTACTCCGTAGGATGTGCCCAAGTACACACCCTAAGCCCTTGATACGAAGATCGAGTTAATCTGCTCACCACCGCAAAGTTCCCAAAACCCCTTACTCCTTTCCCAGGTTTTTGCCCCACACACACGCCAAGAATCCTGTCACATCCATCCCATAACACATGTAACATCGCATCAAAGTAAAGCAGGTTTATCAAGGAATATGGTATTTAAGCAAGGCTATGCAATAGGTCATATTCATCATCATGCAAATAAGTAAAGCGCTAGCATACTAGTTGCAATGCCTAAATAGGATTCAAAGCAGAATGGGTGTGAACCTTGCGTTTGGTAGTAGTCCTCTTCAGCTTGTTCTTCAAAGTGGTGGTAGCCGTCTCCTCCGAGCTCCTCTTCAGCTGGCCCTATTTACGAGAATAAAGAAATACATCGGTGCCTATAATCAAATAAACTCCAAATGAAAATCAAGAAGATCTAAAAGCACTCAACTCCTGTTCTAACGCGTAGATCATGATTTTAGAAAATTATAGAAACTGGTTTCATAATTTTCTGAGCTAGAATGAATTTATTATGAATTTTCATAGATAAAACCATTTTCTGAAATTATCCTAAATTCAGGAAAAGAGAAAAACACACCGGGCGACATGTGGTAGCACAGGAATGTGCCATGTGGCATGCTGACATCAGCATGACATCGTCAGTGGGGTCGGCCACTGCTGATGTGATGATGATGTCAGCGTTGATCGGTAAACGGTCAACGTTGACTGGTCAACGAGTCAGCGGGGTCAGTGGGGTCCACTAGTCAGTGAAACAGGGAGGAAGACATGTGGGGTCGGGCCGTCAGGTCGGTGGTAAAAGAAAAAGAGTTGGTATGGGCTGTCCATGGGCCGGTTTGAGCTGCAGGGCTTCGGTGAAGAAGAGAAGAGGTCCGTGGGCCTCAAGGACTCGGCCCACAACCAACCGGGAGCAGGCTGACAAGGCGGGCCCACCAGTCAGAGAAAGAAGGGAGAGAAGCGCTGCGAGGCCCACTGGTCAGAGGGACAGAGGTCGACGGGCGGGGATCCTCTGCGGCTTTGTGCGGTGGCATCGGTGTGGGTCTTCGTGTGGCCTCGATCGGCAAATAGCAGAGTGCGATGCGGGCGCGTTCGTCGGCAACGGCCCTCCTGGCGTGGTCGCAAGACGCGGTGGTGCGGGCCTCCTGCTCGCGGTTGTGCACGCCAAGGTCAGGGAAGGGAATAACTCAAGGCGATGAGATGGGTAGGGGGGTGGAGACGACGGTCGGCTGCGTCACGGCGGCGCGGACAGAGCGAGGCGGCGAGGATGACGTTGAGCAAAGAGCAGCGGCAAAACGCGGCGAGGGCGGACCTCCTGTCCACAGTTCTCAACGCAGCAAGACAAGGATCAAGCAGAGAGTGGGTTTCGGGGAGGTGGACAGGCTAGAACGGTGGATGACACCGGGCGGTGAGATCACGGCGAGTGCCACGGCGGCGAGTCGGCGAAAAGGGAAAGAAGGGAAGGGCTAGTCAGATCCCTGTAGAAGACGTGCGGCACGAAGGCCGGCCTGGCATGGTAGAGCAAGAGCGGCACAAAGGCCATGGTGCACAGAGCAGAGTAGAGCAAGCACGGCGAACACGGCGAATAGGGCATCCATGGCGGCGCGGCGAGGGGATAGAGATGGGGAATCACGAATTGGGGAAGTAGAGTGGGTTCGACTTGGCGAAGACGTGGTACGGCTCGCGATACTGTCTTCTCGTCAGTCTTCTCCTTCACCTCAGCGCGGCGGCGGTGACTGCGACGCGGCGGCTTCTCCCAGACAGGGGCCTCCCGAGCAGCTTGTCCTCCACGGCCTGCGCCTCCACTTCTCCTCTGACTCCTCCTCGACCGATTTGGGGCTGTGGATGGTTGGACAGGGCTCCGCCCCGGATGAATTTGGTTGCCAGAGTTGGGGAAGGGATGGGGGTTTTATGGAGGGGAAAACTTGGCCGAGGGGTAAATGGATAGGTGGGTTCCTTGGGAGCCAAGGAGGAGCGGGGGCAAGCGCACATGGGTGGGGCCCAGGTGGTTGCGCGCCCGGCGCCGATTGTGGAGAGGAGCAGGTGATGCACGCGCGAGCGGAAAAAGGAGAGCGGAGCGGCGTTGCGCGGGGGAAAGGAGAAAGACGACGAAGCTATAGTGGTGGGGTCCGTGTGTCAGTGGAAGAGGGGAGCGTCCGCGTGCGGGGGAAGAGGCCGGCGCGGTTGCTGGGCCGGGGTTGCGCCGCGAGCGGGGAGAGAGGGAGAAAGGGGAGATGGGCTGGCTGCGGAGGGGAAGAAAGAAAGAGAGGGAAGTTGGGCTGGGCCGAGCGGGAGAAGGAGGGAGGAGGGTTAGTTGGGCGGAGCCGGGTTGTTTGGCTTAGGGAGTTTGGGTCTAAGGGAGGTTTAGCTAGTTTTAGTTAGTGTTTGAATTTGTATTTGAATGGTTTGAATTTAAATACAAATTCCACTCAAGCATACATATAAAACCAAAAAGAGCCAAATCACTCTAACATTAAATTCCCTAATGCAATGCACAAGTTTTATTTATTACGAGTTTTTAGAGAGAGAGAAGTTCTACTTTAGGTTCTCACACATGTTTGCACAAAAATTTTTAAATTCACTAAATTTAAACCTAGGGATGTTACACAGATCAAAGCCACGGGACAGGCGGTGGCAAGACTAACCGTCGGTAGGATGGGGGAAGAACATGACGCTCATTCTGATGTGTCAGAGGAGGCCAATCCGCATCCCAGGAGACCTCCACAACAGTCTCATCACCATCGCTACAGGGAAGAGGAACATCCACATCGTTCTTCTCATGAATTTCCTCGCCATGGGGTTGACCATAGTCGTACCAATCAAGTTCCTTGAGGATCACTACCCAAAATGGTTTTTTCAAAGTTCCTAGGCAAAGATCCAAAGATATGGAAGGATAAGTGTGAGGATTATTTCAGAATTTTTAACATTCATGAATCATTGTGGGTTTCCACTGCTTCTATGAATATGGAAGAAAATGCTTCTAGGTGGGCAAAGGTGTTGATGATGAAATCAAGATTGGGATCTTGGGAGCAATTTATGAAGGCTGTAGAGGAGAAAGTTGGGGCTTATGGTTACATGCACTGTTTATCTGATCTATTAGAATTGAAGCAAACCGGTTCGGTGGAGGATTATGCCACAACCTTTGAAAGTCTTCAATTCCAAATCGAAATGCATAATCCAGGTTTTGATGTGATGTACTTTGTCACTCATTTCACAAGGGGGCTGAAACCTGAAATTAGTGTGGTTGTCATATCACAAGTCCCAAACACTATGGAAAGGGCAGTATTGCTGGCTAAGGTGCAGGAACAGTTGTTGGAGCACAACAAAAGCAAAACTCAAAAGTTCACCATCTCTCAGAGGCAGGTGGACTCTGCTACTTCCAGAACTGATCCAAGGCAGTTTTCTACATCACCACTCTTGAGCAAGGAAAGACAGAAACGAGACTATTGTAAGGCCAACAACCTCTATTACTATTGTCAGGAACCATTTGATCAAGCACATCTGTCCAAATGCAAAGAATGGCCTAAAGCTCATGCTCATGCACTGATGCTGAATGATTTAGATGTGAGCCTGACAAATGAAGTGTTACAATAGCTAGCCCTTAAGGATTCTTTGGCTGAGGAGTTTTGCACTCTATCAATCAATGCTGTGTCGGGTACTGGTGAAGGAGAGGCACTCAAGCTAAGGGCATTAGTGCATAACAAAGTAATGTTAATCTTGGTAGATAGTGGGAGCTTCCATAGCTTCATCAGTTCCTCCTTTTTGCAAAAGTGTGGTCTCACTCCTCCAATGTAAACCCAATAGGTGAAAGTGGCTAATGGAGATTCTTTGATTACTGACTAGCAAGTCATAAATATGGAGTGGTGGATCCAAGCAAACACTTTCAGCACAGATATGAAAGTGTTGGAATTGGGGGCTTTTGATGCAACTCTTGGCTATAACTGGCTCAAACCCCACAATCCTATGGATTGTCATTGGGAGAACAAGACCATGTCATTCATGGAACAAGGGAAGCAAGTGACGTTGCAAGGAGTCCTCCCACCCAATAGAACTCTGAAAGAAGTTTCTTCTGAGCAGTTGGCTAAATGGTGTGCAGGAAATGATATTGGTGTATTTGCCATTGTGAAAGTGGATGCACCTATTGATCCACTTCCTATTCCACCAGAGGTAAAACAACTGTTAGATAACTATGCTGATGTTTTTGCTGATCCCCAACAGTTACCACCCAAATGTTGTTAGACCATCATATTCCTCTGCTTCCCAACTCTATACCAGTTAATTGCAGACCCTACAAATACTCCCCTTTGCAGAAGGATGAGATAGAGAAGCAGGTCAAGGAGTTACTAGCAATAGGGCTCATTGTTCATAGCAATAGCCCATTTGCTTCCCCAGTGCTTCTAGTACAAAAGAAGGATGGCTCTTGGATGATGTGTATTGATTATAGAAATTTGAATGATGCCACTGTCAAGAACAGATTTCCAATGCCCATTATTGATGAGATCTTGGATAAATTGGCTGGGAAAACATTCTTTACTAAACTGGATATGTGGTCAGGTTATCACCAAGTCCGTATGCAGGAGGAAGATGAGTATAAAACTGCATTCAAAACACACCATGGCCACTATCAATTTAGAGTAATGCCATTTGTCTTGACTAATGCACCAGCTACTTTTCAATGTATTATGAATCAAGGCTTGGAGCCATTTCTCAGGAAATTTGTTCTGGTTTTTCTGGATGATATCTTAATCTACAACCCCACTTTGCAAATGCACTTGGTACACCTTCAGCAAGTGTTAACCAAACTCAGGGAACACCAACTTTACATGAAGCTCAGTAAGTGCTCCTTTCCCCAAACACAATTGGAGTTTTTGGGTCACATCATTTCAAACCAAGGAGTAGCAACTGACCCTAGTAAAACTGAAGCAATGAGCAATTGGCCTATTCCAACCAACTTTACTGGGCTTAGGGGATTCTTGGTTTTAACTGGTTATTATAGAAAATTTATCAGACACTATGGTATTGTGGTTAAACCATTAACTAGTTTGCTGAGGAAGAAGGAATTTGCATGGAATCAGGAAGCAGCTCAAGCATTTGGGAAATTGAAAGAATTAATGATCAGTGCCCCAGTTCTTGTTGTACCTGATTTCAATTCATAATTTACTATTGAAACAGATGCCTGTGAAATTGGGATAGGAGCTGCTCTTATGCAGGGTGGTCAACCAGTGGCATTTCTTAGTAAAGCTTTGGGACCTGCACATCAGAAGCTCTCTATTGATGAAAAGGAATTCCTAGCTCTGATAATGGCTATGGAGAAGTGGAGACAGTACTTGCAAAGGAATGAGTTCATCATCAAAACTTATCACAGAAGTCTAGCTTATCCCACTGAACAGAACCTACACTCTGAGATGCAACGAAAGTCCATGACAAGATTAATGGGGCTTCAATTCAATTTATTTTATCAAAAAGGGAAGAAAACCTCACAGCAGACACCTTATCTAGGGTCAGTCATTTAGTGGCCCTGCAGGCAGTATCTGAGGTGAAGCCACTACGGATTCAGGAGGTATTAAATGCCTACACAACTGATCCACAAGCTCAAAGCAAACTGAAATCTTTGGTTATTGTCAGCCCAGATGAGCATGGGTTTTCTTTACACCAAGGCCTTATCATCTACAAGAATAAGGTGTGGATTCCTCATAATTCTACTCTACAAACTAGAATGATAGCTGCTATGCATTCTTCTGCAATTGGTGGTCATTCAGGCTCCAAGGCTACATACCAGAGACTGAAGCAGCTATTCAAGTGGAAAGGAATGAAAGTGAGTGTTGAAAGCTTTGTCAAGCAATGCTATGTTTGCCAGCAGGCCAAACATGAAAACACTCATCCAGCAGGGCTACTGGCTACTGCAACCATTACTAATACCACAAGGGGCATGACAAGATATAACTATGGACTTTGTGGAGGGGCTGCCAATCTTTGAAGGGTACTCTGTCATATTGGTGGTAGTGGACACGTATACCAAGTATGCTCATTTTATACCTCTAAAGCACCCTTTTACTACTCATACAGTGGCTCGTGCAATGTTGGATAATGTTATTAAACTCCATGGATTTCCTCATACAATAGTATCAGACCGAGACAAAATCTTCACCACCTCTTTTTGGAAGGAATTGTTCTCACTCACCGATACAACTCTTCTGAAAAGCTCTTCTTACCATCCACAGACAGATGGACAGTCTGAGCATGTTAATCAGTGTCTTGAGATGTATCTCAAGTGTGCAGTGCATGACAATCCAAAGAAGTGGAAATCCTGGCTTTCTACTATAGAAATGTGGTACAATACTTTCTTTCATACTGCCCTTGGCTGCTCCCTATTCAAGGCTCTCTATGGTTATCAAGTAGACCCTGGTACCTTTATTCCCATGCCTGCAGGGGTGCAAAGTGATGCTGTCAACTTCATGACTGACAGAGATGCACATATGGCCCAACTGAAAGAACATTTGGCAACCGCCCAAAACAGAATGAAGATGTGTGTTGATAAAAAGGGGGTGGAATGAAGTTTTTAGGTTGGGGAGATGGTGCTTTCGAAACTACAGCCATATGTCCAGAACTCAGTAGTCAACAAACCATTTCCAAAGCTGTCTTACAAGTTCTTTGGACCATACAAAGTGGTTGAGAAGATTGGTAATGCAGCTTACAAGTTGCAGTTGGCTGAAGGAAGTCCAGTCCATCCAGTTTTCCATGTATCCCAATTGAAGCCCTTCTTTCCAGATCATACACCAGTGTTCAGTACAGTCACTGTCAGAGTGGATTTGGGGACTCACAATGTGCAACCCGAACAGATCCTGGAGAGGAGACTTGTCAAGAAAGGTAATACCGTTGTTCCACAAGTGTTGATCAAGTGGAGTAACTTTCCACCAGCTACCGCTACTTGGGAGGATTGGTATGTTGTCAAGGAATGCTTTCCAGAAGCGGTTGCTTGGGGACAAGCAACAACTAAAGGAGGGGAGTTGTGACGCACGATGCCACAGGCATCATGGAGGAGTTGAATACGTATTCTCCCAAGGGCGCTAACGATGATGATGAGGCGTAGTGGTTAAGGTGTGTGTGCTCGGTGTAATTCGTGGGCCCATATGGCCAGGTATCGTGTGTGGTGGCACATCATATAAGCGTGTGTAATGGAGACTAAACGATATTATTACTATTCTGAATCTGAAAACAGCTCGTCCCTTGAACGATCCAGTTCAGCTCACGCCCTTCCGGTAATCCGCCAGCGGCAATGGGTATAGCACATTGTCCCTCTCGCAGGATCTGTGGCGGCGAGGCCATGGGCGCAGCCCTTCGTAGTAAAGGAGATCCGCGGCATGGCCCTGGCAGCCGTATGCTCGTCGCCCTTCCCATCGTTCGCCTTCACATTCGCCTGAACCCTGTTGCAGCGGGTGGCGTCGCATCTCTCCCTCGTGTCGGCAACACCAAAAGATGCAAGGTGCACCTGTGGTGCCCTCTCAAGCTGGCGGCGTTGGCGAGATGCAATGCATCATCATCCTCTATGGGTTAGTTTCAGCATTAGCAATCGAATTGAAAATTCATATAATTTATATGCGTGATTGTTCATCCTAAATAGGCCAAAATCCTGCTTATACCTAGGTACTACTCCCTCTGTTCTAAAATGTAAGTCATTCCAACATTCTTCGAAAGTCAAACTATTTTACGTTTGACCAAAAATTTAGAGAGAATGACAAAGATTTATGGCACCAAATAGATATAACTATAAAAATATATTTAACGAAGAATCTAATGATATTTATTTGATATAATAAATGTGTACTTTATCTTAAAAACTTGATCGAACTTAAGATGATTTGACTTTTCAAAAATATTAGAATGACTTACAATTTGGAACGGAGGGAGCAGATATTGGAAGACCTCTTAAACTCATTGCATCCTGATATCATATTAAATAATTTGAATTTTGTTATCAATGTCGCGTGGTGATCATTGTTCGGCACTGTTTCAAAGCAGCTGAACTCGTCAAGACGTCAAGCCAGATTTTGGCCGTGTTCGTTTGGGGATAAAAAAATTGATCCCTGCATTAAATGGCTCTTTGACAGTTAATTAAAGGTATTAAATAAAGTCAGTTTACAAAACTACCTTTATAACCCCCCGTCAAATTCGCGAGACGAATCTAACGAGGCCTTTGACCGCACGATTAGAGGATAATTACTGTAGCATTACTGTAGCAAATCATGGATTAATTAGGTTGGTTAGATTCGTCGCGTAAAGTTGCACTCATCTGTGAAAAAGGTTTTATAAATAAACTTCATTTAGGGCTCCACACATGCAAGATTCCAATTAATCAAAAAAAAATTGTCTTGGTTATCTGAATACGGCCTTTATAAGCAGAGCCTCTGGTTTAGGGTCAAACCTAAAATGCTGGATCCGGCAGGCATACAGATGCAGTGAGCCAAGGCCGCCGGTTCCGGTCGGCCTGGCTACCTGGCCACGCCGCCGCAGTAGTTGCTGGGCGTGGCGGTCGCATTCATAACTCGCCGCCTTCGACGAGCGCTTGTTTCGGGCTTTCGGCGGCGGCGGCAGCCGTTTCATTCCTGCTGTGCTGCGGTGGAGGTCGGCTCCTCGTCGCACCGCCGTCCCCGCGCTTCGCCGCCGCAGTCTTCGCATGTTGCCGTGTGCCCGTTGCCGCAGACATCGTTGCTATGCTACCCCTACCCTTGTGCTGCCACTTGTTCTATGCCTATGGCACGCACGCAAGCTGTTCGGCGAATTGCCTGCGAAAGGGTTGATTTTCAGACAGGCGGTAATATTTATGCCCAGTGAAGTTCAGGTAACTGCCACTGCCAGCGCAGCTCGTCTGTATTGCAGCAAAATACTCTCGCAATTGTTGTCTTTTCATTGTTATTGATAGTTCTCCATGTCATTGGAGCCTCTGGTAATATTATAACATTGAATTTGGTCAGAAAGTGAACTTTCCTTGTGAGATTTTACAAGTTCAGATTCCATCAGCTTTTCAATTCTCTAGTTTACTTGATTTTATAGGTCAAAAAAGATGCACTAAGCACAGAAGCAATTTACAAAACACATTCCTGTTTCAGTCGGTACCATAAGCAATATGAAACAGAATGATCTTAAGAAGTTAAGATGCAAGTATGCAACCATCCAATTATTTGCGATGAACCCTTTCGCAGTTTACAGAAGATAAGAAAAAAATATACTTTATACTAAAGCCTCAAAGATTAATCTTTACCGTTAGTAGATGAAACACACCAGTCTCCATCTCATGTCTGATCTATGTCGATTTTGGTCACAGAACTCAACTCTGGCTGCATCCCCTTGAGTCTACAAGTGCTGTCTTCCTTTGTGCCTCATTGAGTAACCCACAAACAGACCCAAATTCAGCAAGCTAAGAATGGCCATCATCCAGAAGAAATAGTCGAGATGGCCTTCATTCAGGTTGTCTGGAATCCACCCTGGTTCACCACCTCGTGTTGTGGCCACTGCAACAATGCTGAGAATGAATGAGCTCAAGTAAGACCCGGCAGCAGTCGCAAGCTGCCCGAGCGCTGCGCACAGGCTCCTCATGGTCACTGGGGCTTCGTCGTAAAAGAATTCGGTCAAGCCGATGCCACCAAAGACCGCAGACGCACCATGCACCAAGTAAAGTGGCCCCTGCCACAAGATGCTTATTGGCGCTGGCACATCCTGATCTCTCAGGCCGTTGGCTTCTGCGATCGCCAGCCTCCTCGTCTCCAACAATGCAGCAAGCACCATGGTTAGCATGGACAGCGCTTGGCCAATTCCAAGGCGCTGCGACTGGGAGAAGCCTTTCTCATTGCCGGTGAAGCGCCGCACCAATGGCACTAAGATGGTTTCATATATGGGCACCCATATGAGGAAGCTGCAGATACTAACAATGGGCATGGATGCAGGTGGGATGGCAAACGAGCCAACATGGTTATCCATGAACATTCCTTGCTCAACCAACGTTGTTTGCATCTGAGCGGAGACTGAAAAAAAAATCACAAATGACGCCCAGGTAGGGGACATCGAAAGAAGCATCTTTAGCTCCTCAACTTGTGTCACTGTGCAGAGTCTCCATGAAGTAATCTGCACCGTGGACTCGTTGTCTGATGGGACAATGGCAGCCTTGTCAAAGAACCTGGAGAACATGGTTTATAAGAGGTAAATTTCCTGTCTGCTTTACATTTTCCAATTGACATGTTCATTGAGGTATTTCCAACACATATTCTTTCAGCAAATTCATGTTCATCATTATACTTGTAAAATGTCATCGCTTGAAACTATATTTATTTCCGGAGACCGTAGTTTCTGTAATTTATTGCAAACAGTTCTTTTAGATGTCAATTGGACTGTACATTGCAAAAAATCTGTAATTTTTGTACCATAATTTCTGTAGTTTACTTGATTTTAGAAAAAAATGAAGTACCTGAACCGATTGGAATGCTTGTTCTTATAACTTGCATCAGCTGTAGAAGGAGAACTGGTCGGCTCATACAGAAGCGAGCTGTCATCCGGCAATTGCAAATGCCACTTCCTGACAGCAGCAACAATCACTTGAAAAATGCTTGTAAGTGGGCTTCTTCCAATTCCCCTAAATCTATACACCCTTGAGCCAGCGACAAATACCACGAAAAAGAAGAGCATGAGCACTGTTGGGATGATGTAGCCGATCGCCCACCCAACATTGTCCTCCAGCCAAACGATTACTGTGCCGGACAGAAGGGAGCTGGTGCTGGTCAGGAAAAAGTACCAGTTGAAGAAGGAGCCCTTCTGGACCAGCTCCACAGGGTCATTGATGTCAAACTGGTCAGCCCCGAAGGTTGAAATGCAGGGCTTGAGACCACCATTCGAAATAGCAATAAGGTAAAGTCCAAGGTAAACCACTGCACTATGAACATCATGATGTGATGCTGAGAACACTTGGAGTGATGCTGAAGCTATCAGAACGAGCATTGCCTACGAAACTGGAGATATTCAGAGTTGCAAGATACACCAATTGCAGAGTGAATTTCATTAGTTGTTCTGAACTTACAATGATGTAGACTGGGACAGATGCAACAATGGTCCAGTATCTTCCCCAGTAAGTGTCTGCAATGAAAGCCCCAAGAAGTGGTGTCAGGAAGCAAGCTCCGAGCCAGGCGGAGACATTTCTTGCTGCGTGGACCTTGCTTTCGTGGAGCACAGTGGTGAGATAGGTCACTAAATTCGTGGAGATTGCAGCGAACGCCATGCTTTCGCAGAATTCAACACCTGGTATGTATTGAAGAGGTGAGGTGGTTGTACTAGAGAAAACAGAAAAATAAAGCTTTTTGGATGCATGAGTTGCTGTTCTCAGGTACCTAAGATGAGATAGCATGCCCTCCATTTTCCTGTGCTGTGCTTCAGAGCAGGTTGTTTGTTGATATCAACTGATCCATCGATTGCATACTCCGACGCTACAACCTGCATCACAGCACCAAAAGCTTCACATCCAGAATCTAGTTCTGACCCGACAAAGCCTATACACCGACTGTATGTGGTTGGTAATCATGAAAGCACATCGACTTGGTAACGGAAGAGAAAGAGAACCTGAGGAGGAGGTTGAAGATGAACAAGCAGCGGGGTCTCCTCATCTGCGGTTTCCATAGCTGCCTCCCGGTGTTCCAGCAGCTACTCTATCAGTTACTCTGTCAGATGCAGAGAAAGGAAGCTTCAGCTAAATTTCCCAGCACAATATTTTGCAAGAAGAAGACAACACCATACTCCGAGAGAATTAACATAGAGATGACCAAAAGAAGATTAACGTGGAAATAAAATAAGTTTTTTTAGGAGGAGAACTGGAGAAGTTTTGATAACAAAATCTGGGTAGGAGCCTGTTACTGTTCACTTTCAGCAAAGTTACTGAGAACAGAAGCACGATAGGGAGGTTCAATTCAGCAACGTACCCAGATTTTGTTTCAATTCAGGACATCAATCACAGATCAAAATTGAAGGAAACTAACGTCGATCACGATAGGGAGGTTCAATTCAGCAAAATACCAGCTACAAGGACGTTCGACACTTGGTAGTGGTCATCTCCTTATCTTCAACGCTTTTGCACCTAAAGAGCCCATGGCCACGAACAGCAGGTGGTCACAAAAATACATCGATGGGGGAATTCTGCACGCTCCTGTTGTCAGATCCTTTTCTTATAAAGGACGCAACATCAGATTTCTGAGGCTGACATCTCGAGCTAACTTGCCGAGAGAGTAGAGAGCGTTGGTGCCCCGCCCCCGTTGTCGTTGTGTGGCCCTGTTTCGCGTACAGTCTCTTGTATGCCTATGGGTAGCCAACAAAATAGCATAATTAATTGTTGGTGTCCATTAGTCCATATGGGACAAGCATCGAGAAAATGACAGACTAGCATCATCAATTTGCTCGATTTTTCTCCACGTATTTTCACATTATTAGATTCATGCCTGTGCGTTGCCACGGGTCAATATAAATCATAGATAAACGACATCCTAATCTTATAGGTAGCATAATATAAATCATAGATAAACGACATCCTAATCTTATAGGCAAACAATAGCAATTATGCCAGATAAAAATATATGGACCACTATTGATTTATCTCAACTATTATAAAGTTCTAAGATTTTTGAAAACCATCTCGACCGTAAATAGCTCACATTGCAATTTAGAAAAAGTTTTTTAGAATAAATTTTAATTTAGAATCTAAATTTACTATCATGCTAGATCAAACCAAAATGGGTGCAATTTATTTATAGTTCTTGTTCACAAAGTTCTAAGATTTTTAGAAACCATCTCGAGTGTAAACAACTCATGTGACAATTTAAAAATAATTTTTTAGAATAATTTTTAATTTAAAATAAAAGCTATCATGCCTGATCAAAGAAAAATGGGCCGATTTTGATTTATAGTATTTGTTCACAAAGTTTTAATATTTTTGGAAACCATATTGAGTGTAAACAACTCAAGTGACAAATTAAATATAGTTTTTTGAAAATAACTTTTAGTTTAAAATCTAAGTTTATTATGATGTCAGATGAAACCAAAATAGGTCGACTTTGATTTATAGCATTTGTTTATAAAGTTCTAAGATTTTTGAAAACCATCACGAGTGTAAACAACTCACATGAAAATTTAAATATGGTTTTAGAATAATTTTTAATTTAAAATATAAATTTACTGTCATACTAGATCAAAGCGAAACGAGTCACTTTTGATTTATAGTATGTGTTCACAAAATGCTAAGAATTTTTGAAACCATCTGCTCATGTGACAATTTAAATATAGTTTTCAGAAAAACTAATTTAAAATATAAATTTACAATTATGCCTGATCAAAGCAAAAATAGTTAATTTTGATATATAGTATTTTTTCACAAAGTTGTAAGATTTTAGGAAACCATTCGAATGTAAACAACTTATGCGATAATTTCAATATAGTTTTTTGATAATTTTTAATTTAAAATCTTAATTCACTATCATGCAAATCAAAGCAAAATCGGTCGATTTTGATTTACAGTATTTGTTCACAAAGTTTTATGATTTTTAGATAACATCTCGAGTGTAAACAACTCAGGTTATCATTTAAATATAGTTTCTTAGAATATTTTTTAGTTTCAAATACAAATTTACTATCATGCCAGATAAAGCAAAATTGGTCGCTTTTGATTTGTACCGTTTACTAAAAAAATTCAAGATTTTCAATATTTTATGTATTTAGTTCTGTTTCGATTGGAATTTTTGGAGTAGGTTGTGATTTGAACCGAGGGTGTGGAGGGCGCCAAGGAGGGAGACGAAGAGGGCGCGAGGGGATGGGGTTGACTGACGAAAAGCGTCGGGAGGGAAGAGTGGAGGTGAAAAAACTGTGAATTTGGTTCATTTTAGGTGTAGATATGACTCGTGGCGCCCTTGGCGTCCAGTAGGGGTGGAGCTACGTGCAAGTATTGATGTCAGCTGACATCGATAAGTTTTGTCAAACTCTATATAAATTAATTTTTTACTAATTAATTTGAAGAAAAATTCAACGAAGATGACAACGGTGACATGGACATGACCTCAGTGACCTCAACTCCAAGCTCTGCCATGTGACCAACCACGATGTCTATGTTAGTAATATTTTTTTCAACGTAGGATCCAAGTTTTACGGCGCTCATTTGCTCTGCCCTCGGTGACTTTGCTGTTGCAGATATCTCTCGGTCCATGAATAAGCACCGGCACACCATTCCCGTAAAACAAAAAAAAAAGAATCGCTCTACCTTTACCCGGCCAGTGCTCCGCTACTGTAAAAAGATTGATGACTTCTGCCCAATTGGAGATGGCAATGAGACCCAATTCCCGATTCTTCGCAAAGAATTTCTCTATTAGGGGACGAGGATGGTTAGATTTTTCTCCCCACGGGGATGCAAATGGGGAAACATTGTCCCCCGTCCGGTCTAGCGGGGATGGGGACGGGGAGGGGGCTCCTATCTGGTAAGTGAAAGCTAGTAACTCAAGCTAGATATAAAGCCCAGTATAGTGCACCCGCGGCCCAGTAACCACTCACGCAGCGCGCCGTGCGTTAATGAAAACTACCAGTAGTTTTTCTTTTTCCCGCGCGCGCAGACGGACTTCCTCCGTTCCGTTCGTAACGGAAAAAATATAAACTAGTGATACTTTTTCTTTTCCGCGCGGAGGGTTTGTCCGTCGTTTTTTAAATATCACGCGCATGACATTTTTCGGGCGTGGTTGAAAGGGAAAAAAGAACGGGTGGGAACTTCAAACTACAAATTTGAAGTTGCAATTCCATAAAAATACACTATAAACTATGAGTATCATAGATACGAAAATCACATATTTTCAAATACAAATATCGCAAATATTAATAAAACAGTTTAGTCCTCAGCAGCTACCCAGTCTTCAAATTTGTTATCAACTTCCACCTGTCAAAGTAAAAAATGTTGAGATAGGTTAATACAAATGTTAAAACAATTAAGCAGAAGTATTGAGTGATATAAAGGAAATTGTTGTAACATTTGTAGCTAAATGTTGACATAGCTTAAAAATAAGTTGGAAACATATCTTTAGAAATATTGAATCATTCTGTACAAAGTGTAGACATAGTTTTACTTAAATGTTTAAAAATATAATAAGTAATGTTGAATGAGTTTGATTAGATATTGAACCATTTTGATGTTTAAAAATATAATTAGTATATAAATGTTGATGTAGTTTAAAACAAAAGTTCAAACTGTTTCACATAAATATTGAACCATTTTACAGATAATGTGGATATAATTTCATTGAAATATTGGCATTGCTTAACAGAAATGTTGAAACTATTTTACATAAATATTGAACCATTGTACAGATAATATTGGTAGAATTTCATTGAAATTTTGACACACTAACAGAAATGTTGAAACTGTTTTTCAAAAATATTGAACCATGGTATACATAATGTTGACATAGTTTCATTCAAATGTTGACATAACTTAACAGAAATTAATATTGAACCATTCTACCAAAAATGTTGACATAGTTTCATCTAAATGTTGACATAATTTTGGCCTTCTATGGCACGGGGTACATGGCCGTCCCAAACCCCAAACATGCTTCTGAACCCGATAGGACGGAGTCGCCCCCAAACAAACCCTGAACCCTAACTGGTATAACCGAAGCCGAGGCAATTTAGCCTTCTGTGGCAGGGGAGCCGAATCAGAAACAATTTTGCCTTATATGGCTGGGAGTACATGGCCGCCCAAAACCCCGAACATGCTTCTGAACCCGATAGGATGGAGTCGCCCCCAAACAAATCCTGAACCCTAACTGGTATAACCGAAGCCGAAGCAATTTAGCCTTCTATGGCAGGGAACCGAAGCCGAAGCAATTTGGCCTTCTATGGCAGGGGGTACATGGCCGCCCCAAACCCCAAACATGCTTCTGAACCCGATAGGACGGAGTCGCCCCCAAACAAACCCTAAACCCTAACTAGTATAACCGAAGCCGAACCAATTTAGCCTTCTATGGCAGGGGAGCCGAAGCCGAAGCAATTTGGCTTTTTATGACAGGGGAGTCGAAGCCGAAGCAATTCAGCCTTCTATGACAGGGGTACATGAGAAAACAAGTTTTGAAATGTTTAAGTAACAGTATAAGAATGTTGATAAAATATTGAAAGAAACATATGAAAATGTTGATAAATCAATATTGAAATGTTAAAACAACAATACGTGAGTGTTTACACAGCAATTTGAAATGTACAAAGATCATTATTGGAATATTGATGGAATGTTTATATAATCATATGATAATATTGATAAGAAAATTTAAAAATGTTAAACTAAAAGTATGGCAATCCTTGTCAAAATTACGAAAACATATGAGAAAATTTAGAATGCAATTTTGAAAAGCTGAAGTAATACAAGTATGTTGATGAAATGTTGAATAAAACATATTGGATTGTTGAGATAGGAATTTGGACATGTTTTAAAAGATGAGAATATTGATAAAATGCTTGAAAAAACATATGAAAATGTTAAGAAAATACTTTGAAAATGTTGTTGAACTGATGAAAAAACCATATGGCAATGTAGAGAAATCAAATTTTAAATTTTTAAGAAACAATACAACCATGTCCAACGTTAGGGCCACGAAACGGAAAAAAAATGTCAGCCACGGAACGGAAGAGAAGAGATAAATGGAAGAGAAAAAAATCATCTGTCCGTTGCTTTTGCGGGCAGAGCAGGGCCACGGAATGGAAGAAAAAAAATTAGAACGCCACAGTATATAGCCACGGAATGAAAGAGGAAAAAATGGAAGAGAAAAAAAAGTCCGATCCGTGTCACCGTTGCGGGTGGAGCAGGGCCACGGAATAGAAGAAAAAAAAAGTCGCACGGCCATAGTATGTTGGATCGGCCACGGAATAGAAGAAAAAAAATCGCACGGCCACAGTATATAGTTGATCCAACGTTCAATATGATTCGCACGAATCTTATACAGTGGAAGCCAACTTGAGTTACTAGCTTCCGAGTGCTAGATAGGTTTTCCGGATGGGGACGGGATAGCATTCCCATCCTCGATCGCCGCAGGGAGTCCATTTAGATAGATTACATAGCTAATTTTGATAAATATATCTGATTTAGGCCCAATTTTGGCCTATAACTATTTCTTCCATGGTCAGCCCAAAGGCCGAAGCTGCAGCCCCATCCATCCAGAATTACCCACGCTTGCTCCAAACAAAGAAATGAAAAAAAATCAGCCTTATCCACACACACCACCAGGGTCGGTGGCGGACATGGACGGATCGCAGGTGTTGCTCAGTCCACTGGAATCAAGAGTGTTGCCGGAGTGTGGGAGGACCGGACGACGAGCAACTCTTTCATCCCCAAGCTCCGCGAGGGGTGGGGTAATCTTCCTCATGGCCAAACTTGTATTCCAATCTGCAGGTGAGCATGGTTGTTTATCTCCCAAGAGAGCATGTAGCGAGGAGGACAAGCAGGTCTCGGTAATAGCAGTGGAGACAGGGACTCGGACCCCGACGGGGATTTTTCTCCGTGCGGGGACGGGGACTGGGGCAAAATGCTCCCGGCCAGAGTTACGCTTTGTTTGGATAGAGGTGTATTGAAGTGTAATGAAGGGGATTGAAAAAAATAAACTAATTTCCCCTTCAATACCTCTCATTCGCCTCCAATACACTGGTTCCCAAACAAGACAGTGGGATTTTCTGCTCGCGGGGACGGGGATGGTGGAGCGATCCCCGATTCCCATCTCTATGGCCAACCATCGTCCACACATGCCCCCACTCTTCGTCGTCTGGACATGGCCTTTGTCTTATCCCTCTCTCCTACTTGTGATTCATGTCTCTATTGTGATTGGGGTACCTCCTCCTTTATTCTCTCTCTCCTACTTGTGATTCATGTCTCTATTGTGATTGGGGTATCTCCTCCTTCGGTTTGCAGCGCTCCTCGCTCAATAATATATAGGGTTTTGGTATTTGGGATTGGGGATTGTTTCTTCAGAATTCCCTCTCCTTTAATAACTACTCCCTCCGTCCCAAAAGAATGCAATTCTAGCACAGTGTCATATTTTAGTAGATGAAGTTTGACTCATTGTAGCTAAAATGTATCAATACTTATGATATAAAATAAACATTAGGTCAATTACAAAAAATTTTTCATAATAAATTTATGTAATAGTAAATTTATGGGGCTATTGCGTTCTTGCCCCTGTTTTCCACCTCAATTGTGATTTTACCCCGACTTTTCTTCACTTTGCATTTTTACCCTTACTGTTCCTCTGCGAAGCCTAATTTTACCCCTACTCCGTGAACAACACATAATAGTGTCAAAGATGACAATTTTGCCCTTGCGAATATACCCCTATTTTTTTAGAACTTTGTGAATATACCCTTATTTGACATTATATTTCAGCAGCATATCAACAAGAATATGAACAAGAATTTGACAAAATTTTGACAGCAGCATGACACACAAATAAGTTCAAACCACATGCATATATATATAGATAGACAAATAAGTTCAAACCACATACATCTAAAAGAGATGTACCACCAGATCACATCCCTATCATACATGTCCAAAAGAGAAGGGGGCACCACCAGATCACATCCCCATCATACATGTCCAACAAAAGCAACTAGTATATTACTACATGTTCTGCTGCATCACATTCATGCATCTATCCCTAACAATGCAGCCAATCGCCCTCCTGTTCCTCCTCTTCTTCCTCTTCCTCTTCCTCCTCGTCCTCCTCCTACAGCACCTTCTGTTCCAGTTTCAGTTTCATTTGGATTTCCCCTTCCTCTTCCTCTTCCTCTTCCTTTTCCCCTCCCTCTCCCTCTTCCTGTTGCACTTGCACCTGCACTTGCACTTCACACAAAGGTAGAAAATGGTTCAGTGACCAATTTGACTACATAAAGAAACAAAAAACTGATTACAAATGGATAGAAATCCATCACTCACACTGAGGTTTGTGAAGATGATGCATTTTGTGAAGCTGAAAGCTTCCTCTTTTGACTAGCAGTGGGACCTCCTTGGCAATGCTTGGCTATATGGCCTAGTTCATTACATTCAGAACATGGCTTCCTCTTTTTGCTTATGCCAGCCTCATCATATGACTTCATTCTAGTTATTCTTGGTCTACCCGGTTTCCTTCTCAATAACAGCTTCTTGATTTTATAGCCTAAATCAACACGTGGCCAATTATCCTTAGATGTCATAGGATTGAAAGTACCTGCATATGCCTTTTTGAACCTATCAACAGAGAAGTAGTCATGAACAAATTCATCCACATGCACCTTGCTACTAAGCCTAGCAATGAAGGCTAAAGCATGAGTGCAGGGCTTTCCAGTCACTTGCCAAGCCCTACAACTACATGTCTTTTCTTTCAAATTCACTGCATGTCTGAATCTGTTCACGGTTACTTCTGCTGTGCCAGCCCCACATATCAACACCTCATGGTCCTTAATAGTCTTGGTTTTAGCATTCAGATCATTGGTGACAGCTGGGACGATTTTTCCTAGCAATCTTGGCCCTCAAAACCATTTTCTTGATGATCATCTGTCTTATCTTGTCATGCATCTCCACAACTTGAAAATCCTTGGTTTTTGACACCCAACTATTAAAACATTCAGAAAGGTTGTTGTTGATGTAATCTACCTTGCAATCTTCAGAGAATTTGCTTCTACTCCAAACATATGGATGATTGTCATCCAACCAGCCAAGTGCACCAGGATCTTTCTCCTCTATCTTGCCCATGAAGTAATTGAACTTATCACTTGTGAAGCTCTTGGCAGCACACCACATATTCTTGCCATAAAGCTCACTACCATACCCATTCTTCTTCATGTTCTTCCACAAGTGCCTCATGCATTCTCTATGCTCAACTTCAGGGTATACATCATGTACAGCCACCTCTATACCTTTGCCTGCATCTGTACTAATGACCAAACCAGGAGGAGTACCAATAGCCTTCTTCAAGTTATTGACAAACCAAGTCCAGCTTTCCTTAGACTCGGTCTCAATCACACCATAAGCCACTGGAAATAGCCAATTATGACTATCCACCGCAACCGCTGCTGCCAATTGGCCTCTTGACCTTCTTGTCAAGTGTGTGGCATCCAGGCAATATAGGGTCTACAACCTTGTAAAAACCCATCAACGCATGGTTTTAGAGCAACAAAGAACCTGCTGAAACACAAATCACCATTGTCATCCTTTTCGGTATCTAGCTCAGCAATGCTTCCAGGTACAACTCAGAGTAGTTCAGCTTGATAGGTCGGTAGCAAGTCATAACTGTCATCCCACTTCCCATAGATTGTGTCCATTGCTCTATATTTGCCTCTATAAACTCTGATATGGAATATCTATGGAGTACTTCTTCTGCAGCATACTATGCAAATCCCTTGGTCCCATTTCAGGGTCCTCCCGCAACAAATCCACCACTCTTTTAGCAACCCATTTGTTTGAGGCCATTGTCTCACCACAATTGTTGAAAGAACCACAAGTATGTTTTAGTCCACTCGTCTTAACCTGCAAATGGCCAAAAAAGCTGCTAGTTACTTGCTGAAAATGATATCAAAAGCTGCTAGTTACTTGCTGAAAATGATATCAAAAGCTGCTAGTTACTTGCTGAAAATGATATCAAAAGCTGCTAGTTACTTGCTGAAAATGATATCAAAAGCTGCTACTTACCTTGCAGCCAATGTATTTTGTACTCGTTGATGCAAAAAATGTCCACTTGCAGCCCTGATCGGCTCTCTTGCACTTAGCTCTAAATCTACTCTTGTCCTTTTTCACAATCTCAAAAACATGATCATTCAAGATTGCATGATGGGTAACTGCAGACTTGCACTGATCAACATCTGGGAACACTACACCAACATCAATAATGGGATCATCAGCATCATATGAAAAGGGGGGAGGGTCATATTCATCATCATTGTCAACTACTTCACCATTAGGATCAAACTCGGGGTCAGAGCAATCATCATCAGAATCAGATGATGCAGCCAAGTCACTGTCATAGCTGCTATCACTTGGCACCACAAGTGAATCAGTGTCAGAATACATGCCCTCCTCATCAACTCCTACACCCTCATCATCATCATCTCCACCTTTTCCCTTAGATTTGGTGCCTCTCTTTTTCTTACTTGTGGATGTGGCGCTCTCATTGGTAGGTTCATCGGTGGCTCTCTCATTGGTGGGTTTCTCTTTGTTTCTTATAGATGGGTGGCACCTACGTTTCGTTGGCGAACACTGCAATGGGCCCTCAAAATCATTAATCTGGGCATTGATCCGCACTACTCCCTTATCTAGATTATGTTGACACCACTCAAGCAGCTGTTCATCCAATTTTATCTCCACAGAACATTCCAACTCACGCCACAAAGTAATGTGCTGCTTGGAACCCCACATATAGTGTTCAGCTATGAAATTAACCAACTGTAGCAAGCTATAGTTATGGATGTCAACCGTTTGAGTTGGCAAAGTTTTACCTTGCATCCATGTTTTTGGTCCCCCATCAGGCAAACTGAAGAATGACCGAACCCTAACGACAAGACTCAAACTCATCTGATTTGGCCTACAAATTAGAGCAAACGAAACCAAATTAGCGCAACAATCTAAATCCCGAGGTTAATTCATCCTACAGTTAGCCAATCCACACATCAGTCAGGTCGAAATTTCATACCTGGTGACCAATCCATTGGTCTAGACCCGTCGGACTGCTGCTCCATGGCCAACCGCCTGCCTGCAGCCTGCTCACGCAGCCGGCGGCGCTGCGCACTGGCCCAGTGCGCCCGTGGCCGAGCCG